>CM064509.1:65614676-65669676 GCA_032716605.1 Paralithodes platypus
TTTGGTGATTTTAAGAATTTCCGCCCCATTCTGTCAATTTTTAAGACCTTTCGTGCCATTTAGGTGTCGATTTTATCCTGGCGAGCGATAGCGAGCCTGTAATATAAGAGTAACCGGCCTTCGGCCGGGACATTTTCTACCGAAAAATTTACAAATTTATCTTGAAAGGGGGTCAAGGGGGTGAAATTTTAAGATTGCTGGAGGAGTAGGAAACAAACTAAAAACCTCCCCTTAAGTGAGATAGTCTTTACCCTCACAATTCCCACAGATCCTTCCTAAACGGTATAAATACGTCTAATGGTGTTCAGAATAAACGATCAAACTTCTCCATAATCTTTTAAGAGTTAAACAGAGGTGGAAAGTAATAAGAACACGTGATATAGCGACACAACCTGGATATAAGATAAAATAAGAAGGTGTCAGGAGGATATATATATAAGAATGTGTCAGGAGGATATATATATAAGAATGTGTCAGGAGGATATATATAAGAATGTGCCAGGAGGATATATATACAAGAATGTGTCAGGAGGATATATATAAGAATGTGTCAGGAGGATATATATATAAGAATGTGTCAGGAGGATATATATATAAGAATGTGTCAGGAGGATATATATATAAGAATGTGTCAGGAGGATATAATATATAAGAATGTGTCAGGAGGATATATAAATAAGAATTTGTCAGGAGGATATATATATAAGGATGTGTCAGGAGGATATATATATAAGGATGTGTCAGGAGGATATATATATAAGAATGTGTCAGGAGGATATATAAATAAGAATGTGTCAGGAGGATATATATATAAGGATGTGTCAGGAGGATATATATATAAGGATGTGTCAGGAGGATATATATATAAGAATGTGTCAGGAGGATATATAAATAAGAATGTGTCAGGAGGATATATATATAAGGATGTGTCAGGAGGATATATATAAGGATGTGTCAGGAGGATATATATAAGAATGTGTCAGGAGGATATATATAAGAATGTGTCAGGAGGATATATAAATAAGAATGTGTCAGGAGGATATATATATAAGGATGTGTCAGGAGGATATATATATAAGGATGTGTCAGGAGGATATATATATATAAGAATGTGTCAGGAGGATATATATATAAGAATGTGTCAGGAGGATATATATATATAAGAATGTGTCAGGAGGATATATTATATAAGAATGTGTCAGGAGGATATATATATATAAGAATGTGTCAGGAGGATATAATATATAAGAATGTGTCAGGAGGATATATATATAAGAATGTGTCAGGAGGATATATATATAAGAATGTGTCAGGAGGATATATATATAAGGATGTGTCAGGAGGATATATATATAAGAATGTGTCAGGAGGATATATAAATAAGAATGTCAGGAGGATATATATATAAGGATGTGTCAGGAGGATATATATATAAGGATGTGTCAGGAGGATATATATATAAGAATGTGTCAGGAGGATATATATATAAGAATGTGTCAGGAGGATATATAAATAAGAATGTGTCAGGAGGATATATATATAAGGATGTGTCAGGAGGATATATATATAAGGATGTGTCAGGAGGATATATATAAGAATGTGTCAGGAGGATATATATATAAGAATGTGTCAGGAGGATATATATATATAAGAATGTGTCAGGAGGATATATTATATAAGAATGTGTCAGGAGGATATATATATAAGAATGTGTCAGGAGGATATAATATATAAGAATGTGTCAGGAGGATATATATATAAGAATGTGTCAGGAGGATATATATATAAGAATGTGTCAGGAGGATATATATATAAGAATGTGTCAGGAGGATATATATATATATAAGAATGTGTCAGGAGGATATATTATATAAGAATGTGTCAGGAGGATATATATATAAGAATGTGTCAGGAGGATATAATATATAAGAATGTGTCAGGAGGATATATATATAAGAATGTGTCAGGAGGATATATATATAAGAATGTGTCAGGAGGATATATATAAGGATGTGTCAGGAGGATATATATATAAGAATGTGTCAGGAGGATATATAAATAAGAATGTGTCAGGAGGATATATATATAAGGATGTGTCAGGAGGATATATATATAAGGATGTGTCAGGAGGATATATATATAAGAATGTTTCAGGAGGACATATACATCAGAAATTGTCAGGAGGATATATAAATAAGAAGTGTCAGTAGGATATATATATAAGGATGTGTCAGGAGGATATATATATATAAGGATGTGTCAGGAGGATATATATATAAGGATGTGTCAGGAGGATATATATATAAGAATGTGTCAGGAGGATATATATATATAAGAATGTGTCAGGAGGATATATTATATAAGAATGTGTCAGGATGATATATATAAGAATGTGTCAGGAGGATATAATATATAAGAATGTGTCAGGAGGATATATATATAAGAATGTGTCAGGAGGATATATATATAAGAATGTGTCAGGAGGATATATATATAATAATGTGTCAGGAGGATATATATATAAGAATGTGTCAGGAGGATATATATATAAGAATGTGTCAGGAGGATATATAAATAAGAATGTGTCAGGAGGATATATATATAAGAATGTGTCAGGAGGATATATATATATAAGAATGTGTCAGGAGGATATATATATAAGAATGTGTCAGGATGATATATATATAAGAATGTGTCAGGAGGATATATATATAAGAATGTGTCAGGAGGATATATATATAAGAATGTGTCAGGAGGATATATATATAAGAATGTGTCAGGAGGATATATATATATAAGAATGTGTCAGGAGGATATATATATAAGAATGTGTCAGGAGGATATATATATAAGAATGTGTCAGGAGGATATATATATATATAAGAATGTGTCAGGATATATATATAAGAATGTGTCAGGAGGATATATATATAAGGATGTGTCAGGAGGATATATATATAAGGATGTGTCAGGAGGATATATATATAAGGATGTGTCAGGAGGATATATATATGGATGTGTCAGGAGGATATATATATAAGGATGTGTCAGGAGGATATATATATAAGGATGTGTCAGGAGGATATATATATAAGAATGTGTCAGGAGGATATATATATATATAAGGATGTGTCAGGAGGATATATATATAAGAAAGTGTCAGGGTCACCTGCTTGTTTTATCTTCTCCTTTTCTCTTTTCTCTGACTTGTATCCATCCATTCGGCCCCATTCAACCAACTGTTTTAAGACATTTATCCCCATCCAGGTGTCAATTTCTTCCTGGCGAGCGATAGCGAGCCAGCATTGTTGGGAGATATTCGGCTTCGCCGGAGAAATTGTTCTATCGAAAAATGTACAAAACAAAAATATTTATACAAATATTTATACAAAAATATTTATATGCTGGCTCGCTACCGCTCGCCAGGAAAATATTGACACCTAGATGGGGTGTAAACGTTTTAAAACAGTAGGCTGCAGGGGCCGAATGGATACAAGCCAAAGAGAGACGGAGAGAAAGAGAACAAAAGCGAGGTGGGCTCCCTTAATAACGTCAGTAAAGATCAGAAAATGAGGGGGAATTTCGCTAGGAATGTGTAATTATTAAAGGAGGTGAAAAGCCTATGGTGGAATAATTTAGGATAAAGAGAGAGAGAGAGAGAGAGAGAGAGAGAGAGAGAGAGAGAGAGCGATAGACTAACTACACAGGCCTTACGAATCAAACGAAGTGGGTAGGACTTAATTTTAATAGCGATAACAACTGCTGATAAAGGATAATGCAGTTTGTTATGCAATTTTGGCTGCCGTACACTCTCTTGATTGACAGGGCTAGGGAAGAAAGGGATAGCACAGAAGGAGAAGCAGAAGAAGAGGTAGAGAAAGAGAGAGAGAGAGAGAGGGGGTGGGGGGTGGGAGGGAGATAATAGAGATAATGATGAGAGCGCTCTTGCTTGAAGGTGGATGCTGGAGAGAGAGAGAGAGCGAGAGAGGGGCGGGGGGGGTGAGAGGAGTGTGGGAGGGAGATAATAGAGATAATGATGAGAGCGCTCTTGCTTGAAGGTGGATGCCGGAGAGAGAGAGAGAGAGAGTTACATAGGTACACAGACTGCATAGATCTTGCGATCCCCAGTCCAGAATTAATTCTGAGATAGAATTTTCTACAAAGTGGAAGGTAAACACAGCAAAGCAGAGAGAGAGAGAGAGAGAGAGAGTTGGAGAGAGAGAGAGAACAATGGGAGTACTCTTGCTTGAAGGTGAAGGGTGGAGAGAGAGAGAGAGAGAGAGAGAGAGAGGGGGGGAGGGAGGGAAGGAGGGCTAGTAGTGTCTAAATAAAGCTGCAGGAGCATGTTAAGGAAAAGAGCAGTGTGATGGTAAGATAAGGCGACCACTGTGCTCAGACCCAGAGTTACAAGGAGTTACGGAGGATAATTCGTTTCTCAAAGACATTGCGGTTCATTCTGAGGAGATAGTCTTAGTGGAAACAAAGATTGTGTAATGCACTACACTCACTGCAGTGTGCATAGCACTTTATACTCTCTTCCTGAACTGCTCTACTGAAGAACTATTTACAACTTCTAAGGGAAGTTAGTTCTAGGCTGAATAGATCTTATGTGTGAAAACTAGTGCTATGCATGGTTTCCTGTTGAATTCCTATTGAGGGTAAACATTTTGCTATCATTGATGTTGTCATACCCATGACATAATGCTAAAGATTTCAATGAGTTGACCTTGTGTCTACGTATTTCCAACGATAAGAGGTCCTCGTAGATTAGTGTTCTTGTTGATTGAATAAGCTTTGTAGCCCTAGCTTGGTTTCTATCTAGTCGCTCTATATCTCTCTCGAGTGCTAAAGACCAGAAGTGTATGATATATTCCAAAAAGGGCCGTATCAGAGCATTTTAGGGTGTGAGGAGTACCGGTATCTCTCTATTTCTATATTGAAACTGTCTCTTAACATACCCTACTATATTCGGGGCTTTCATCTCTGATTTAATGCATTGGTTAGAAATGTTTAGGTTTAGATTACGTCTAATTAAAACACCCAAATCCTTTTCCAAGTCAGTTACTTCCAGAGTCCTAGGTAGTCAACTATCTCATCTACTAATATCCCTTCTAGCTGATTGGTGATTGGTGATGTGAAGTTAATTGGCCGATAAATCTTAGGATACTAATGATCCCCCTTCTTAAGGATTGGGGTCACACTGGCCAGCTTCTAGTCTTCGGCTATCCCTTATGAGAGAGAGAGAGAGAGAGAGAGAGAGAGAGAGAGAGAGAGAGAGAGAGAGAGAGAGAGAGAGAGAGAGAGAGAGAGAGAGAGAGAGAGAGAGAGAGAGAGAGAGAGAGAGAGAGAGAGAGAGAGAGAGAGAGAGAGAGAGAGAGAGAGAGAGAGAGAGAGAGAGAGAGAGAGAGAGAGAGAGAGAGAGGCTGTCAGAATAGAGCTGTTGAACATGTTAAGGAAAAGGGCACAGTGATGGTTGGATAAGAAAACACTGTATTGAGATATTTACATAGATACACTGGCCACACAGACCTTACGATCCAAACGAGGTGGTCAGGACTTAATTCTAGTAGAGATGGCATATCCGATAGAAAAGGAAAGGATAGAAAAGAAGAGAGAGAGAGAGAGAGAGAGAGAGAGAGAGAGAGAGAGATACAGAGATAGAGACACAGGGAGCATGTAGGCTGTCAGAAGTGATAATACTGTATGCTGGTCGAATATGTTACGTACGTACAACACACCTGGCATGTCATTTGGACGCTTATTAAAACTTGATGTCTGTCGCTTAGTCAGAGATAAAGTCAACGCTGCCTTCATATACATACATACATATAGGCCAATTAACCCCTTGAGGAGTATGACGCGTTTTGACAGTTTATTCATCCTGTTATTAGACGATTTTATGCAGATATGTAAGGGTATATATATGGGAGTCCGAGGGTTCATTGAGATAGTCTTTACCTTTATAATTCCCACAGATCTTTCCTCAACTGTACATAATCGTCTAATGATAGCCAGGATAGATTGTCTAAATACGTCATCATCTTCTAAGCTCCCTGTCGCTTAGTAAGAGGTAAAGCCATAGACCAATTATATAAGTCCTGAAGTTCTGACATTTGGGATATAGGAGTAGTTGACTAGTTTGTATCTGCCTTAAGGGGGGTGACCTGCTTTTTGTTATTTCTGTCCTTTTCTCGCTTTCTCTGGCTTGTATCCATTCGGCCCCATTCAGCCAACTATTTTAAGACATTTATCCCCATCTAGGTGTCGATTTCTTCCTGGCGAGCGATAGCGAGCCAGCATTATATGAAGGAATCCGGCTTCGCCGGAGACATTTTTCTATCGAAAAATGTACAAATTTAGCCTGTTGTCTAACAAAAATAAAAAATATGCTGGCTCGCTACCGCTCACCAGTAAGAAATTGACACCTGGATGGGGATAAACGTCTTAAAACAGTAGGCTGAATGGGGCCAAAGGGATACAAGCCAGAGAATGATAGAAAAGGACACAACAAAAACAGGTCACCCCCCCCCCCCCTTAAACGACCATCAAAGCAAGAACCAATACTAGGGAGAATGGTAAGTATGAATATTACACCACCTTCCTTCCTGCGGTCGCTTTCATTATTCGGGTTTGTTTGTGTTTATGTTCCAACTCTCCCTCGAGACATAAGCATACAGCAGCCTGTCTATTCAACCGGTCAGTCAATACGGTGAAGTTATCAGGTCTCATTCCAGAGGGTGAGTGAGCTATAGAGATTTTATTTTTTATTATTTTTTTTTTTAAAGCGGAACAGGAGCCGTTTTTTTTAGCTCCCCTTCTCCCTCATGTTTAGCTCAATTAGTTTTCAGATTTTAAGATTTTTGCCCCATTAGTTTATCGATTTTAAGACCTTTCGACCCATTTTGTTGTCAATATTTAGACCTTTCGTGCTATTTAGGTGTCGATTTTTTCCCTGGTGAACGATAGTGAGCCTGTAATGTTGCAAGAACCGGCCTTCGGCCGGGAAATTTTTCTACCGAAAAATGTACAAATTAATCTAGAAGGGGGATCTAATGGATGTTTTCTTGTTTAAATTTGATGGAGGTCTAGGGAGAAAACTAGAAAAATAATGAATGCATGCAATAATCGCCCAAAAAAGTGACCCATCCCCCCTTAAAGATTGATGAAGGTCTAGAGAGGTAACTAACATATAATAATAATAATACATACATAAATATTTAATAATACATACATAAATAATAATACTACATAAATAATACTACATACATATAATAATAATACTATATACATAAATAATAATAATAATACATACATAAATAATAATAATAATACATACATAAATATTTAATAATACATACATAAATAATAATAATACTACATACATAAATAATACATACATAAATAATAATAATAATACAAATATACATAAATAATAATAATAATACAAATATACATAAATAATAATAATAATACAAATATACATAAATAATAATAATACATACATAAATAATAATAATACATACATAAATAATAATAATAATACATACATAAATAATAATAATACATACATAAATAATAATAATACTACATACATAAATAATACTAATACTACATACATAAATAATAATAATACTACATACATAAATAATAATAATAATACATACATAAATAATAATAATACATACATATAATAATAATACATACATAAATAATAATACTACATACATATAATAATAATACATACATATAATAATAATACTACATACATATAATAATACTACATACATATAATAATACTACATACATATAATAATAATACTACATACATATAATAATACTACATACATATAATAATACTACATACATATAATAATACTACATACATAAATAATAATACATACATAAATAAACAAACAAATCAATCTCTCCTTAACAAAAACCGTACTGCATTTTTCACATAATAGGTTCATTGTTAGTTCATATTTTCAGTAACATATTTCAGTTTGTCTAGCTTAACACAGGGCATAATTCACAAGCTACCAGCAGTATTACACCTAATATTATATAATAAACCATTAATGTCGGCCATTTTAAAACAATTGTGATCTTAGATAGCGCAATATAGTCTCATTTGGGTTTAATACAAAAATAGAAACATATATTATTATTTTCGATCTCTAGTTTTTTTTTTTCTCTCTCTCTCTCTCTCTCTCTCTCTCTCTCTCTCTCTCTCTCTCTCTCTCTCTCTCTCTCTCTCTGTATCTATCTATCTATATAATCTATCTATCTAGCTATCACGTTCCTATACAATAAACTAAAATACTGGGACATGGACGAGTCGCAATAAACTGATATCAGCATCCATAGTAGTTTCCCTTTTCCGTAACCCGATCATTTATCTTCGGGTTCAATTTTGTAGCGCAATACCTGTACACCCTTTGTTGTAAACCCCTTCCGTACCGGCGACGCTTTCAAACAAATGATTCTAGAAATAGTTAGACGATTTTGTGCCGTTTATGACGGATCTGTGGTAGTCAAAAGGGTTAAGGGAGATCGTTCGAAGGCTGTTAATGGCTGGAGGCCCCTTTTAAGCTGAATAAAATCGTCTCCTACTAGCCAGAATATTGTTACAAGGACGGCGCCGGTAGGGCAAGGGGTTGGGATACGTTTTATTGTCACTAATATCGGCGATATTGAGCAGGCCTGGGCATCTGTTTCTCCGGGTTTATTAAGGGGAGATCTCCACTTGAGGGATTTTTTTTCTGGACCCCTTTCTCCCTCATGTTTAGCCCCATTGCTTTTGATATTATAAAACGTTTGCCCCATTAGTTTAGCTATTTTAAGAACTTTCACCCCATATTAAGACCTTTCGTGCCATTCAGGTGTCGATTTTATCCTGGCGAGCGATAGCGAGCCTTTAATTTAAGAAGAACCGGCCTTCGGCCGGGAAATTTTTCTACCGAAAAATGTACAAATTTATCTTGAAAGGGACTCAAGGGGGTGTCATTTTAAGCTTGATGGAGGTCTAGGGAACAAACTAAATACCTCCCCTTAAAAGTCGCAAACTATACTCATTCTTTTAACTCATGGCGGATTATCCCGCGTTCTGACAAGCTATTCGGGCTATCATTAGACGCTTGCATACAGCTTAGGAAGGATCTGTGGAAATTAAAAGGGTAAAACTTTTGTTCAATTAACCCTCGATTTTTGTTTTGTTTTTTTCTATGTAATTGAGGGAGGCAAAAGGCAGAATTGCCTATAGCGAGTGGCTCCCCCATAGTTGAAAGAGTGACAGGGCCAAAATCAAGGGACGATCGAGCCAAAATGCCTGGACACACGGAGTTTGAAGCAATTTAAGTCATAGGAAGAGGGAAAGACTGATTCTGGGAGAGAGTTCCAGAGCTCAGCTGTTGAGTAGAAGAAAGTTTGAGAGTAACGTTTCACTCTTGGGTTGGAGAGTTGCACAGAGTAGGGGTGGGATTGAGTTGCAAGACGGGTACCACGTGCCCTACGTAAAGCACTGGGATGCACTGGGAAAGCTCTGAGGAACACTGATTATTATAGTAGCGATAGAATAGCGAGAGAGATGCAACATTGCGGCGGAGAGAGAGAGAGAGAGATTGCAGAGAGTTGGTGAGTGGACGGGAGTTAATGATACGAAAGGCCTTCCTTTCAACTTTGTCTAGAGAGCGTGTGAGAGGAACCTCCCCACACATGTGAACAATACTCAATACAAGGATGCACTATGCCCCTGTACAGAGCAAGAAGCTGTGCTGGGGAAAGAACCCCCTAAGGCGGTTGAGCACACCCAGCTTCTGGGAGGCTGCCTTAGCAAGACTGGTAATATGGTCCTTCCAAATGAGAGCAGAAGAAAAAGAGACACCAAGAATATTGAGAGAAGATGAAGGGTTAATTTTTGTATTGTTGAAGAATAAGGGATAGTCCGCTGGGAGATCCTGACGGGTAGATAGATGGAGAAATTGGGTTTTGGAAGTATTAAAGGAAACAAGGTTTTCTCTGCCCCAATTGGAGATAGTATTTAGATCAGAATTTATGAGTTCTATGGCTTCATTACGTTTGTCATTGAGGGATTGCTGGCTGGGGCGTTCTGAAAAAATAATGGAGTAGTGCAAGGTTGAGTCGTCTGCGTATGAATGGATGGGAGTTAAGGTACAGTTAAGGGGATAATTTATAAAAATTATAAAGAGAATAGGAGATAAGACAGAGCCCTGAGGAACACCGGAGTTTATAGGGTGAGGAAGTGAACAATGGCCGTCCACAACCGCGGCTATGGAACGGCCGGAAAGGAAATTAGAGGCAAAGGCACAGATGGAGGGATAGAAACCGAAGGAGGGTAGTTTAGAAATTAAAGATTTGTGCCAGACTCTATCGAAAGCTTTCGATATGTCTAGTGCAATAGAAAATGTCCATATATACATCGTAATCTAGATCAAATCGTCCATTAATAGCCAAAAACACAGAATAGAAGTGCGTCCTTGTATCTTGAAAAGGTTAATACACTATGACACCTTTCTTAATTTTATGTTTATAATTCTTGATTATTTTGCCCTGTTTACAAAAAATTATGTGAGAGTTAGAAGGTTATTTGCTTCACAGAGGGCCTTCCTGAGCTTAATAATATCGTTTAATGATGGCCAAAATATTAGGGAACTGGTGCACAGAGGGCCTTCCTGAGCTTAAGAATATCGTTTTATGATAATATCGTTTAAATATTAGGGAACTGGTGTCATTGTCTGAAAGGGTTAAGACATATGGTACCGTTTTCTATGAGTTAGCTCTCCATAACCTGGACGTATGGTACAAACTATAGTAATATCGCCTCGCTCAGCTGTGTTCATCACAAGAAGGCAAAAGGTATCTTGGAGCTTACGGATTTTACTTCTGTATTCTATTGTATTATTCTGTGTAAAATGGTGGGACATTCGACGAGATGGGTTGGGTTTGAAAGGGATCTGCCTTGTGTGAGCCAATCAGCTCTCTGCAGATTCTCGGTTTCTTATGTTCATATTGATTTAAAGGCAATCACCTATCACCCGACCAAACACGTGAAGGGTAACTTGATAAAACAGGGTACCTCCAGCTTGGTATTTGGTTGGTATCTTGATTCTTGTTATACCCTCTCCCACCATCTGGATTTTATAATTAATTTCTAAACTTAAGCTATAAACTTAAATGTATAGTTATACCGCCGTAGCATCATCATCAATTATATACATTTATGAAGCTGCTCTGGCTGCATCGAGTCCTTGAACACAATATATAAATATACATAAACTAGCAATCAAGATGTTGCCCAGTAGCATTCCTCCCTCCCAGTACCGTACCCTCTTTGTCGGTACTCTGATAACCCTCATTAGTTAGTTAGTTAAAATAGGACTTCAGAGGCTACAAACCCTTCTGGATTATCAAGCCAGCACACTGTAAGTCGAGTACATTTTCAGGAGTGGAGCCCCTTTTCGAGAACCCCAATCCCTTGTCTACCCTTTTTGTACCGGTGACGTCCTTTTAACTTTATTCTGGCTACTATTAGACGACTGTATTCAGTTGAAAAAGGGCCTCCAGCAAATAACAGGCTTCAAACTATCGCACTGAACCCTTCTTACTACCACAGATCCTTCTTAAACTGCTCAAAATCGTCTATATATAGCTAGATTAAAATGAAAAACACGTCGCCGGTACAGAAAGGGTTAATTTAGGTAATCCAGATAGTAGGCCCATCATCAGGATTGCCATACCGTGGATTACAGTCTGCTAAGGTGGAAACAATTGCACATCGTCAACGAACATGGCGCTAGAGGTCCACACACACTCTTCTATAACGTGTTTATTAATAGAAAATGCCTCATAAATCCTTGGGAAATTCATTAAGGCATTGTGTCTATTAATTTCCGAGAGTAAAAATAATATATACTAAATGGTAACATAGATGCATTAAAATATTAAATAAAATAAGTGTTATTAACAGGGTGAAGGATATGCTTGGCTTCATACGGTCGTCGTCTCGAGCATGGTCTCGACTCCCGAGTTTGAACATGAAGCACTGTAAGTTACTTCAGTGGACATTAAGTCCACTCAGATGAAAGTATTTGATATGTATACTTTTATCAAATTCATTAGTTATTCTTTGCAAATTAATTTCTACCTACGCAACGAATTCAAATCATTAACTGTAGATAGTGTGTGAGCAATAGCTAGAATGCGTAACACCATGGACAGAGTTCATTCTGCTTCGAAACAATAGATTGAACCTGTGTCTTTTAAGGGGAGATTTCTACTTGAGGGACCTTTTTCTTGACCCCTTTCCCCTTCATGTCTAGCCCCATTGCTTTTGAGATTTTAAGACGTTTGCCCCATTAGTTTGGTGATTTTAAGAATTTCCGCCCCATTTTGTCAATTTTAAGACCTGTTGTGCCATTTAGGTGTCGATTTTATCCTGGCGAGCGACAGCGAGCCTGTAATTTAAGAGTAACCGGCCTTCGGCCGGGAAATTTTTCTACCGAAAAATGTACAAATTTATCTTGAAAGGGGGTCAAGGGGGTGACATTTTAAGATTGCTGGAGGAGTAGGAAACAAACTAAAAACCTCCCCTTAATAGTATCCCATTATATTCAATTTCCTCTGATTCACTTACCATCGAAGAAAATATGTAGGATGATGATTAAATGTTTTCCATCAACGCCATCTGTTGAGTACAAGTGGCTGCCACGTGTTGAGTACAAGTGGCTGCCACGTGTTGAGTACAAGTGGCTGCCACGTGTTGAGTACAAGTGGCTGCCACGTGTTGAGTACAAGTGGCTGCCACGTGCTCAGTACAAGTGGCTGCCACGTGTTGAGTACAAGTGGCTGCCACGTGTTGAGTACAAGTGGCTGCCACGTGTTGAGTACAAGTGGCTGCCACGTGTTGAGTACAAGTGGCTGCCACGTGCTCAGTACAAGTGGCTGCCACGTGTTGAGTACAAGTGGCTGCCACGTGTTGAGTACAAGTGGCTGCCACGTGTTGAGTACAAGTGGCTGCCACGTGTTCAGTACAAGTGGCTGCCACGTGTTCAGTACAAGTGGCTGCCACGTGTTCAGTACAAGTGGCTGCCACGTGTTCAGTACAAGTGGCTGCCACGTGTTCAGTACAAGTGGCTGCCACGTGTTCAGTACAAGTGGCTGCCACGTGCTCAGTACAAGTGGCTGCCACGTGTTGAGTACAAGTGGCTGCCACGTGTTGAGTACAAGTGGCTGCCACGTGTTGAGTACAAGTGGCTGCCACGTGTTGAGTACAAGTGGCTGCCACGTGTTCAGTACAAGTGGCTGCCACGTGTTGAGTACAAGTGGCTGCCACGTGTTGAGTACAAGTGGCTGCCACGTGTTCAGTACAAGTGGCTGCCACGTGTTCAGTACAAGTGGCTGCCACGTGTTCAGTACAAGTGGCTGCCACGTGTTCAGTACAAGTGGCTGCCACGTGCTCAGTACAAGTGGCTGCCACGTGTTGAGTACAAGTGGCTGCCACGTGCTCAGTACAAGTGGCTGCCACGTGTTCAGTACAAGTGGCTGCCACGTGTTCAGTACAAGTGGCTGCCACGTGTTGAGTACAAGTGGCTGCCACGTGCTCAGTCTCAGCCCTGCACTCCTCCCGTTCAAAAGGTCCTACAGGCAGTTACGTAAACATGTGTGCCTATCGTAATGTAGTGTCAGTGATATACAGGTCAAGTATTATAACCCGTGTGTGATAGTTAAATTCCGGTAAACTGCTTCGGGCCCGGTTCCGTGTGATAGTTAAATTCCGGTAAACTGCTTCGGGCCCGGTTCCGTGTGATAGTTAAATTCCGGTAAACTGCTTTCGGGCCCGGTTCCGTGTGATAGTTAAATTCCGGTAAACTGCTTCGGGCCCGGTTCCGTGTGATAGTTAAATTCCGGTAAACTGCTTCGGGCCCGGTTCCGTGTGATAGTTAAATTCCGGTAAACTGCTTCGGGCCCGGTTCCGTGTGATAGTTAAATTCCGGTAAACTGCTTCGTGCCCGGTTCCGTGTGATAGTTAAATTCCGGTAAACTGCTTCGGGCCCGGTTGCGTGTGATAGTTAAATTCCGGTAAACTGCTTCGGGCCCGGTTCCGTGTGATAGTTAAATTCCGGTAAACTGCTTCGTGCCCGGTTCCGTGTGATAGTTAAATTCCGGTAAACTGCTTCGGGCCCGGTTCCTTACACGGCTGTTAAGGGGAGATGGGTCGTTTTGGGTTCGATTGTTTTTTCAATATATATTATTATTCTACTTTCTTCCCCAGACCTCCATCAAACTTTTATATAACAACCCCTGGATCGCCCTTAAAGATGTATTTGTAAATTTTTCGGCAGAAAAATGTCCCGGCCTAAAGCCCATTCCTCCTAAGTTACAGGCTCGCTATCGCTCGCCAGGAAAAAAATCGACCCCTAAACGACACGAAAACTCCTAGTATTGACAAAGAAAAGGGGTGAAAGGTCTAAAATTCGCCAAACTATGGGCCGAACGTCTTAAAATCTGAAAACTAAAGGGGCTAAGCATGAGGGAGAAAGGTGTCCAGAAAATCCGACCATCTCCCCTTAAGAACCCCTTCATCAGTTCCTCATTACCTCTGCCACCTGTACTCGCCAGACTAAGGTGGTGAACGTATATAACTATAACTATGATTAACTCCTTCCATCTGATGTGTATTATATGATAGCTACCGGTAGAAAGTTAGGTTTAGGAATGATGTCGGAGCAGGTAACTATCTTCGGTTAACCATCACCATTTGATTACCAGTTGTTTAACCCTTTGAGTACCAGCGACGTGTTATATTTTATTCTAGCTGTATTTAGACGTTATTATGCAGCTTGGGAAGGATCTGTGGTAGTTAAAAGGGCTTGGGTTGAGATAGTGTGAAGCCTTATTATTGCTAGAGGTCCTTGCTAAGCTGAATAACATCGCCTAATAATTGCCAGAATATGATGATGAGAACTTCCCTGGTACTGTAAGGGTTAACGGAAGATGGGCGTACATATTTCATAATTTATGTATATTTTTATTATTTTATTGGTTTCCTCCCTGGACCTCCATCAAGCTTAAATCAACATCCTTTAGATCCCCCTTCTAGATTATTTTGTACATCTTTCGGTAGAAAAATGTTCCGGTTCTTCCAAAATTACAGGCTCACTATCGTTCGCCAGGAAAATAATCGACACCTAAAGGGCACGAGAGGTTTTAATAGTGACAAGGAAAAGGGGCGAAAGGTCTTAAAATCGACACACTAATGAGCCGAACGACGTAAAATCTGCAAACTAATGGGGGGCTAAACACGAGGAAGAAGGGGGGACCCGAAAAACGACCCATCTCCCCGTCATATTTTCAGTAAGCCTCGGCTTACCTGTGGTGTATTAAATGCCAGGTGTACAGTACTGCTATGTGTGATCTTTTCCATAGAGGAATCATCAAACAAGGTTATGTTGATCCTCCAATTCAGACACCTCAATAATTATGTCATATATATATACAATCTGTGTGACCCAGACATACAGGCATTGCTATATGTCATTATCGCCGCAAACGTAATTAGTTTTCATTACACTTTGTGGGGTTAAGGGGAGGACTCCACTTGAGGGATTTTTTTTTCTTGACTCCTTTCTCCCTCATGTTTAGCCCCATTGCTTTTCTAATTTTAAGACGTTCGCCCCATTATTTTGACGATTTTAAGAACTTTCGACCCATTTCTGTCAATTTTAAGACCTTTCGTGCCATTTAGGTGTCGATTTTATCCTGGCGAGCCTGTAATTTAAGAGGAACCGGCTTTCAGCCGGGAAATTTTTCTACCGAAAAATGTACAAATTTATCTTGAAAGGGGCTCAAGGGGGTGTAATCTTAAGCTTGATGGATATCTAGAGACCAAACTAAAAACCTCCCCTTAAATAAAGGTGGAAGCAACAAAGGCGGCCATCTTGAATCGGTGGAGAACTATTTACTTTCACTTTTCCACCGTATTATGTATATTTTGCCATCCTCTATAGTAATGGTAAGACCAGCAGGTTGGTAGGTTAATGACATATAATGGTTTTCATAGGCAGTGTCTTAAAATCCCTGGATAATGGGTAAATAATCTAACTTGCTGCAGTAATGACATACTGTACTGTATATAGGAATGATGTATAGGCCGTAAAACTATGTGTGTGTGTGTGTGTGTGTGTGTGATAACCTTAGTCTCTTTTCAAAGTTGTGTAAAGCACATTTGTTTCTTTTGTTACCTCTGACTCTCTTTGCATTATTTCACACACACACACACACACACACACACACACACACACATATATATATATATATATATATATATATATATATATATATATATATATATATATATATATATATATATTAACCAAAACGAATAAATTAAAGTGAATGCAAACAATACTAGTTACTCAGGTCGACCAAAGCCCCAAAGAGATGGAAATGCAAATGGCCAAACAATTTGTTCGAGCTTACAACGAACCAAGTTTCTTATGCTCAAAGGGTTCATGAATCCCTCGGTCTGAACCCTGGCCACAACAAAGGAAGGGAGATCCTATAGTAACAAAAATCGCCCAACCTCCGCCATTTTGGTGCCACTGGTGTCATTAACCCCTGCTGTACCGGCGACGTCTTCTTGATATTATTCTAGCTATATTTACATGATTGTGTTCAGTTTAAGAAGGACCTGTGAAAATGGTTAAGTGAGATAGTTCGAAGCCACCTGTTAATTGTTGGAGGGTCTTCTTAAACTGAATACAATCGTCTTGATATAGCTAGAATATATTTAAGGACGTTGCCGGTACAGAAGGGGTAAATATATGTTTACATTCACATTTGTCCATACATATAGTCAATGTTCGGTAATACGATACAGGATATACTGTATATATTGTGTTTGTCTTGGATTTATATGCTACATGAACACAAGTTATATCTCACCCTGTTCTTGTCAAGCACTCTTAATACGGGATCTATTTTTTTTTGGACCCCCTTCTCCCTCATGTTTAGCCCAATTAGTTTTAATATTTTAAGAAGTTCGCCTCATTATTTTAACTATTTTGCGACAGTTCTTTGTAAATTTTAAGACTTTTCGTGCCATTTACTATGGGTTTCAGAGGCCGTGAGGCATCGTTTTTTGGGAATAACTTATTAACAAACAGTTGGATCAGTATGATATTTTGCCAGAGCTTGTTTCACACCGTGCCCTAATTTTCGTCAGTATTGTGCATTACCAAAAGTGGAGAATTAAGCCACTTGTCCCCGTGTCATGAGGTTAAAGTCACACCTGAATGACTAGGAAACGGACAAGGCTACCGTGGCGTACCTGTGAAACCACCAAACCATTATTGCTCTTCCATCAAACACGGTCGTTATCAGCCACCACCCAACCCTACTATCGTCGTTACATTAAGATCATATGTCACTATCAAATGCAAATATAAAAACAAATGTGTGTTATTCTTGTATATGTTTATAGCGAATTATACCAACCTAATTATCTTTTCTCCGTATTGACAGGACGACCTTCAGAAGCGGAAGGCAGAAACTTTGGACGTGGTGAGATTACGACGATGAAGGTAAGATTATGGGACAATTTGTATTTTTGGTCACGTATGAGATATAATTATCTGTGTTTTCTAGCTTTAATCTTACAGTATTAGTCACCGCAATATTTGTCTTTACCTCTGCAAATTAAATTATTTCTTATCAGACTTTGTGGGTTACATAAGTGTGGAAGGAAAAATGGCGGGCATCATTGGATCATTGGTGAACTAATATTTTTCACTTTTCCACCCTATTTTTTGTATTTTGTCATCCTCTATATCAATGGTAAAACCAGCAGGGGTCTAGGGGTGGGAGCCCCCAGGTTATGTTAGGTTAGAATAATGACAAAATATGGTTTTCGGGGGCTTGCTTTAATTGTGACAAATAATAGGTAAAAATGCATTTGCAGAAGGAAAAACACCCTAACACACACTAATCAATGAAGGAATAACACACACTAATCAATGAAGGAACTGACGAGGAAGGGGAATATATAAAAACACCCTAACACACACTAATCAATGAAGGAACTGACGAGGAAGGAGAATATATAAAAACACCCTAACACACACTAATCAATGAAGGAACTGACGAGGAAGGGGAATATATAAAAACAAAAACAAATTACGTAAAATACATATTGACCAGATTATGTAAAGGTTATCAGTGGCTAAGTGTCTAGGCAAGGACATGATTGGATTTTAGGATAGTTGCTGTTCTCAATTTATGTAAGTATATTATATTTTCGCATTAGTTCCATAAATATATAATTGCGGAACCATTTCTTTTGGATATAAAATATATTTTATTTTTGTGTTATGGGTTAAATTTGGGTTGAAGCGAGAAACGACCTCTGGAATAAATCTGTGAACAAGTATTTATTATTATATTTCTTCCATTCAGGGTAATATTTAATCAATTTAACTGTTAAGTTAAGGAACATTTGTCAGCCAGAGTGGACAGAAGGGTGCTGAGCTGGTATGGTCATGTTGAACGAATGGGAGATGAAAGGCTTACAAAGAGAATATGTGAGTCAGGTACAAGGGGAGATAGAAGGGCAGGAAGACCCCCATTGAGATGGAGAGACTGTGTAAGAAAGGCTTTGGATGATAGAGGAATGACTATAGATCAGGCAGGGGAAGTGGTGGTGGACAGGATTGAATGGAGAATGCTTGTGAATAGTTGAGTGAACACGTGGTCATTTGGAGTAAGGGGTCGGGCGCAAGTTCGACTAGATAATAGTCCATCAGGCGCCTGGCCCGGGGGGACGATTAATATGAAGGGTGTGCCTGGAAGTGTGGTGGGAGGGCTTGTGGCTTTGGCTCCGCTGCATGTCTGCCTGCCGAGATCGGAACCTCTCCGGGTGGTCAGGGGCCGGGGGAGTGCTGGAGCGACCTTGGTAACCCTGGTCTCTGGGTCTTCTCCTGGGTGACCTGGATGTGTGTGAGTTTGTGTTTTTTATCTGTGTTTATTTTTTGTTTTATGTTGTTTTTGTGTTTTCCCTGTTCTTGCTCTGTCTTGAGTCGGCTATCCCCAAAATGGGGATTGGGCCTGAGCATATAGATAAATAGATAGAACTGTTAAGTTAGGTCAAGTTAGCTAGGTCAGGCTAGGACACTAAAAGACCATGTTGCCATCCCGAGTAATCGGCTGTTGCAACATTTTGTAGCGAAGTATATTGTTAATTATAAAAAACTAGCATTTTTATGACACAGATTCATAGTAGTTTCACATTTGTCCAGAAAGTATCGATTCATCAGTTGCTAGCAGTTACTTTACCGTCAGATGAAAGAAAATCTACTATGGGTTTAGTTAGGTAAGCTAGGTTAAATGCTGTAGCAAATAGTATAAATAAGGCTTAAAATATACAGAATCACGTAGAAAAGAAGTTAAAAAAAATTTTTTTTTTTTTTTTTTTTTAATACTATAACTCAAATTTTACTTGGCAGTTGCTGTTAAGGCAACACACACACACACACACACACACACACGGTCACACACACACACACGGTCACACACACACGCTCACACACACTAACAACCATACACACCCACCCACACGCTCACAAACACAGACAACCATCCACACCCACCCCCCCACCCCACACACACACACACACACACACACACACTATACACAATTAGGTAAATACACACACACACACAACCATCCACACACGCACACAGATGAATTTAGCCCAGGATTCCGAAACACCCACCAAAATGCAGCCCACTACCCCTGCTTATAAACGAGACCCCAGTAACCCGTGTGAATGAGGAATAATGTGGGTAAAATGTAGCGGGAGACTGTGGGAGTGTTGTGTTCCATTAGTCATGATTGTGGCGGGGTGGGGGTGGGGGTGGGGGATTGGGGGGCTTGTGAACGTGAAAGAAACCGTGTGTGTGGGTGTGGGTGTGTGTGTGTGTGTGTGTGTGTGTGTGTGTGTGTGTGTGTGTGTGTGTGTGTGGGTGTGTGAGAGAGAGAGAGCGAGAGAGAGAGAGAGAAGAAACATATGGTATAGCATAGATGACAAGTAAATCGGAGAGGACTAATACACGCACACACACACACACACACTCTCTCTCTCTCTCTCTCTCTCTCTCTCTCTCTCTCTCTCTCTCTCTCTCTCTCTCTCTCTCTCTCTCTCTCTCTCTCTCTCTTTTAAGTCCGGACTGCCTAGTATTGGCCGCAAGCTCTGTGCAGTCTGTGTAACTCTATGCAACTCTCATGCTGTACCCGACAAGGCTAGATAGAGGAAGGAAGAGAAGGAGTTTGGAACGAGGAAGAAGGGTGGAAGGCGAGAGAAACAAGACAGGGGAAATGGGAAAATTAAGGAATATGCAAAGGAAGGGGGGGGGGGGGGAGAGAGAGAGAGAGAGGGGGAGAGAGAGAGAGAGGGGGAGGGGGCTAAATCATTAGTTACTCTTTCAACTATGGGGGAGGCACCCGCTATAGGCAGTTCTGCCTTTTGCCTCCCTCAATCACATAGGAAAAAAACAAATAAAATAAACGCACAATACCGCAATTATTAAAGAGGGTTAAAGAAAAAATTAAAGTTTTAAAAGGGATTCTTAATTTATGAACAACAATAAGTAAACGATGGTAAGTTGTGGAGTTGAAGCTAAAACGTGACTCTGCATGATTGAGATTAATAGCAAGGCTTGCAGAAAATAATGATGGGGCTGATATTATGTGAAGACATAATTAATGACTATTACGATAATTGTTGAAGAAGAGATAGAGAGTAAAACAGCCCCTTTTCAATTATATGGTCTTTCCAAGTGAGAGCAGAAGAAAAAGAGACACCGAGGACATTGAGAGAAGATGAAGGGTTGATTTTTGTATTGTTGAAGAATAGGGGATAGTCCTCTGGAGGTTCCTGATGGGTAGTAAGATGGATAAATTGAGTTTTGGAAGCATTAAATGTAACAAGGTTTTCTCTACTCCAATTGGAAATAGTAGCTAGATCAGAAGATAAGTATTTAATGGTTTCATTACGTTTGCTTTTAAGGGATTGCTGGCTGGGCCATTCTGGAAAACTAATTGAGTGGTGTAAGGTAGAGTCCTCTGCATATGAATGGATGGGACTGGATGTACAGTTGAGAAGATCATTTATGAAAATTAGAAAGAGAATAGGAGATAGTCTAGTGTGTTGTTGGCGTTAATGGATGGGTGCTATGCAGTCTTCCATTGTCTGTTTAATAGTATCCGGTGTTGTGTTGCAACCTGGGCAGGTATCCCGGACGGAATCATCCAGCCTCTGCTGATAACACAGAAGGGCTGCATGGTGTCCACATCGCAGCTTTGCCAGGTGGACTCCGCCCTCACAGGAGAGGAGGGTTTCTGAGGGGAGGATTTCAGAGAGTCGTGCATGTATCCGAGTGTGGTCTTTGAGTGATTGGGTGGATATGCGTCTGGAGGCTGGTTTTGGGTAGGCGAGGGTGGAGTGATGACAGTATTGTGTATGATAACGAGTGATAGGTGTTGTAGGGGGTTGTGATGTGTTTCAGTGAGGTTGGAAACCCAAGCGGGGCTAGCATATTCTATTATTGAGTGTATGTATTGTATTATACTACAGTATGTTGGTAGTTTCTTTGTTATGGCCACATGTTGTATATACAAGTTACTTGACGGCGTTGTAGTATTGTAATCACTACTCTGTAACAAATGAACATATTTTGATGAAACCTGAAGCCGATGTATTGTCAATTTGCGAAGGCGACATTTCCCGCTATTATTTCTGGTGGTATCTGAAGCTGAAATGAAAACCAAAAAAGGTAACAGTTCTAACACGCTGAATACATCTCTGAAACCTTCCATTTGATGACATACCCCTAGCGAGTATATTATCTCAATCAGTGTTTGCTTTGTCATTATGAATCATAAAGTAGCGTACCAGCTATTTGTGCAGGAGATTATACCTGACTCCCTAGTAACTTGAGGAAGCAAGGGAGACCTAGTTAAGTAAGAGTAATGAGAGGGGTGGTGGTGGGTGGGCAGGGAGGGAAGGGTAGGGATATATTGAGGGATAGTGAGGTGGTTGGAATAATGAGGAAACAGTATGATGAGGATGGGGATGTTGAGAATGAAGGATAGTGAGGTTGGGGGTTAGTGAGGATGTAGGATTATGAAGAGGGGGATAGTGGGGCGGTAGGATAGTGAGGATGGGTGATAGGATGGATGATAGGATGGATGAGAGGGAGGAAGGATGGTGAGCTAGTGAGGATGTAGGGATAGTGAGGATGTGTTAAGGGAGGGAGGTGGTGGAGGGGCCTTCATCTTAAGGGGGGATGGGGGAGATGGGCGTATTTATTTGATCATTTATGTATCTTTTGTATTATTTATATAGTTTCCTCCCTAGACCTCCATCAAGCTTACCCCCCCTCCCCCCCCCCCAAGTCCCTCCTTCAAGATAAATTTGTATATTTTTCGATAGAAAAATTTCCCGGCCGAAGGCCGGTTCCTCTTAAGAAACAGGCTCGCTTATCACTCACCAGGTAAAAATCGACACCTAAATGACAAGAAAAGTCTTAATATTGACAAATACATTGGGCGAAAGGTGTTAAAATCGCCAAACTAATGGGCCGAACGTCTTAAAATCTTAAAAAAACTAATGGGGCTAAACATGAGGAAGAAGGGGAGGGCCAGAAAAACCAACCAAGCTACCTTGGGGCCACGATCAGTAAAGTGTATAGTGTCAAGCTGGGGGGTGGGGGGGGGGGGGGGGTTGGCTTGTTATCCCGGCTTGTTCGCAGCTGGCTTGGTTGTTGATGGGGCTTGTTTGGGAGCTTCTATTTTGGCCTGTATTACTGTACTTGTTGCTTGTTTATTGTTTGCCTTGTTAGTCGCATCTTGTCTTGGGCAGGAGCGGTATTATGTCACACAGGCATAGATGTTGGGTGATACCTTAACTTATCAGCTCCTCCCCCACCACCCTTATACTGTACCAGACTATATATATATATATATATATATATATATATATATATATATATATATGTGTGTGTGTGTTTGTGTCTTGTGTGTGGCACGCTATCAATGAATCCGTATAATGTAAGAAAAACTTTTCATTGTATTTTTGAGAGATTCTTTATTAAAAGGCGCTATGATCCCAGAAGAGCATAATATTTGACCGTTATCCCTAGGGCCTTTGCACTGTTTATGTATTTCCTGTTCCAAGATATACACTTCAGCTAACTCTGACTAAGCCAACCTACCCTTCCTTAGTAACCTATCCTTCTCTGACTAAGCCAACCTACCCTTCCTTAGTAACCTATCCTTCTCTAACTAAGCCAACCTACCCTTCCTTAGTAACCTATCCTTCTCTAACTTACATTCTCCGGATATAATAATAATTTAGGTTAGTTTAGATATGCTAGTATGATTAGGTAAATTTGAATATCTAAAGGGAGTTCAATATTCCGTATACAAAATGAGAATGTACATAGCTATTAACTGTACCAAAATAAAGTGAGGCAACCCTATCTAAACAATAACTATCTAAAGAATAACTATCTAAACAATAACTATCTAAAGAATAACTATCTAAGCAATAACTATCTATACAATAACTATCTAAACAATAACTATCTAAACAATAACCATCTAAACAATAACTATCTAAACAATAACTATCTAAACAATAACTATCTAAACAATAACTATCTAAACAATAACTATCTAAAGAATAACTATCTAAACAATAACTATCTAAAGAATAACTATCTAAGCAATAACTATCTATACAATAACTATCTAAACAATAACTATCTAAACAATAACCATCTAAACAATAACTATCTAAACAATAACTATCTAAACAATAACTATCTAAACAATAACTATCTAAACAATAACTATCTAAACAATAACTATCTAAACAATAACTATCTAAACAATAACTATCTAAACAATAACTATCTAAACAATAACCATCTAAACAATAACTATCTAAACAATAACTATCTAAACAATAACTATCTAAACAATAACCATCTAAACAATAACTATCTAAACAATAACCATCTAAACAATAACTATCTAAACAATAACTATCTAAACAATAACTATCTAAACAATAACTATCTAAACAATAACTATCACCAAATACTAGTAGACACTTGATTTCATTCGATTCCATTCATGAATATTTGAAGGATTATTGTGGCTCGATATACAGTTGGACGGATAGACGGACACCAATGAATACATAATCTGTCCGTTGTCGCTAAGAAGAGATAATTAATAGAAAGTCTCCCATTTGATTTCTCTAAACCTAATTATCAGAAATTCTCCTATTTTCTCTCTAAACCTAATTATCAGACATTCTCCCATTTGATCTCTCTAAACCTAATTATCAGAAAGTCTCCCATTTGATCTCTCTAAACCTAATTATCAGAAATTCTCCTATTTTCTCTCTAAACCTTCTCCCCACCTACTCCGACCAGTCACTGCACCTACTAATTGCATGCACATCACGTCCTCAACAGAGACATACCGGTACCTTCTACATTGTCTCTACTTGCGATATCCGGGAGGCAACGCATTCTATTCTACCAGTATAGATGGAAAATAAAAATAGAAAATAAAAATAGGAAAAGTTGAAATTGGGCCTGAGCATATAGATAGATAGATAGATAAATAGATAGTTGTTTATTTTTGTGGTGGTGGCTGACTGGTTATGTTAGTGGACTAGTAACTACGATGGTCACTGGTTCGATTGCCGGTATATCTGGGAGTGCATTAGTATTGGAATTGACTTTGTATGAACGTATAGTCAATTTATTATAGTTAGGCCACAAATCGTAACCCCTCAACTCTGTAACTCAAAAAAAGGCTGGAGAAAATAGGCTGTAACACTAAATGGCCACACCTATTCCCTGGCTGACACGCCCTAAATGGTAGGTATATTAGCCCGATTACTCTAGTCATATTTAGTTTAGTGGTCAAGGTGTTTGGCCTACCTATAATGAACAGGGTATAGTTTCAATATTTTATCTTAAGGGGCAGTGCTTGTTTTTTGGTCAATGTATATATTTATTAATGTATTTTTTAGTGTCCTCGCTAGACCTCCATCAAGCTTAAACATACACCCCCTAGACCCTATTTCAAGATAAATATGTACTTTTTCGGTAGAAAAATATCCCGACCGAAGGCCGGTTTTTCCCAAATTACAGGCTCACTATCGTTCGCCAGGAAAAAATCGACACCTAAATGGCACGAAAGGTCTTAATATTGACAAAGAAAGGGGGGCGAAATGTCTCAAAATCACCAAACTAATGGAACAAACGTCTTAAAATTTCAAAACTAATATGCTAAACATGAGGGAGAAGGAAGTCCAGAACTAGCGACTACCTCCCCCTTAGGCACACCGGCATGCCATGAACGGATGCTAGACATCTCAACACCATGCCATCTCACCACACAAACAAGACGAGTCACCTCAACACCATACCATCTCATGACCAGACCTATTCTTCACCAGTCGGTTTCATCACCATACCAGCTCAATACCAAGCCAATTCAATACCAAGGCATCTCAATACCACACGTTGCCACATCTACTGTCCTGTACAGCGATCACGGGTACTCTCTCTCTCTCTCTCTCTCTCTCTCTCTCTCTCTCTCTCTCTCTCTCTCTCTCTCGCTCTCTCTCTCTCTCTCTCTCTCTCTCTCTCTCTCTCTCTCTCTCTCTCTCTCATCTCGTCTCTCTCCTCTCTCTCCTCTCTCTTTCTCTTTCTCTCTCTCCTCTCTCTCTCTCTCTCCTCTCTCTCTCTCTCTCTCCTCTCTCTCTCTCTCTCTCTCTCTCTCTCTCCATACAGGTATACTGAATGGGTCAGACAATATGGATTAAAACAAAATGCTTAGCCTCAACATTACACAGAGTTAGTAATATGGATATGATGAAAAGTTAACCAATTAATCTGAAGATATTTAAATTAAGTTAAGTCCGGAAATGAGATAACAGAAATTATTCATAGCATTATTTTATTATGAATGGACAACATTTTGTTGTCAACATAATAAACAAAATGTGCATTCTTTAGAAGCCAGTTTAGAGTGTGTGAGGCTAACAAACTTCAAAGCGTGGGCGAAAAGACTTGAAGGTGTGGATGAACGAACTTCATTGTTTGGGCTAACACATTCCTAGTGTGGGCGAATAGACCGTAAACCCCTATCATATCTTAAATTATTTAATATACGGTACCGAATGAAATAGTTTTCGGTTGCATTATTTTATTTTACTAACTATTATGCGATCTTATTCAAATTAGGAAGGACGTCTATCAGTTATAGCGCTACAAACCATCTCAATGAACCTTAGCTAACATGACCCTTCCTAAGCAGTACACAGCCGTCTAAATATATTTGAAATATAAAACACACATTACCGATATATATATATATATATATATATATATACTGTATATATATATATATATATATATTATAATTTAGTGTATAATTATGTAATACGTGTAGTCCTATGTGTCAAAAAAACCGAAAACTCTTCCCTGTAGTGGGTAGAGAACAAATTGTATCCTTATCTTTACTGCATAGATGAGAGAGAGAGAGAGAGAGAGAGAGAGAGAAAGAGTAAGAGAGAGAGAGAGAGAGAGTAAGAGAGTACAAAGGAAGAGTACAAAGGAAATCAAGCAACAACAGATCTAGTGACCCTTCTAGGTTGCTTGTCCTCCAAAACACTGAGGATCAAGTGTCCAAACAGTGGTTTAGAGTGGGTAAGGGAACATTGGAAAGGGAACTACTGCCCTGCCACTAACGTGGCAGGACTAGGAAGTTAGTAGGGGACATATGGGTTAGTAACTGAGGGGAGGATAAAGTTATTCATTTACAAACGCAGTCAGTCGCGGGTTTGATGCGAGATATTTGTCTAGGCGGAATTTAAATGAATCAACGGTGCTGCAGTCTATAACGTCTCGGGGAAGCCCATTCCACAAGTTGACAACTCGATTGAAGAAGAAATTCTTAGATTCGTGCGAGTTAAAGATTTACCAATAATTTTGCAACCGTTTCCCCGCGTGTAATTAGATTGGTCGATAGTGAAGTACTTACTACAGTTCATATTGTCGATGCCTTTGATGATTTTGAACACTTGAATTAAGTCGCCTCTTAATCTGCGCTGGGTTAAAGGAAATAGATTTAATTCTCTAAGACGCTATTCGTATGGTTTGTTCTTTAGGCTAGGTATCATTTTGGTAACTCTACGTTGAACTCGTTCTAGCTTGTTTATATCTTTTTGGTAATAAGGGCACCAGGATTGAACGCAGTATTCCAGAAGAGGGCGGACTAAGGAATTGTAAAGGGTTAGGATAACTTCTTTGGATTTATGCTCAAATGACCTGCCTATAAAGCCAATTATTTTGTTTGCCTTCTTAACAACTTCTGAACATTGTTGACTCGGTTTTAGGTTACTCGATATTGTTACTCCCAGATCAGTTTCTCTGTTTACATTCTTAAGCTGAGTGCCATTCATCGAATAGTTTGCTTTCTCATGTAGGTATCCGACATGTAGTACTTTACATTTATCCGCATTGAAACTCATTTGCCAAATTTGGGCCCAACATGACAATTTATCTAGATTGTGTTGCATATCGTCAACTTGTTCTTTTGAGAGTACGCTATTTGCAATTTTTGTATCGTCAGCAAATTTTGAGATTGTGCAGGTGAGACCCTCATCTATGTCGTTGATGTAAATTAGAAAGAGAATTGGTCCTAGTAACAGACCCTGGGGTACCCCGCTACTTACATTGGTCCATTTAGATGCCTTACCGTTTATGACTACCCTTTGCTTTCTGTTGCTGAGCCAATTTTCTATCCATTTCAACACACCGTCTTGTATTCCATGCGCTTTAATTTTAGCAGTAAACGTTTGTGGGGAACTTTGTCAAAGGCCTTTTGAAAATCAAGGTATATAATATCTACAGCTTTACTCTCATCGTAGAGGTTGAGGATATCGTGGAAGAAGTCTAAGAGGTTTGTTAAACAGGAACGTTTTTACGAAAGCCGTGTTGAGTATCTTTAAGTATGTTATTTTCCTCCAAGTGATTTACGAGTCTGTCTCGTATGACCGTTTCTAGCATTTTACATACAACTGAGGTTAAGCTAATTGGACGATAGTTACTGGGTAGGGATTTGCTGCCTTTTTTGAATATCGGTGTTACGTTGGCTAGCTTCCACTGATCAGGCATAGTTCCAGACTGCAAGGATTTATTGAATAGTAATGTCAGTGGTTTGGAGAGCTCATTCTTAGCTTCCTTTAGAACTCTAGGCGAGATTGTATCAGGTCCTGGCGTTTTATTTACCTTGAGTTTATCTAAACAATTCAATACTTCTCTCTCTGTAACGGTGATATTTGCTTAGACCATCTGAATTATCAATCTGAATCGGCGATGGTGTAGGGATATCACTGAGGTCTTCTGTTGTAAAAACTGATGCCAAAGAAGGTATTGAGGGCATTACTCATTTGTACTTCGTCTTTGGTGTATTCTCCTTTTTCATCGACTAACGGTCCAACAGTTTGAAGTAAACTACTTTGTTCTTTCTGATATAACTATAGAATTCTTTCGGGTTTGTTTTACTTTGATTCGCAGTATGTAACTCTAAGGTCTTTTTACTTTGCTTAATTAACTTTTGGCTTTGCGTCGTAGCTCTACAAATTTCACCCGTTCTTCGTCATTTTGTGAGGATTTTAATCTATCATTAGCACATTTTTTAGCAAGCAGGCAGTTTGAAATATCTTTATTCCACCATTTGGGCTTATTATTATGGCCTGGACGCCGTATTTTCGATGGTATGCAGTCTTGCACTGCTTTTAGGTAAGTGGTTTCGAATAACTTCCAAGATGTATTTATGTCGTTATTGTGAATTAAAAAGCTCCAGTCAGTTTCTTTAAACATAGCTCTAAGTTTATGGAAGTTTGCTTTCTTGAAATTAGGGACTTTTTCGATGCTACTATTTGGTTCGTTACTAGTAAACTTTAAAGTGAAAGTTATCGTACGAGAGAGAGAGAGAGAGTAAGAGAGAGAGAGAGGGGGGGGGGGGGTTACCCGTGATCGTTGTACAGGACAGTAGATGTGGCACCGTGTGGTATTGAGATGCCTTGGTATTGAATTGGCTTGGTATTGAGCTGGTATGGTGATGAAACCGACTGGTGAAGAATAAGTCTGGTCATGAGATGGCATGGTGTTGAGATGTCCTGATACCCCATGAACATAGTCTTGCTATGTCTATTACTGTACACTATAATGCCAAAATAATAGTCTGTGCTTTGGAGCTGAGTAATGGCGAACTCTTATGATGGCCCAAAGACGAATATAAACTGAACCAACCAAACTACTACTTTAAGGGGGGATGGTTACTTTTTGGTCGATTTTTTTTTATTTTTTTTTTTTATGTTTTTTATTCATTATTTTTTAAGTTTCCTCCCGAGACTTCCATCAAACTTAAAAATAAAAGCATCCATTAGATCCTCCTTCTAAGTTAATTTGTAATTTTTTCGGTAGAAAAATGTCCCGGCCTTCTTCCAAAAGTACAGGCTCACTATCGTTCGCCAGGAAAAAAAATAGACACCTAAATAGCACGAAAGGTCTTAATATTGACAAGGAAATGGGGCGGAAGGTCTTAAAATCGACAAACTAATGGGCCAAACATCGTAAAATCGGAAAACTAATGGGGCTAAGCATGAAGGAAAAGGGGATTTCGAAAAACGAACCATCTCCCCCCGAAGAGAGTGCCAAGTCAATTTGAACGGAGTATTGGGTCATCAGAACACGGTAAACGCTCGGTGTAAACAGTATTAAGGGGGTACTACTCGCTTTCTCTGGACCCCCTTCTCCCTCATGTATAGCATATTAGGTTTGAGGTTTTAAGACGTTCGTTCCGTTAGTTTGGCGATTTTGAGACCTTTCGCCTCATTTTGTTGTCTATATTAAGACCTTTCGTTCCCTTTAGGTGTCGATTTTTTCCAGGATAGCGATAGCGAGCCTCTAATTTTAGAAGGAACCGGCCTTCGGCCGGGAAATTTTTCTACCGAAAAATGTACACATTTATCTTGGAAGGGGGTCTAGGGGGTGTTTTTCTAAGCTCCATGGAGGTCTAGCGAAGAAGCTCAGAAATATATTAATATATAAATATATGTACCAAAAACCAAGCACCACCCCCTTAAGTCTTGAAGGAGCTGGTGGCATGTGTGTGATTGTTTGCAGTGTCTTAGAACGTTTATTAGTAAGTCTGATAACCTTAACGACATAGCTATAAGCTTCAAGGTTGCAGAACAACAAATTGCCGCAAATGCAACACCACTTGTAATCTGATTTATCCTCACACACACACACACACACACACACACACACACACACACACACACACACACACACACACACAGAGAGAGAGAACACACACACACACACACACACAGAGAGAGAGAGAGAGGTACCGTATGTATGTATGTATGTATGTCTATGTAGAAAGTGCGAGGTGCATAATCATCTATGCAATGTGAGTGGGTTGGGGGGGGGGAGGGGAGTAGGTTTCGAAGCAGAAAAGCAGAATATTTAGGAATAATCTTCTCCAACGGCGGGTGGAAACGCTTATCCTCCGTGTAGGTTGGTCTGTCTGTCTGTCTGTCTGTTGGTATGCCTGTCTGTCTGTTTATTTGTGCTGCTTGTATGTTGTTATGTGTGGTTGTCTGTTCTGTTGGTCTATTTGGCTGTCTATCTTGTGTATGTGTGTGTGTGTTTGTTGGTATGTCTGTCTGTCTGTTTATTTGTGCTGCTTGTATGTTGTTATGTGTGGTTGTCTGTTCTGTTGGTCTATGTGTCTGTCTATCTCTGTCTATCATGTGTATGTTATTCTCTGTCTGTTTGATGTGCATGTCTTATGTGTGTGTGTGTGTGTGTGTACGTGTGTGCCTGTCTGTTGGTCTGTATGTCCTGTGTTTGTCTGTCATGTTGGTTTATTTTTCTGTCTATCTTGTTTGTGTATCTGTCTGTCTGCCCCCCGTTGTACTGTCCTGTTTACTGCCTGTCTATTTGTCTCTGTCTAACTTTCCACCAGTCTGATTGTGCCTACCTGTCTAGACGATGTTTATTTCCTAAGAAAAATATATTGGGTCTCTGCATAGGGTACCGGAATAGTTTTTTTTTTTGCGATGAATCCCAGTAGCTTTCTTTACAATCTACACTTTTTGTTATCATTTTGAAAATATTTGTTGTTCGCAAAAGCAAACCCTAATTTGTCTGTACTATCGTTGTCCCTGTTTAATTGCGCTCGTACCAATTAACCTGTTGCCTGTAGTTAAATAATATGTGATTATTATATATGTATATGAACGATTATGACGTAATGAATACGTTGCCTGTATTAAATCGTCATGTATTTTTTAACAATGTATTTAAGCCATTATCACACATTAAATAACTTAAAATTAAATATTATCTCCCAATATCTTTCCCCGCCGACAGCTTCATGCATATTATCTAATGTATGCAACTTTCGGAATATGTGATGTCAATTTTATCGCACCCCCTCGTTGTTGCAGTTATTCCAAGACTGCCTCTGGAATATCTGAAAGATTCCCAAGTGGCTGATAAGAGCTCCTTCAACATTTATGCAGTATACCCATTTATGCAGTATACCCATTTATGCAGTATACCCATTTATGCAGTATACCCATTTATGCAGTATACCCATTTATGCAGTATACCCATTTATGCAGTATACCCATTTATGCAGTATACCCATTTATGCTGTATACCCATTTATGCAGTATACCCATTTATGCTGTATACCCATTTATGCAGTATACCTATTTCGGTGTTATACTATATATATATCTAATGTCGACACTGCATCAATATAGGTTAAGGGGAGATGGGTTGTTTGTCTGGTCCCTCTTCTCCCTCATGTTTAGCCCCATTAGGTTTCAGATTATAAGATGTTTGCCCCATTAGTTAGTCGATTTTAAGATCTTCCGCCCCATTTCCTTGTCAATAGTAAGACCTTTCGTGCTATCTAGGTGTCGATTTTTTTCCTGGCGAATGACAGTGAGTCTGTAATTTTGCGAGAGGGACATTTTTCTACCGAAAAATATACAGATTGATTTAAAAGGGGGATCTAATGGATTTGTTTAAAGTTTGATGGAGGTCTTGTTTGCGCTAAAGTAAATCACGCTATACTAAATTCACCCCTGCATCAATATAGCTTAAGGGGGGTGACCTGCTTGTTGTTATTTCTGTCCTTTTCTCTCTTTCTCTGGCTTGTATCCATTTGGCCCCATTCAGCCAACTATCTGAAGACGTTTATCCCCATCTAGGTGTCGATTTCTTCCTGGCGAGCGATAGCGAGCCAGCATTATATGAAGAAATCCGGCTTCGCCGGAGAAATTTTTCTATCGAAAAATGTACAAATTTAGCCTGCTGTCAAACAAAAATAAAAAAATTGACACCTGGATGGGGATAAACGTCTTAAAACAGTAGGCTGAATGGGGCCAAATGGATACAAGCCAGAGAAAGATAGAAAAGGACAGAACAAAAACCGGTCACCCCCCTTAAAGGGAGGTTTTAGTTTGCTCCCTAGACGTCCATCAAGTGTATGCAAATACCCCCAAGAGATACTTGTGTACATTTTGGGGGTAGAAAAAAATGACCCGGCCGAAAGCCGATCCCCCAGTAAATACAGGCTCGCTATTGCTCGCCAGGAAAAAAAAAAAACATCGACACCTAAATAGTCAAACAAAACCTGCCTTTGGTCGGGACATTAATTTTGGTTACCGACAAATGTATAAATCTGTATCGAAGGGGGGAGGGAGGGGGGGGGGGGGGATGTATTTATTAAGCTTGAGGGAGGTTTAGGGAGCAAATTAGAATATATTAAGGACAACATAATAATAACCTCCCCTTTAGCAGCTTGAACTACTTTAAGGGGGTAGTACTCGCTTTTTCTGGACCCCCTTCTCCCTCATGATTAGCGTGTTAGTTTTGAGGTTTTAAGACGTTCGTTCCGTTAGTTTGAAGATTTTAACACCTTTCGCCCCATTTCGTTGTCAATTTTAAGACTTTTCGTGCCCTTTAGGTGTCGAGTTTTTCCTGGCGGGCGACAGCGAGCCTCTAATTTTAGAAGGAATCGGCCTTCGGCCGGGACATTTTCTGCCGAAAAAATTACAAATTTATCCTGAAAGGGGGTCTACGGGGTGTTTTTTAAGCTTAATGGAGGTCTAGCGAGAAAACTCAAAAATAAATAAATACATAAATATATAGACCAAAAACCAAGCACTACCCCTTTATGTCAACCCAGGCAGATGAATAAACGTCCAACTGTAATCACTCTGTCCAGGCCAGAGACAGACATCCCGCTGACTTCATGTATCGGGAGTCTAGTATTATTTAGGTTTTGGTGATACTGCTACTACTACTACTGCTACTACTACTACTACTACTACTACTACTACTACTACTACTACTACTTTTTCTCTGATTTTTATTTAATACAGTACATTCATTATATTTTACAAACATCAGATATTACTCTATTTCTACTATATTACTACTCTATACCATGCAACTTCAATTACTACTACTACTACTACTACTAATACTAATAATAATAATAATGATAATATTAATAATAATATAATGATAATATTAAAAAATAGCAGAACTAGTATTTATAGCAGCAGCAACAACAATAGTAGTAATCATAGCACTGACAGTAGTAGATATTTTTAATAACGGCGATAATAATTACTCTTTGAATAACACAGGCATTACCGATCACAATTATAATATGACAAACGGAATGAACTGACGAAGTTAATCGATCTCAAGTCAGGTGACGGTATTGAGGAATAAGCCTTTACAACGATACCTCTTATCTACTTTTCGAAGAGTGTTGAATGGGGGGAATAGTCGAGTCAGTAGCAACATATTGGGGTCAAACTCCCCTGGGATATTAGAACTTTCGTAGGATAACATTTTGTTTATATATTTTCCCATGTGTAATTTCATCTACTTTTGGACGATTCTATCGATAACACTTCATGATATAAGAAATTATCAGCTTTGGCCAAGAAATGACATTATCATAATTAAATGTTATGGTGTTAGCTAAATGAAGCCATACGATTGATTAATAGAGATGTGAGGCTGTGATTAATATCTTTCTAAAACAAATATTAATAGTAAATAATATATATATATATAGATAAATCATATGTTGAAGCTCCTCGTTGGTCCAAGCTAATCCCACCGTCTAATCTTTGTTGAGAAATGTTGGCCAGTTTTCAATATCAGTTGCTTGCAAATCAACAGAAAGGCAAATGAAAAACAACAAATATGCAAAGAGGAAGCGTAATCAACCTGCATATGTGTACAATATAAATATTTTCTCGTGAATATTATTCTCAAGACTTTCATGATATTTACCCAGTAGAGCTAATGATAGTTTAACTGTATGTCAGCAATAATATGTTGACATCTAACATTGATTGTTAAGCATAAATCATTTGTTTACCTAAGCATACAGTATGACTAGATATAATTGTACAATTGGATCACCATCTGATGAATATATGATTATATATGTGTGTGTGTGTGTGTGTGTGTGCGCGTGTGCGTGTGTGCGCATTGTATACTGTATACCGTGTGGACAAAGAAAGTTTATTTTATTATCTACTAAACCCGCCTAAGTTTATCATTTAAGATCACAAACATTCCTTCTTGATACCAGCTATAGTACTAGTTGGTTGTGGGACTTGTAAAGGTGTCAACCCAAGGCTACGCACGTCTGAAGTACTGTACAATCACTCATAATAGTCATGTCCCAACTTTAACTGTCTTTTACCATCCCCATTTATACACAATGAAGCTTAAGGGGAGGTTTTTGGTTTGGTCCCTAGATATCCATCAAGCTTAAGATTACACCCCCTTGAGCCCCTTTCAAGATAAATTTGTACATTTTTCGGTAGAAAAATGTCCCGGCTGAAAGCCGGTTCCTCTTAAATTACAGGCTCGCTATCGCTCGCCAGGATAAAATCGACACCTAAATGGCACGAAAAGTCTTAAAATTTACCGAAATGGGTCGAAAGTTCTTAAAATCGTCAAAATAATGTGGCGAACGTCTTAAAATTAGAAAAGCAATGAGGCTAAACATGAGGGAGAAAGGAGTCAAGAAAAAAAAAATCCTCAAGTGTAAATCTCCCCGTAACAAATCTGAAGATATTTTATATTTAATGGCTCTGTGTTATGCATGCGAAAGACTTGTATGAGTTTCTGTTGCATTAAAAGGGAGATCGCCACTCGAGGGATTTTTTTCTTGACCCCTTTCTCCCTCATGTTTAGCCCCATTGCTTTTGATATTATAAAACGTTTGCCCCATTAGTTTAGCGATTTTAAGAACTTTCACCCCATATTAAGACCTTTCGTGCAATTCAGGTGTCGATTTTATCCTGGCGAGCGATAGCGAGCCTGTAATTTAAGAGGAACCGGCTTTCAGACGGGACATTTTTCTACCGAAAAATGTACAAATTTATCTTGAAAGGGGGGTCTAGGGGGTGTAATTTATCTTGAAAGGGGGGTCTAGGGGGTGTAATTTATCTTGAAAGGGGGTCTAGGGGGTGTAATTTATCTTGAAAGGGGGGTCTAGGGGGTGTAATTTTAAGATTGATGGAATTCTAGGAAACGAACTAAATACCTCCCCTTAAAGAAAAACCCCAATCTGATATTATGGAAGTGAAGCGCAACCTTTTATCCTGACTTTACTGCACATGGTCTAGGAAACTCTGGACCGCAGGTCTTGGACAGGTCTTGGACAGGTCTTGGACAGGTCTTGGACAGGTCTTGGACAGGTCTTGGACAGGTCTTGGACAGGTCTTGGACAGGTCTTGGACAGGTCTTGGACAGGTCTTGGACAGGTCTTGGAGGCATAAGTAGACAGAGGAGACACCAAACTCTTTAGTGATATTATATTTACATCTACGTACAGTATATAGACAATACACATTAGACAATACACATTAGACAATACACATTCAATAATATGTACTATTAAATATTGCCTACATTACATTCCACATACCAAATTTAAAAAAAAATCTAATTAGGTCTGATGCGAAATACTGGGAGTAGTGGGTGAAATAGAATATGTGCAAAACGAACGTAGATCTGTTTATTATAGATTTTATTAAACAATATATATAGTTAAATTAGCGTTAGCCTGCAGAGCGAAGATTAAGTCAATTATAAAAACACATGCAAATAATGGTTGCAAAACACGTAATGGTTGTATGTAAACTAAATATCTCAAGATTAATTACAGTTATATAAGACTATCCAGGAATGGGCGAGAAGAAATGGTTGTAATCTGTGAACCTGGTCACTCTGTCTTAAGGGGGCCCACCTCGCTTTGTTTCTCTTTCTCTCCCTCTCTCTTTGACTTGTATCCATTCGGCCCCATTCAGCCTACTGTTTTAAGACGTTTACTCCCATCCAGGTGTCAATATTTTCCTGGCGAGCAGTAGCGAGCCAGCATATATATATTATTGTTTTGACAGCAAGCTAAATTTGTACGTTTTTCGATAGAAAAATGTCTCCGGCGAAGCCGGATTTCTCCATACAATGCTGGCTCGCTATCGCTCGCCAGGAAGAAATCGACACCTGGATGGGGATAAACGTCTTAAAACAGTTGGCTGAATGGGGTCGAATGGATACAACCCAGGGAAAGAGAAAAAAGGAGAGAAAGATCAAAACAGCCGGTGACCCTCCTTAATGGTGACAACAAAAACAAAGCCAGTTTTCTTGGCTTTCCCTGACAGGCCGTTTTTAGGGGACTGTGGTTATTTTTTGGGGGGGTCTATTTATTTTGGGGGGTCTATTTATTTTGGGGGGCTATTTATTTTGGGGGGTCTATTTATTTTTGGGGGGTCTATTTATTTTGGGGATCTATTTATTTTGGGGGGTCTATTTATTTTGGGGGGTCTATTTATTTTTGGGAGTCTATTTATTTTGGGGAGTCTATTTATTTTGGGGAGTCTATTTATTTTGGGGGGTCTATTTTTTTTTTTTGGGGGGGTCTATTTATTTTGGGGGGGTCTATTTATTTTGGGGGGTCTATTTATTTTTATTTTCATTTATGTTGTTGTGTCCTCCCTAGACCTCCATCCAACTTTATACAACATTCATAAGATTCCCCCTACTAGATACATTTGTACATTTTTTCGGTAGAAAAATGTCATGGCCGAAGGCTTGTTGCTCCCCAATTACAGGCTCGCTATCACTCGCCAGGAAAAACAAATCGACACCTAAAGGGCATAAAAGGTCTTAATATTAACAAATGAATGGGGCGAAAGGTCTTAAAATCGACAAACTCGTGGGACAAACTTCTTAAAATGTCAAAACTAATGGGGATAAGCAGGTCAGGTCAGGTGAAGGTATTGAGGGATAAGAATGAGGGAGAAAGGGGACCAGAAAAATGGCCCATCTCCCTTTAAGGGGAGATTTCCACCTGGAGGATTTTTTTCTCAACCTCTTTCTCCCTCATGTTTAGCCCCATTGTTCGTGAGATTTAAAGACGCTCGCCCCATTAGTTTGACGATTTTAAGAACTTTCGCCCCATGTATGTCACTTTTAAGATATTTCATGCCATTTAGGTGTCGATTTTTTCCTGGCGAGCGATAGCGAGCCTGTCTTCGTGGTGCAATGCATAAGTGTGTTGATTTTCGATGTGAGCATCCTAGGTTCGAACCCCCGGACTGCCACATGTGTTTGTTAATTTCATTAATCGAGTTTAGGAGTAAAGTTGGTTGGTGGAGAGAACATAATAATTGAAGAGTAACCGGCCTTCGGCCGTGACATTTTTCTACCGAAAAATGTACATATTTATCTTGAAAGGGGGTCAACGGGGCGTAATTTCAAGCTTGATGGAAGTCTAGGGAATCAACTAAATACCTCCCCTTAACAATACCTCCCCTTAACAATACCTCCCCTTAACAATAGCTATTCCCACGTTTCATTCTGTTTCTAGTTTACTGATTATTGAGGGTTTCCTGAGTCCGGGAACTCAAAAATAAATAACAGTAATACTAATTAAATGTAATACATCAATTATAAATCAATACATTAATGAATTAAAACAATAAACTCACCCTCAAATTATAAATCTACAATAAACTCACCCTCAAATTATAAATCTACAATACATTAATTATAAATCTACAATAAACTCACCCTCAAATTATAAATCTACAATAAACTCACCCTCAAATTATAAATCTACTCATGGCGTAGAATGCGAGCCCCAACACAATTGTAATGTAGAGGTTTCAGACGTCATAATCTTCCAACATCTATATAAACTATGAGATGTAATTAACTGTGTTGGGTGTGTAATGGTTATGTTCTGGGTGTGGTGTCCCGAGTTCGAATCCCGGGAAGACCATATGCTTTCATTAGTTTATTCAAGTGCATGGGGGTTTGTAATTGAGGATTAATGTTAAGGACGGGGTCTTGTTTAATGCCTTATTATGACAAGTCTAGAGTGTGCTACAATTACGATGTTGGAAATCAAAAGTAGAAGGTAATACGGAGATGGGACGCCGTAACTGCTTAACATGTTTACCCTTTTCAAGATCCAATACGCATTTCTTCTCCGCTTTCTGGGTATTTTAAACGATTTTATGCAGGTTAGGAAGGGTATATGGAAGTCAGAGGGTTGATTGAGATAGCCTTTACCCTTTTTATTCTCACAGATACTTCTTAAGCTGCATAAAATCGCCTAGTGATAGCCCTCATAAACTCTCAAAATGCGTCATAATCCTCAAGGGGGTTAAGACCTACCCCTCTTGGCTTTATCCCTTCCCCCTGGCTGTCTGAGGGTGAATAATAAATGTCAAGAAATTTAGAGGATAATCAGAAAGTTTGGGATTCCTACAGAAGACGAACGAACAGGCGAACACCCATAATGAAGTATGGGATTCGAGATAATTGTATGATTTAAGGGGGGATGACCCACTTTTTTGGTATATTTTTTCATTTATTTATGTATTATTTATGTATTATTTATGTATTATTATTGTATTTATGTATTATTTATGTATTATTTATGTATTTATGTATTATGTATTATTTATGTATTATTTATGTATTATTTATTATGTATTATTTATGTATTTATTTATGTATTATGTATTATTTATGTATTATTTATGTATTATGTATTATTTATGTATTATTTATGTATTTATGTATTATTTATGTATTTATGTATTATTTATGTATTATTTATGTATTTATGTATTATTTATGCATTTATGTTTATGTATTTATGTATTTATGTATTATTTATGTATTTATGTATTATTTATGTATTATTTATGTATTTATGTATTATTTATGTATTATTTATGTATTTATGTATTATTTATGTATTATTTATGTATTATTTATGTATTATTTATTAGTTTCCTCCCTAGACCTCCATCAAACTTAAAATAACAACCCCAGAATCCCCCTTCAAGAGATATTTGTACATTTTTCGGTAGAACAATTTCCCGGTTCCTCCTAAATTACAGGCTCGCTATCGCTCGCCAGGAAAAAAAATCGACACCTAAATTGGCCTCAAGAGATAAATAACACTTGCCTGCGAAATGACCTTGCCAGTGTCTCTCATATGCGAAGCGGTGGGTTAATTCATATACCCTAGTCAAGCACCACTATATACCCTAGTCAAGCACCACTATATACCCTAGTCAAGCACCACTATATATCCTAGTCAAGCACCACTATATATCCTAGTCAAGCACCACTATATATCCTAGTCAAGCACCACTATATGTCAAGCACCACTATATATCCTAGTCAAGCACCACTATATATCCTAGTCAAGCACCGCTATATACCCTAGTCAAGCACCACTATATATCCTAGTCAAGCACCACTATATATCCTAGTCAAGCACCACTATATACCCTAGTCAAGCACCACTATATACCCTAGTCAAGCACCACTATATATCCTAGTCAAGCACCACTATATATCCTAGTCAAGCACCACTATATATCCTAGTCAAGCACCACTATATATCTAGTCAAGCACCACTATATACCCTAGTCAAGCACCACTATATATCCTAGTCAAGCACCACTATATATCCTAGTCAAGCACCACTATATACCCTAGTCAAGCACCACTATATATCCTAGTCAAGCACCACTATATATCCTAGTCAAGCACCACTATATCCCTAGTCAAGCACCACTATATATCCTAGTCAAGCACCACAATATATAGTCAAGCACCACTATATATCCTAGTCAAGCACCACTATATACCCTAGTCAAGCACCACTATATACCCTAGTCAAGCACCACTATATATCCTAGTCAAGCACCACTATATACCCTAGTCAAGCACCACTATATCTAGTCAAGCACCACTATATATCCTAGTCAAGCACCACTATATACCCTAGTCAAGCACCACTATATATCCTAGTCAAGCACCACTATATACCCTAGTCAAGCACCACTATATATCCTAGTCAAGCACCACTATATATCCTAGTCAAGCACCACTATATATCCTAGTCAAGCACCACTATATATCCTAGTCAAGCACCACTATATATCCTAGTCAAGCACCACTATATACCCTAGTCAAGCACCACTATATATCCTAGTCAAGCACCACTGTATATCCTAGTCAAGCACCACTATATACCCTAGTCAAGCACCACTATATATCCTAGTCAAGCACCACTATATATCCTAGTCAAGCACCACTATATATCCTAGTCAAGCACCACTATATATCCTAGTCAAGCACCACTATATACCCTAGTCAAGCACCACTATATATCCTAGTCAAGCACCACTGTATATCCTAGTCAAGCACCACTATATATCCTAGTCAAGCACCACTATATCAACACCTCCATAGCAAATATACGGGTCAGTGTTACATACGTCAGGTTAGTTGATTACCCTACTCAAACACCGGAGAAATATCCCTTTACGGTGTGTGGTGGGGTTAATCGATTGTCCATACCCAAACACCGCTCTTTAACAACAGGTATATACCCACACAATATATCCCTTACAAACAGGTTATGAGGTCAGGTATTTTGTCTCATGCAAACACAGCCTTTTAAGGGGAGGTTTTTAGTTTGGTCTCTAGATATCCATCAAGCTTAAGATTACACCCCCTTGAGCCCCTTTCAAGATACATTTGTATATTTTTCGGTAGAAAAATTTCCCGGCTGAAAGCCGGTTCCTCTTAAATTACAGGCTCGCTATCGCTCGCCAGGATAAAATCGACACCTAAATTGCACGAAAGGTCTTAAAATTGACGGAAATGGGGAAACAGTTCTTAAAATCGCCAAACTAATGGGACGACTGTCTTAAAATCTCAAAAGCAATGGGGCTAAACATGAGGGAGAAAGGGGCCCAGAAAAAATCCCTCAAGTGGATATCTCCCCTTAACAACACATCACCGTGAATTACCCCAGGCAATACCTGTTCCGCTTTGTGGTGGGTTGAATCAATGTTACCCCAAGTAGACACCGCCTTTTTCACAACACTTCCCTGCGAAATAAATACACCGGCCAATGTCTTTTAAGGAGAGATGGGCCGTTGTTCTGGTCTCCCTTCTTCCTCATGTTTATCCCAATTATTTTTCAGATTTAAAGACGTTCGCTCCATAGTTTGTCGATTTTAAAACCTTTTGTCCCATTTCTATATCAATATCAAGACCTTTCATGCCATTTAGGTGTCTATTTTTTCCTGACGAGCGATAGCGAGCCTGTAATTTTTAAGAGAAATTGGCCTTCGGCCGGCACAAATATATTTTGAAGTGGGGTCTAGGGAGTGTGTTTAAGCTTGATGGAGGTCTAGCGAGGAAACTACAACAAAAATAAATAAATACAACAATTAGAAAAATAAAAACGCATAGATTAATATATAATTAAATAGACCCCAAAAAATAACCAGTAATAAAATAACTTAGGTCAGGTGGTGGGGTCAGTGTCGTACCCCGGCCAAGCACCGCCTCTTCACCACACTTCCCCCCGCGAGATACTGTATAGGGGTCAATGTCTCTTATGAACAGGTGGTGCGGTCAGTCGTTTAGCCTCCCGCCCCACGATCACAAGCGACCACCTGGGACCACCGCTTGTTTCTCATTATTGACCCGATATGCTTGAAAGCTTCTGTTTCCTGTGTGTCCGTGGCTGTGTGTAGGAGTGTGTGTTTCGTGTGTGTGTGTGTGGGATGGCTGTGTATGGGGGTGTATATAGAATGGCTGTGTGTGTGTGGCTGTGGGTGTATGTTGGAGGGCTGAGCGCGTGTACATGTGTTCATGTATGTAGGAGGGCTGTGTGTGTCTATGTGGGTGGATGTATGTAGGATGGCTGTGTGTGTGTGTAGGATTTATGTGTGTGTGTGGGGTCGAGGGTGTATGAAGGATGGTTGTGTGTGTCTATGTGGGTGTGTGTAGGTTGTAGGATGGCTGTGTGTGGGGGAGGGTGGCGGGTATGTAGGATGCGTGTGTGTGTCTGTGTTGTAATAGAATGCCTGTGTGAATATTTGAGTGAAAGGGATGTGTGTTTGTGATTGTGCGTGTGTGATTGTTGTGTATATGCGTGTGTGTGTTGTAATAGGACGTCTGTTGATATTTGGGTGAATGGGATGTGTGTTTGTTGTGTGAGGTGATTGTTGTGTGTGTTTGTGATTTAGGTTAGATGGAAGCCTTTTTGTTTTTACTAAGTATATTGAAAGAACATTTTCCTCCACCATAACGAAGTGTGTATGTGGTTTTACCTGTAGTGTGTGTGTGTGTGTGTGTGTGTGTGCGTGCGCGCGCGCATTCAGAAATAGAGTTATCTCAATCTCATAATTACCTCTCCAAAATTAGTTTTCTGCCCACAACTCACTCAAAGAGTACTGCAGAGGTTGAAGTAACTAAACTAAAGGTTTCTAAACACCCCTGATGGTAACAAAGGCTTTTAAGTATCCCAGCAAGGGTGCAAATCGCGTCCTGTGCGTGAAAAGGTTAACACACTGTTTTTGTGAAATAGTATTAGAAAATGCTGCAAAATATGATGCAGAGCCATAACAGTTTCATATTTATCCATAAAGCATCAGTAACTCAGTTGCTAAGAGATAAATGTATCCGCCAGGTAAAGACAGAGAGAGAGAGAGAGAGAGAGAGAGAGAGAGAGAGAGAGAGAGAGAGAGAGAGAGAGAGAGAATAAATATATAGTTTGTATCACAGTCACAGCAGAACCAAGCCTCCTAACCCTTCCATTTTTCCCCAATATCGGAGTGCGACAGGGCGGGGTTCTTGGATTGTTCTGTTTGTTCTGGACCTTCTATGGATCCTCGCCTAAACTTTACCCCCAGCCAATACTGGAAGCCGGTGTTTGGGCTGAGGCATTTTCTGTTTGTCCTCTGATACTCATCCCGTTCTTTAGGGTGTTTTTTTTAAAGATTTGTATCAGAGATGTAAATTGGTACGTTCGGGGACGGCAGTATATGCATGTACTGTACATTGTTTTGGAGCTGCAATTGTGATCTATCTATCTATTGCCTGACGCCGTGATCCCCGAAGGGGTGGCCACGAACGAAAGGCTCCCATGCACCTCTGTCCCCAGTCAGTTGACGTCCCTTCTCCCAACCAGCACCGCCTTCATCCATATACTTCTTCACTCCATCCTTCCACCTCTCGCTTGGTTTACCTCTCCCTCTCTGTCCTTCCATCTCGCTCTCGTACACTCTCTTAGTCATTCTCTCGCTTCCCATATGTTCCATATGGCCGAACCATCTCAAGGTGTTCCTTTTCACACTTTCCAGCAGATCTACCTCCACACCACATCTTCTTACTTCCTCGTTCGTCTGTCTATTCCTCCATGTAACTCTGCAGGCACTTCTCAAATAACTCATTTCCACCCCTCTCATTCTTGGTCTGAGTTTCTCCACCAACGTCCATGCTTCGCTTCCGTAAGTCAGTGACGGGATTACCACACTGTCATGCAAGGACTTTTTCACTTCCATACTGACCACCCTATTTCTTGTTACTGCTTTCAGTATTCCTACAACCCTCTTCCCCTGTCGCACCCTCTCCTGCACTTCTTCATCCATATTCCCATCTTTACTCAGCACACTGCCCAGATACTTAAATGAGCTGACAATCTCCATAGCCTGACCATTCAACTTCAGCTCACACTCTGTGTCTTCACCCCTTTAGAAGACCATAACCTTGCTCTTCCCCGCATTTATCTTCAGATTCCGTTTTTCGCACACTGTTCCAAACATATTTACCAGACCCGGCAACTCCCATGCATTATCGCTCATCAGTACTGTATCATCAGCAAACAGCAGTACAGGTAGCTTCCACTCGTTTCCCTTCCTTATCAGCGATACGCCAACATCCACTGCTCTTCCTTGAATTTCTTTCATGACTCCATCCATATATACAGTAAACAACCACGGGGACATCACACACCCCTGTTTCAACCCAACATTCAGATCAAAGAACTCGCTCTGCTCATTCTCCACACGTACTGTCGCCTTTGCACCCTCATACATGCTCTTCACTGCTTTCAGCAACTTGCTATCTACTCCGTATATTCTCAGTTCTTTCCACATACCTTCTCTATCCACTCTGTCATAGGCCTTCTCCAAGTCCATAAAGGCAACATACAGCTTTTGTTGCTTCTCCAGATATTTCTCCACAACACATTTCAGGGTAACAATCTGATCTACACATCCTCTTCCCTTCCTAAAACCGCCCTTTTCGTCACATATCCATTTCTCCGTTCTCGCTCTCACTCTCTCAATCACTACCCTACTGTACACCTTCCCTACTACGCTTAGAAGACATATTCCTCGGTGGTTACCACACACTCCTCTTTCCCCTTTACCCTTATATAGGGGGACTATTATGCCTGTCTTCCAGTCATCAGGTGCACTCCCCTTCTCCCATGCTAGTTTGCACATTTTCCATAACCATTCGATCACTATCTCAACACGATACCTCAACATTTCCCCACACACTCCATCTATTCCTGGTGCTTTCCCCAACTTCACTCTTTTCATGGCTTCACACACTTCTGACCTCCTGATCCCCACCTCCTCCTCCACTACTTCTCTTCTTCTCCCTCCCATACCCCATCCAACTATGTTTGCTGGCGCTTCATTCCTTACATTCAGCAATTCATTGAAGTACTCCCTCCATCTCTTGTACACTCTCTTGCTTCTCGGCTAGCACTCGCCCATTCTTATCTTTCACACCCTTACTGTTTCCCTTGCTACCTTCCCTAACTTTCTTGACTTCTTTCCAGAACAGTTTCTTACACTCCCTCCATTTTACACTCAGATTCCTTCCAAATTCCTCATCTGCTCTTCTCTTACTTTCCTTCACTATTCTCTTCACCACTCTCTTTTTCTCCAAGTACCTCGGTCGTTTCTGTCTCTCCAAATCTTCATTCCCTGCAATTGTGATACTTTGCTATAATTTTATGATAAACAGCTTCAGCCACAAAACAAAATTATATAGACTTCGCCGGTATAGTAAGGGTTAACTTGCTTTCTAAATGTCAATATGTCTTGCGTAAAATATGGGATTTCTAATATGAACTCTAATTCAAGAGGAAATAAAAGTCACTCTTCCTCAAAGTATTATGTCAGAATTAGCAAAAAGATCGTAAATTGTTCAAGAAATACATACATGCAGATGAAGTATAGAGATATGGTGTGTGATACGCCCTGTGTGTGTGTGTGTGTGAGAGAGAGAGAGCGAGTGTGTGTTACTCAGTTACTCAGTTCAGTTACTTGTTCGTCAAGGGGAATCCACGCAATGCGAGCTAAGCTCATTATTATCGCGCCTCCTTAACTGGGAATGTATTGCGTGAAATGCATGTTAAGTGTTTTATGTACTGTTGGAATGGCTGTGGATGTGTGTGTAGCCTGTATTTTAGCCAATTGGCGACATCGGAAACGAAGGCTTAGGGTGGATCTGTATGGTACCATGCTCACTATAGACGGTACCGTCTCGCCCGAAGGCTTAGGTAGCCATCAGCTTAGGTGAACCATATGATACCCATCTCGCCTTGTACCATTTTTGCCAACCCCAGATGGGACGTCACAACGTCGTCCACTTATTCCAGGTACCTATTTACAGCTAGGTGAACTGAGGCTAACACATGAAAGGAGACAAGCCCAATTTGTCTCCGCCCGGCCGGGGATTGAACCCCCGACCCCTCGTGTGTGAGACGAGAGCTCTACCTACTAGGCTACGGGCTACTGTGTGTGTGTGTGTGTGTGTGTGAGAGAGAGAGAGAGCGTGTGTGTGTGTGTGTGTGTGAGAGAGAGAGAGAGAGCGAGTGTGTGTGTGTGTGAGAGAGAGAGAGTGTGTGTGTGGGTATTTGTGTGTGTGTGACAGAGAGAGAGAGAGTGAATGGGGGTGGGGCGGACTTTGAAATCAATTGAAAAGTTATATGAAAAAATGTACACGTATTTATATATAATGAAAGCAAGCGCCCCTCATGAACCGTGCTTTCACTCCTATTATGGTGAGCAAATCCCCCCCCCCAAAAAAAAATCATCAACTTTTATGTGCCTTTGTCTTTCTGATACCCTCCATCATTTCCTCAACCCACACTCTCCTCACGCCTTCGTCAATCAAACGCCCATCTCTGCCAATACCCGCCCATGTATGCCTTAACCCGTTCAGTACCGGTGACATCCTTTTAATTGTATTCGGGCAATGATTAAACTATTTTATTCAGCGAAGGCAGGACATCTAGCAATAATACGGCTTCAAACTATCTCATCCAACCCTTTTAACTATCACAGATCCTTCTTAAGCTGCATAATATCGTCTAAATATAGCTAGACTATAATATAACGCACGTCGATGGTACTCCATGGGTTAACCCTTTGAGGATTATGACGCGTTTTACCGGTTTATTACGAGGTGTCATTGGATGCTTTGGTGCAGTTTAGAAAGGACCCTTAAGGGCAGGTTTTTAGTTTGGTCCCTAGATATCCATCAAGCTTAAGATTACACCCCCTTGAGCCCCTTTCAAGATAAATGTGTACATTTTTCGGTAGAAAAATGTCCCGGCTCAAAGCCGGTTCCTCTTAAATTACGGGCTCGCTATCGCTCGCCAGGATAAAATTGACACCTAAATTGCACGAAAGGTCTTAAAATTGACGGAAATGGGGCGAAAGTTCTTAAAATCGCCAAACTAATGGGGCGACTGTCTTAAAATCTCAAAAGCAATGGGGCTAAACGTGAGGGAGAAAGGGGTCCAGAAAAAAAATCCCTCAAGTCGATATCTCCCGTTAAGAATCGAAGGGGTCAAAACCAACTATATTCTGCCTCGAGACTCCCACAGATCCTTCATAGGCTACATACAATCGCTTAAATATAGCTAAAATAGGATTATAAAAGGGTTAATACATTAAAACCACAGCTATCTCTCAGTAACACATTTCCCTTTTCAGCCATCAAACATTCACTTTGCCTTCAGTTCATCCATGTTTGCATCTCGCTTTTTTTTCTCTTTCTCTCCCTTTCTCTTTGGCTTGTATCCATTCGGCCCCATTCAGCCTACTGTTTTAAGACGTTTACTCCATCCAGGTGTCAATATTTTCCTGGCGAGCGGTAGCAAGCCAGCATATATATATTTTTGTTTTGACAGCATGCTAAATTTGTACATTTTTCGATAGAAAAATTTCTCCGGCAAAGCCGGATTTCTCCATACAATGCTGGCTCGCCAAGAAGAAATCGACACTTGGATGTGGATAAACGTGTTAAAACAGTTGGCTGAATGGGGCCGAATGGATACAAGCCAGGGAAAGAGAAAAGGAGGAGAGAAAGATAAAAAAAAAAAAAACGGTGACCTCCCTTAACATTTCATTCCCAGCTGTCAGTACTGTCATCCTATTTCCTGTTTCAGCAACCACACACCTATTTATACCAACATCACGTCAGTTGTCCAGGCCTGTCAGTCCACAATTATCCTGCCAAAATTATCGGCCGTATTTTCACCACTAACGAAATCCACTGATGTTTGCACTAGTATGTCATTTATAAATCCACTGATGTTTGCACTAGTATGTCATTTATAAATCCACTGATGTTTGCACTAGTATGTCATTTATAAATCCACTGATGTTTGCACTAGTATGTTATTTATAAATCCACTGATGTTTGCACTAGTATGTCATTTATAAAACTATAAATTCATGGTACCACATTTTGTTTTTCAACATTCAAAAGACCCTTGCTTAACCCCTTTCTGTACCGGCAACGTCCTTTTCATTGTATTCTGGCAACTATAAGACGATTTTATTCAGCTTAGAAAAGACATCTACCAATTGCAAGGCTACAGACTATCTCAATTAATCCTTTTAGCCACCATATATCCTTCCAAAGCTTCACAAAATTGTCTAAATGTAGCTGAAAACAACTATAAAAGACGTCACCGGTACAGAAGGGGTTAACCTGACCGGCCCTCATTGTATAATTGCATAATAATACTCTTCCGATTTATTCATATTTGTTTTCACCAACCCACCAATTAGCTTACAAATAAACCTAATTAATAAAATCAATGAAAATAATGAATAGGCTATATGTGGTACTCCAAGGATAGGCTACATGTGGTACTCCAAGGATAGGCTACATGTGGTACTCCAAGGACTCGAACCTAGGATTTTCACACCGAAATTCTGCACAATAAGCATTACGCTATCAAGACAGTTAAAGGTATATATCTTATTCATTCTCGAATACTACATATTGATCTAAGCATCTACATACTCCCAACTGCTTTATGGTAGCCCAATGCATAGCGTGCGGAATTTCGGTGGAATTTAGTTCAGTACTCAACCCACTCCGTCACCCCTCCCAAATACGCCAACCCACAGCTACCTACCCACGGCTTCCAACCCCCACCCACCAACGCTTACCAACCCACACTCACCCACGTCTACCAACCCACACCCGCCAACGCTTACCAACCCACACCCACCCACGTCTACCAACCCACACCTACCAACGCTTACCAACCCACACCCACCCACGCATACCAACCCACACCCACCCATGCATACCAACCCACACCCACCCACGCATACCAACCCACACCCACCCACGCCCCTCACGCCTCCGCCCACATTACAAACCGACTACAGTGTTAGAAAGACTCCCTATTATTGACGGTGTCCAGACCCCCAACCACCAACGCCCACCAACGTACATTGCAAACTTAAGGGGGGATGGTTCACATTTTGGTCGATTTCTTCATTTATTCATTAGTTTTGTCTAGTTTCCTCCCTAGACCTCCATCAAACTTTGAAGAAAAAAAACATCCATTAGTTCCCCCTTGTAGATTAATTGTAAATTTTTCGGTAGAATAATGTCCCGCCAAAGGCCGTTCATCAAACATTTCAGGCACACTATCGTTCGCCAGGAAAAAAAAATCGACACCTAAATAGCACGAAAGGTCTTAATATTGACAAAGAAATGGGGCGAAAGGCCTCAAAATCGACGGACTAACGGAGCAAACTTCTTAATATATGGAAACTAATGGGGCTAAACATGAGGGAGAAGGGGATTTTGGAAAAACAACCCATTTCCCATTTGTAATACCTTAATGTCAACGGTGTCAAATTAGGAGGACATGATTATTTATTTGTTTATCTATTTATTCAGGTATTCTTTGTTTTGATTACCTCCCTAGACATCCATCCAGTTTTGAGAAATACCCCTAAGACTGTACTTCGAGTTAAATTTGTGCATTTCTCGGTAGAAGATGCCACGTCCACAGGCTGCGTTCCTCCTAAATTGCAAGCACGTTATCGCTCGCCAGGAAATAAAATGACGACACCACAGTGCTACGAACTAATGGGGCGAATATCTTAACAAACTCAAAACTAATGGGGAGAATGGGGTCAATCAATCCCCCGCCCCCCTTAAGGGGAGGTTTTTAGTTGATTCCCTAGACTTCCATCAAGCTTAAAATTACTCCCCCTTGACCCCCTTTTAAGATAAATTTGTACATTTTTCGGTAGAAAAATTTCCCGGCCGAAGGCCGGTTCCCATTAAATTACAGGCTCGCTACCGCTCGCCAGAAAAAAATCGACACCTAAATGGCACGAATGGTCTTAAAATTGACAGAAATGGGGCGAGGGTTCTTAAAATCGCAAACTAATGGGGCAAGCGTCTTTAAATCTCACAAGCAATGGGGCTAAACATGAGGGAGAAAGAGGTTCAGAAAAAAATCCTCCAGGTGGAAATCTCCCCTTAAACTTACCGTCGATATGACTATTTGTTTACTATCTCAACATCGCAATTTGACACTTAAAGAAACCATATCATTGAATTGTGTACACTAATATAGACGTTAACCCTTTGAGTACCAGCGACGTGTTGTAGCTATATTTAGACGATTGTATGAAGCTTAGCAAGGATACATGATAGCTAAAGCGCTTAGTTGAGATTGCTTGTAGTCTGTTAATGGGTACAAGTCCTTCCTAAGCTAAGTAACAACGTCTAATAGTCTCTCTAGAATATATGGCAAAGGACGTCACCGGTACTGTACGGGTTAAGGGGAGATTTCCACTTGAAGGGATTTTTTTCTGGACCCCTTTCTCTCTCATGTTTAGCCCCATTGCTTTTGAGATTTTAAGACGTTCGCCCCATTAGTTTGGCGATTTTAAGAACCCTCGCCCCATTTCTGTCAATTTTAAGACCATTCGTGCCATTTAGGTGTCGATTGTTTCCTGGCGAGCGATAGCGAGCCTGTAATTTAAGAGGAACCGGCCTTTGGCCGGGAAATTTTTCTACCGAAAAATTTACAAATTTATCTTGAAAGGGGGTCAAGGGGGTGTAATTTCAAGCTTGATGGAAGTCTAGGAAACACACTCAAAACCTCCCCTTAATATAACCGACATTGATTTATGGTGCACCTTGTTTGTATTCAGCACGGGCCTCTGTGTAGCCAGGGGGACTACTGATCACAGGCTGGGATACCTGCAGTCCATGTATCACAGGCTGGGATACCTGCAGTCCATGTATCACAGGCTGGGATACCTGCAGTCCATGTATCGGCCCCGGGAGCTGACTGTTATGTCGGTCTTGGGGAAAGAAAGAAGTTGGGAAAGAAAAAAAAAAATATATAAGAAAAATACATACAAAATACTGAAGGCATTGGAAGACCTAGCAAATATGAACGGTTAGGCTACATTGCAACCTTCGCATATTACCTGAAGGGGAGAGGGGTCGTTTTTCTGGTCTCCCCCCCCCCCCCTCTTCCTCATGTTTAGTCCCATTAGTTTTCAGATTTTAAGACTTACGGCCCATTAGTTGGGCGATTTTAAGACCTTTCGCCCCATTTCTTTGTCAATATTAGGACTTTTCGTGTCATTTAGGTGTCACTTTTTCCTGGCGAGCGATAGCGAGCCGGTAATTTAAGAGGAACCGGCATTCGGCCGGGACGTTTTTCTATCAAAAAATGTAAACTTTTAACCTGAAGGAGGGTCTTGGGCGGAAGTTTGTTTAACCTTGATAGAGGTCTAGTGAGGAAACTATAAAGATATTAAAAATGTACATATATGAGCAAATAAATACGCCCATCCACCCGTAATTGATTATCATCAAGCTTAAATTATTAACCCCTTGAGGATTATGACGCGTTTTGAAAGTTGATTTTATTAATCTTAGAAAGAATTGTGGGAGCTAAAGAGATGACCGCGATAGTATTAACTCATTTGATTTCTAGATAGCCTTCCTAAATTACATAACCCCGTCTAATGATAGCCAGAATAAACTGTCAAATGCCTCATAATCCTCAAGGGGTATTGTAAACTATATAAATATAACAATAACAATAAAATAGATAAACAAAACTCAAATAATAGACAAATAATAGACAAATAAAACAAAACAAAATGTATCGCCCGAAAATTACCAGTGTTCAATTGACCACTTGCGAGTTTCGTTCTATAAGGAAGTTGGAGCCGTGAACATCGATATTAAACAGAAATGCAATAATAATGTACGTTTCTGATGAATAAATGGTATGTAGAATTGGGTTGTATGTATTTATTATATATGTATTACGACCGTATTTTAGCTGTACATTATGTTAAATATCGATGTCTACAGCTCCAACTTCCTTATAGAACGGAACGAAACTCGCAAGTCGGCAATTTGAGCGGTGTTTCCAATGTGTTTACTCGCCCTCCTCCCGCCCAAGCCACACACACACACACAGAGGAAAACTTTCATAAGCCATAAATTCAGCTCTACCCATGTCCCGAAAACCGAGAAGAGCCTCTGATGTGACCACTCTGGAATCCCTCCATCCCTCATCCTCCCACACATCCTAAAGTTGCTGCCACACGAGCGACTTTTCCGGCAATTTTTTCGATGAGCAAGTTTGTTTTCGTACTGTGTTGAGGCCTCCTTCGAATTGGACTCGGAAACTAGACTGCAGGTAGACGAGGTGAGGTGGCTGGTTTCTGACAAATCTTAAACTTTGATTATGCCAGATTACAATTGTTCAGAAGAAAAACAATGACGTCATAATCGCTCGTGTGTCACCGGGTCAAGAGTTGAGTCCAAGTAGCGCATTTTTTCCTGCAACTTTTTAGGGCAACTCTGAAGTCAAAGTTTATATATTCAGCTTTATACTGCATTATTGTTTTTGGTGTGCCAACTCTAGCAACCTAACGTCAGCATTCAATTAAGGGGAGATTTCCACTTGATTTTTTTTTCTTTACCCCTTTCTCCCTCATGTTTAGCTCCATTGCTTTTGAAATTTTAAGACGTTCGCCCCATTAGTTTGCCGATTTTAAGAACTTTCACCCCATTTATGTCACTTTTAAGACCTTTCGTCCCATTTAGGTGTCGATTTTTTCCTGGCGAGCGAAAGCGAGCCTGTAATTTAAGAGGAAAATTTAAGAGGCCGGGACATTTTTCTACCGAAAAATGTACAAATTTATCTTGAAAGGGGGTCAAGGGGGTGTAATTTCAAGCTTGATGGAAGTCTAGGAAACACACTAAAAACCTCCCCTTAACTGTAGCAACCGATGGACAAATAGCCTCAAAACGCAGGCCAAATGCAACATGCCATAAACAAAATGCAACATGCCATAAACAAAATGCAACATGCCATAAACAAAATGCAACATGCCATAAACAAAATCGCCCTTGTGAGATTCGGTCTTTAACGGAATCTTGGTAAACCCTCTTGAGACCAATGCTATGAGGATTTATAGTCCATACATCACCCGGGGGCGTGTTTTCTCAGATCGGTATACTGTACACCATTCTTGCGACACCCCAGCATTCATCTTGGTTTACTAAGGGGGGTACGGGGGGGGGACGGGGGGGAGGATAATTGAACTGGAATACATAGATGCGTCCTGTTCTGGCTGCATTCTAAACTGGGCCGTTGTTTCTACCGTTTATTTATCTATGTATTTATTTATTTGTTGTGTTGTTTATATATTTTGCTTGTAGTAGTATTGTTCATTTAGTTTGCGCCCTATCCTTCGATCAAGCTCAATAAAATAACCTCAAAATCCCCCTTCAAGATAATTTTGTACATTTTTCGGTTAGAAAAATGTTCCTCCTCCTATAATTGCAGACTCGCTCGCCAGGAAAAATTTGACCCCTAAATGGGCACGAAAGGTCTAACAATATTGAGAAAGGAATGGGTCGAAAAGGCTTAAATTCGACGACAAACACGAAGGAGAAGGGGCTCCAGATAAATTACCTACATCCCTACCATTCTCGCGACACCCCAGCATTCATCTTGGGGGGGGGGGGGGGGGGTCTAATTGAACTGGATCACAGGGATTGGCCGGCAGTGAGGGTCGTTGATCAGTGTGTATTTATTGCTCTGTAGGGTAACTTAAGGGGAGATTTCCACCTGGAGGATTTTTTTCTGAACCTCTTTCTCCCTCATGTTTAGCCCCATTGCTTGTGAGATTTAAAAACGCTTGCCCCATTAGTTTGGCGATTTTAAGAACCCTCGCCCCATTTCTGTCAATTTTAAGACCATTCGTGCCATTTAGGTGACGATTTTTTCCTGGCGAGCGAAGGGGAACCGGCCTTCGGCCGGGACATTTTTCTACCGAAAAATGTACAAATTTATCTTGAAAGGTGGTCAAGGGGGAGTAATTTTAAGCTTGATGGAAGTCTAGGGAATCAACTAAAAACCTCCCCTTAAGATAATAGGGTACCAAGGAGAGTTGAGTTTAGAGTGCTATATATGTATGTATGTATGTATGTATGTATGTATGTATGTATGTATGTCTATATATCTATCTATCTATCTATCTATATGATCAGGCCCAATCCCCACTTTTCCTATTTTTAGTTTTTATTTGTATGTATGTATGTATGTATGTATGTATGTATGTATGTATGTATGTACTCTGGCACATACCCCATAGCTGGGGGTGGCCGACTCAAGACGGAGCCTGAATAGAAGTAACATTTCAAATTCCAATTCTTAGGATCCGGGACCACTTTTGCGTTCCCTCGCCCTTTTCTCTGTCTCATCAAGCAGGTGAAATTGACATGGGAAAGAGGATTCCTAGTCTCCCGCCCCCGCAGTAGGAAACATAGTACCGGTACAGGGAAAGTCAGACAGAAATGGCCAAGGTTGGGTAGAAGAGGCCAAACCTCAATTTGGACAGGACCAACCCAGTGGTAGAATAGGGTAAAAGATAAGGAAACTGGAATCAGCTAGGTAGGACAAATTTTTTAAATGTCATATGATTAATTAAAACTCTATTAATACATGAATATAAATGGAAGGAAACAAGCTTCCATGATTGAAATGTTTATGTACATACAGCAATGCAAGTAATAGTTGGTCCTCTATAAATCTAAAAGTAATAGT
>CM064509.1:65674676-65725112 GCA_032716605.1 Paralithodes platypus
ACGGATCACGTAAGGTATGACAGTAAAAGTCGGTCCATTAAGGAGATATTGTTTAGAGTTTATTTATTTATTTTTAATTGTATTATTATTATTATTATTATTATTATTATTATTATAAATATTCGTATTATTATTGTTATTATTATTATTATGATTATCATTATTTTTCTACTTAATATTATTTTTTAGCTTCCTCCCTAGACCTCCATCAAGCTTAAAAAATACCCCCAAGTCCCTCCGTCGAGATAAATCTGTATATATTTCGCTACAAAAAGTTCCTATCCAAAGGCCGGTTCCTCATACATGTAAATTTTAGGCTCGGGAAAAATTCGACACGTAATTGGCACAAAAGTTCTTAATATTGACAAATAAATGGGGGGAAAGATCTTAAAATCACCAAACTAATAGGGCAAACGTCGTACAATGTCGAAATAGATGGGGCTAAACGAGGGAGAAGGGAGTCCAGAAAACCAAAAACCTCCCATGCAAAATACACGAAGAGACGCCCAACCAGCGATGTCTGGAGATATTATTATTTCTGCCAGGTTAGCTTGAATACACTTTATATACTTTGAAGGTATTAACCAGAGAATTAAATACGAACTTTGGTATCAAGTACGTATTAGAAAAGCAAAGTTCATGTATTCAAGAAAGCAGTACACAATAGATTTATGGATAAGTTTATATATATATATATATATATATATATATATATATATATATATAATATGTATATACTGTATATATACTGTATCTATCTATCTGTATCTATCTATCTATCTATCTATATATATACTGTATATATATAGATAGATAGATAGATAGAGATAGATAGATACAGTATATAATTATATATACATATTATATATACAGTATATATGCTTTCTGCAAGGATGTATATACATTAATAATGTATTACGAGACAGAGTGTATAATTTCGTGTATTGTTTAGTTTAAAAAAAAAAAAAATATGGAGGTATCTTAACTTGGATAATAACATAGTCACTCCAGTCACTCTCCTTCTTTCATCGTCAAGGACATTTATACACCTGATAATGCAAGGAGAAGGAACTGTGTTTGGAAGTGTCGCCAGTAGTCTACGTTATAAGTAAAAGGCCATTTATTCGTGATCTCAATTCCCTGTAAAATCAATCATCCCCCAGTATTACGGTACCCCACACCCGTAATCAAGGCTGATGGGTAATGGTAAGTGGACGGCCTGGTTTATTTATGGGGAGATGGGCCGGTTTTTTGGTCTATTAATTCATTTATTCCTTTATTTCTTAGTTTCCTCTCTAGACCTCTATCAAGCTTAGAAAAAAAAAACCCAGATTATCAAGATCAATTTGTACATTTTTCGGTAGAAAAATTTCCCGGCCAAAGGCCGATTCCTCTTAAAATGTCAGGCTTGCTATCGCTCGCCAGGAAAAAATTGACACCTAAATGGCACGAAATGTCTTCAAATTGACAACGAAATGGGGCGAAAGGTGTTAAAATCGCCAAACTAATGGGCCGAACGTCTTATAATCTCACAACAAATGGGGCTTAACACGAGGGAGAAAGGGGACCAGAAAAACGACCTATCTCCCCTTAAGGGTCTTCGTTGCATACAAGTCTTTTCACAGGCAGTTGTTCCGATTCAACCTTTCCAAGATCGGACTACGCGCTTCTTTTCTTTGTTCTGTCTAAACTCTGATGATATAATTCAACTTAGGAAGGGTATTTGTAAGTCACAGGGTTAATTGAGATAGTGTGTACCCTTATAATGCCCACATATCCTTCCTAAACTGTATAACATCGACTAATGGTAGCCAACATAAACTGTCAAAAGCATTATTGGTATGTTTTGTTTGTTTTTATAGAAGTCTTTACACTCCCAGTCCTTCCGATTTAATTTACTCCTACTTCAATTCAGAGTATATTGTTCCCCAACATCTTTGAATACAGACGGACATTACTACGTGAATCAATTAGTCTATTTCAATCAAAATTAATATTATTTGTTATTATTTGTTTTTGTTTTCAGCTAAGGAAAAATGCGAGAGTACTTAAGTCTCCTATAGATTATAATTATACCAGGTTATTATAATTATACCAGGTTATTATAATCATCCCTTACTGTACCGGCGACGTCTTCTTTACTTGATTCCAGTTAAACTTTGACGATTTTATGAAGTTTAGGAAGGCTGTGTGGTATCTAAAAGGACTAATTGGGAGAGTCTGTAGCCTTTTAATGGGTAGACATCCTTCCAAAGCTGAGTGAAATAGCCAAACAGTTACCAGAGTATAAAAGAAATGTCGTCACCGGTACTGAAAGGGTTAACCCCTTCTGTACCGGCACCGTTCTTTTAACTTTATTCTGGCTACTAACAGTTACCAGAGTATAAAAGAAATGTCGTCACCGGTACTGAAAGGGTTAACCCCTTCTGTACCGGCACCGTTCTTTTAACTTTATTCTGGCTACTAACAGACGATTTTATTCAGTTTAAAAAAGGGTTTGTAGTCATTAACGAGCTTCGAACTATCTCACTGAACCCTATTTAATACCACAGATCCTTCTTAAGGGGAGATGTCCACTTGAGGGGTTTTTTCATGACCCCTTTCTCCCTCATGTTTAGCCCTATTGTTATTTAGATTTTAAGACGTTCGCCCCATTAGTTTGGCGATTTTAAGTATTTTTGTCCCATTTCTGTCAATTTTAAGATCTTTCGTGCCATTTAGGTGTCGATTTTTTCCTGGCGAGCGATAGCGAGCCTGTAATTTAAGAGGAACCGGCCTTCAGCCGGGACATTTTTCTACCGAAAAATGTACAAATTTATCTTGAAACGGGGTCAAGGGGGTTTAATTTTAAGCTTGATGGTGGTCTAGGGAGCTAACTAAAAACCTCCCCTTAAACTGCACGAAACCGTCTAAATAGAGCTAGAATAATGTGAACAAAGGCGTCGCCGATACAGAAGGGGTTAACAACACACTTCGCTACACACACTTCGCTACACACACTTCGCTACACACACTTCGCCACACACACTTCGCTACACACACTTCGCCACACACACTTCGCTACACACACTTCGCTACACACACTTCGCTACACAAACTTCGCCACACACACTTCGCTACACACACTTCGCTACACACACTTCGCTACACACACTTCGTAATTGACCACTCGCGAAGTTTTGGTCTATAAGGAAGTTGGAACTATAAACATCAAATATTCAGGAGAAATACATGAATTATACGAGTTGGTGATGGATAGAAAGTTGGCTGAATTTGAGTATATGTATTTATCAATGCACTACAACCGTCTGTTAGCTGGTAATGTTGTCATATACAGTATGTATGTCTAAAGCTCCAACTTCCTTATAGCCTGAAACTCGTAAGTGGTCAATTGCCGAGTAATTAAGCTGAGGGCAGAGTAATATATACATAGTCAGCTGTAAATATACCGACTTAAGGGGAGATGAGTCTCTTTTCTTGTCCCCCTTCTTCCTCATGGTTAGCCCCATTAGTTTTCAGATTTTTTGTCGTTCAGCCCCATACATTTGGCGATGTTATGACCTTTCGCCCCATTTCTTTGTCAATATTAAGACTTTTTGTGTGTCATTTAGTTGTCGATATTATTATTGGCGAGCGATAGCGAGCCTTTAATTTAAGAGGAAGGTCGGTCTTGGGAGGGTTTTTTTTTTTTTTTTTTTTTTTTTTTGAAAGCTTGATGGAGGTCTAGGGGAGAAACTAGAACAAAATAATTAAATAAAATACCTAAATAAGCAAAGCAATACGCCCATCTTCCCCCCCCCCCCATTAAGTACTTGTCACGGTCAAACCCATGATAGTTGTGTAAAATAATAGTGATAGTAACTTAACACTACCTAATCCGACGTCGGGTGGATTATTATTTTCATTTGGTTTGATTCTCATTGAGTATTTTCATTTGGTTTTGCCTTTTTTCGAGCAGTGTACTTGAGTATGTCCTCTAGGCTAACGAAAACGCCATTCTAAAACTAAATCAAACTAAACACACACACACACACAGTATATATATATATATATATATAATATCCTCATCAACTGATGTTTTCTTTAAGTACCGGTATATGTCTCTTGAATTTCACTAAAAGGGGAAATAAATCGTCCTTTCCCTTAACCAACCCTTCTCCCTCTCAAACGAATACCACCCACCAGAGAGAGGATGATTGTGTTTATCGGTCGGTGTTGTTGAGTGAAGCCCGTTTAGACTTCCGGGGTTCGAGTCAATTTGTGTGAGTGAGCACCCCGCCACACGCCACGTAGCCCGTGTCCGAAACTTGACTCTAGCTGGTGCGACGTTTTGGGGGGTTCTTATTATCATCGACGGAAGAAGAATAGGTTGTGGGTGGCTTCGGTTGTCATGTTCAAGCAATGTATTTTAGTTGGCTCCCCAGACGCTCTTCAAGCTTCACTATAAAAAAATAATTTAATAATTAAATAATTATATAAAATTAATTAAATAAACATATATAAATAAATAATTAAATAAATATATAACATTAATTAAATAAACATATATATACCCAAATAAATCTCCTTCAAGTTAAATGTGTGTATTTTTTCGATAAAAAAGTGTCATGGCTGATGGCCGATTTCTCCGAAAATAAAGGCTCGATATCACTTGCCCAGAAAAGAAAAAAAATATATAATAATAATAATAATAATAATAATAATAATAATAATAATAACAATACCATAATAACAATAATAATAATAATAATAATAACAATAATAATAATAACAATAATAATAATAATAATAATAACAATAATAATAATAATAATAATAACAATAATAACAATACCATAATAATTATTCACGTTTCTGAGATTCGTGTTATTGTTCGAGGGTTCGTATTGGTCCAGGATTTGCGTCAGAGAGTGTGCTTCGGCAAAATTTAACCCTTTCAAGATCCAGTACGCGTTTCTTTTCTGTTTTCTGGCTATTATTAGACGATTGTAGTCAGGTTAGGAGGGGTATATGGAAGTCAGAGGGGTACTTGGCATAGTCTTTTCCCCTTTTATTCCCGCAGATCCTTCCTAAGCTGTATATAATCGTCTACTGATCGCCTTAAGAAACTGTCAAAACGCGTCATGATCCTCAAAGGGTTAAGGGGAGATTTCCACTTGAGGGATTTTTTTTCTTTACCCCTTTCTCCCTCATGTTTAGCCCCATTGCTTTTGACATTTTAAGACGTTCGCCCCATTAGTTTGGCGATTTTAAGAACTTTCACCCCATTTATGTCACTTTTAAGACCTTTCGTCCCATTTAGGTGTCGATTTTTTCCTGGCGAGCGATAGCGAGCCTGTAATTTAAGAGGAACCGGCCTTTGGCCGGGACATTTTTCTACCGAAAAATGTACAAATTTATCTTGAAAGGGGGTCATGGGGGTGTAATTTCAAGTTTGATGGAAGTCTAGGAAACACACTAAACACCTCCCCTTAAGAAGACATTCGAAGCCATTAAGGGCAGAGTGGTTATTTTTTGGGGGGGTCTATTTATGCATAATATTCATTTATCTTTCAGTTTCATCAGTTTCAAGCTTACAAAACACTCCCTAGACCCTCTTTCGAGATACATTTGTACATTTTTCCGTAAAAAAAAAAAATCCCGGTCAAAGGCCGGTTTCTCCTAAAATGTACAAAGATTTACAAATTTATCTTGAAGGAGGGTCTTTAGGGGTGGGGGGGGGAGGGGGGTTAAAGCTTGATGGAGGTCTACGGAGGAAACTAAATACCGGTACATGATAAACAGATATATAAATGACGAAATAAATACGGCCATCCCCCCCCCCCCTTAAGGGGTGATTTTCACTTGAGAGGGTTATTTTCTGGATCCCCTTCTCCCTCGTGTTTAACCCCATTAGTTTGGTATTATAAGACGTTTGCCCCCTTAGTTTGCCGATTTTAAGACCATATTAAAACCTTTCGTGCCATTTAGGTGTCGATTTTTTCCTGGCGAGCGGTAGCGAGCCTGTAATTTAGGGGGAACCGGCTTTCAGCCGGGACATTTTTCTATCGAAAAATGTACAAATTCATCTTGAAAGGAGGTCTTGGGGGGTATTTTTGTAAGCTTGATGGAAGTCTAGGGAGCAAACTAAATACCTCCCCTGAAGATAAATGGAAGAAACCGGAAACCCGAGATAGCCTTTAACGACCAATTATAAGTTAGGACCTCGGTGGAAATTTGGCATGGGTAGTTGTTGTTGTTGTTGTTGTTGTTGTTGTTGTTGTTGTTGTTGTTGTTGTTTTTGTTTCAATTATGAAGTTCAAATCAAAGACAGCAAGGGGGGGGGGGGGTAATCTTAACCCTTGCAGTACCGGGACATTTTTTCTTCGACTATGGTTAACCCTTGCATTCAGTTTAAAAGAGCCTCCAGCAAAACAGGCTTCACCTTCATACTACCCTTAAAAGTCTTCGTCTAAAACATAGGTAGTAATTTAAAAGGTAGAGGTCTGGTACTGAAGGGGGGGGGGGGGGGGGGGGGGGGGGTGGGGGGGGGGGGGGGGGGGGGGGGGGGGTGGGGGGGGGAGGAGGGGCAAGTCGAGGCTTTCAATACAGTGATATCCATTTAAGTATCTCCGGAATATACTTATTCGATTATTGCCACCTTAAGGGGGGATGGTTCACTTTTTGGGCGATTTTTTCATGTATTCATTATTTTTCTAGTTTCCTCCCTAGACCTCCATCAAATTTAAAAAAAAAAACACATCCATTAGATCCCCCTTCTAGATTAATTTGTACATTTTTCGGTAGAAAAATTTCCCGGCCGAAGGCCGGTTCTTTAAACATTACAGGCTCACTATCATTCGCCAGGGAAAAAATAGACACGTAAATAGGACGAAATGTCTAAATATTTACGAAGAAATGGGGCGAAAGGTCTTAAAATCGACTAACTAATGGGGCAAACATCTTAACATCTGAAAACTAATGGGGCTAAACATGAGGGAGAAAGTGGTCCAGAAAACCGGCCCATCCCCCCTTAACCTTTCTGTCGAGTTCACTTTTTGTGCATTTATTCAGGCTAAAACTAACGTCATGTAGTTTAAAGGGGTAGTAGTTGATTTTTCTGGACCCCATTAGTTTTCAGATTTTGAGACGTTCGCCCCATTAGATTGGCGATTTTAGGACCTTTCGCTCAATTTCTTTGTCAATCTTAAGTCTTCTCGTGTCATTTAAGTGTCGATTTTTTCCTGACGAGCGATAGCGAGTCTGTAGCCAAAAAAATGTACAAATATATCTAGAACGCGGATCTTGGTGATGTATTTTGTAATTTTGATTGATAGAGGCGAAAAGGAGATGTGTGTGTGTGTGTGTATGTGTGTGTGTGTGTGTGTGATAGAGATGGTTATATTTGTGTGTGTGAAAAAGAGAGAAAGAGAGAGAGAGAGAGAGATGTGTGTGCGTGTGTGTGCGTGTGCAAGGGTCTCTCTCCAATGTGCCACCTTTTCATTGTTTACAAAGATGGTTATACAGGCCCCACCCACTCATCTCAGGTGATATATGTCAGCCAGTACTGCAATTTTCTCCCAGGTATACAGGTCAAACTAAATATAGGAACACATTATTGGTACCTCACTATGTGCTCGTATTTTCGCTTTTGGAAATATGACCTGAAAGTTTTGACACTAAGATTATGATATATATATATACAGAGAGAGAGAGAGAGATATATATATATATATATATATATATATATATATATATATATATATATATATATATATTATATATATATATATATATAATATATATATATATATATATATAGAGAGAGAGAGAGAGAGAGAGAGAGAGAGAGAGTTGCAGTGTTCAGAATAGTTATATTAATATATATGTTATCTACTGTGGTACATATAAACATTATTTGTAATTCATTTCCCGTACTTAAATATCGGTTCAATTAGAAAATAAATATATAAGATAATTTATCTTATCCCAAATTCTAAATTGTCCTAGCATAGGACTGAATTAACATAAATGTAAGCAATCCTATATCTTTAGTTTTGGAGGTTTTGTATATTTCTTCAAGTCATGAACGGATATAAGAGGCTCTGGTGTGCAAATTTGCCTTTCATAGCATATTAAAGGGGGTCACCGGCTTTTTTATCTTTCTCTCCTTTTCTCTCTTTCCCTGGCTTGTATCCATTCGGCCCCATTCAGCCAACTGTTTTAAGACTTTTCTCCCCATCCAGGTGTCGATTTTTATGGAGAAATCCGGCTTCGCTGGAGACATCTTGCTATCGAGAAATGTACAAATTTAGCTTGCTGTAAAAACAAATATGTATATAAACAAATATGCTGGCTTGCTACCGCTCGCCATGAAAATATTGACATCTGGATGAGGGTAAACTTCTTAAAACAGTAGGCTGAATGGGGCCGAATGAATACAAGCCAAAGAGAGAGGGAGAGAAAGAGGAAAAAAAAGCGAGGTGGGCTCCCTTAACTCCTTGAGGATTATGACACGTTTTGATAGCTTATTCTGGCTATCATTAGACGATTTTATACAGCTTAGGGAGGATCTGTCTTTATTAAACGGATACAGACTGTCTCTATGAACTCTCTAGTTCCCGCAAGTTCTTCGTAAGCTGAATAAAGTTGTCTTATGATAGCCAGAATAGATTGTCAAAACGTGTCATAATGCTCAAGGGGTTAATTTACTTTGTTCCCTCTCGTGTGGCAATAGAATAGTTAAGTGCTGATAGAAAGGGCAGTGTAGTCGATATCCAATAAACCCTAGCAAGTACTAATGAAACTTCTAACCTCCTTAGTGCAGTAACGTCTTTCATCGATTTATCTTATATTATATATATTATATTTGTATTGAGAATCTGTGGGAGTTTCGTAAGTCAAGGCGATCACAATTAACCGTCTATTACTGCCAAAGTTCCTACCAAACTGAATGGTATCGTCTATAGCCGGCAATAATGGGAGTAAAGACTGGCTGGAATTGGTCATTAAGAGGGTAGTGCTTATTTCGTGGTCTTCTGTATGTATATATATATATATATATATATATATATATATATATATATATATATATATATATATATATATATATATTATATATATATATATATATATTATATATATATATATATATATATATATTTATTTATTTATTTTTTGAGTAACCTCGCTAGACCTTCATCAAGCTTAAAATAGCACCCCTAGACCCCCTTTCAAAATAAATATGTACATTTTTCGATGGAATATGTCTACAATTACAGGCTCGCTGTCGCTCTCCCTGAAAAAAAATCGACACCTAAAATCTCAAAGCTAATGGGGCTAATCACGAGGGAGAAAGGGGTCCAGACAAACCACCCATCTCCCCTTAAGGAGAGATATCGACTTTAGGGATTTTTTTCTGGACCCCATTCTCCCTCATGTTTAGCCCCATTGCTTTTGAGATTTTAAGACAGTCGCCCCATTAGTTTGGCGATTTAAAGAACTTTCACCCCATTTATGTCACTTTTAAGACCTTTCGTGCCATTTAGGTGTCGATGTTATCCTGGCGAGCGATAGCGAGCCTGTAATTTATGAGGAACCGGCCTTTGGCCGGGACATTTTTCTACCGAAAAATGTACAAATTTATCTTGAAAGGGGGTCAAGGGGGTTTAATTTTAAGCTTGATGGAAGTCTAGGGAATAAACTAAATACCTCCCCTTAAGCTAACAAGTGACCATGCAAGTTGTAGTACAACAGATCGATCAGCAGGAATCATTTATAAGTGGTCTATTATGCAGCCGATCATTGTGGGGGAGTGGGTTGTGTCTTCCTTTTATTGACCAGGACTCGATAACCTTCTTTTATTGACCAGGACTCGATAACCTTCTTTTATTGACCAGGACTCGATAACCTTCTTTTATTGACCAGGACTCGATAACCTTCTTTTATTGACCAGGACTCGATAACCTTCTTTTATTGACCAGGACTCGATAACCTTCTTTTATTGACCAGGACTCGATAACCTTCTTTTATTGACCAGGACTCGATAACCTTCTTTTATTGACCAGGACTCGATAACCTTCTTTTATTGACCAGGACTCGATAACCTTCTTTACTGACCAGGACTCGATAACCTTCTTTTATTGACCAGGACTCGATAACCTTCTTTTATTGACCAGGACTCGATAACCTTCTTTTATTGACCAGGACTCGATAACCTTCTTTTATTGACCAGGACTCGATAACCTTCTTTTATTGACCAGGACTCGATAACCTTCTTTTAGCCTTTTATGATTATTGCTCTTCAAGGTTAAAGGGAGTCATCTGCTTTTTTTCTCTTTTTCTTTTTGCAGAGGTTTGCTTCAGTTTTACAGAGTTCCAATAGGGTTGTCTGTCTCTGTGTGCCCCGTGTGTAGTGAGGTGTGGTGTGTGTTCTGTGTGTACTGTGGGTTGTGAGTACTGTGTGTAGTGAGGTGTGGTGTGTGTTCTGTGTGTACTGTGGGTTGTGAGTACTGTGTGTAGTGAGGTGTGGTGTGTGTGTGTGAGTACTGTGTGTAGTGAGGTGTGTGTGTGTACTGTGGGTTTTGAGTACTGTGTATGAGGTGTGGTTGTGTACTACTGTGTGTACTGTGTGTAGTGAGGTGTGTGTGTGTCTCTGTGTCTGATAAATATGTGTTGGTCAGGATAGCGGTCATAAATTTCAGCTCCAATGTACTTTCTGTTTACAGCCAGAATATCCTCCTTGACTCAGACTCACCTGTATAAAGCTGAACTATAAATGCTCCACTCAGGTGTACAGTCGCGCTAATAAGTGATGTCTCGGCACCAAGTATGTTTTGATCCATAATTGGTATCAGCAATATCGAAGCGTCATTTCTTCATATCGAGTGAAATATACAAACATGTTCCTACACTATACTCACCCTGTTCAACATCTGACAGACATTAATACATCACAGAGCAAGCCAAACGTAATGACAGCTGGACATGACTTATTAGCGCGACTGTACTAGGGCGTAAACTGTGTATTCGTAACCAGAGAGAAAACAAAATTGTGGAGGTGCCGCGCGAGGCTTGATTTTTATTTTCCAACCTAGTTAAGGGCGGATGGGCCGTTTGTTTGGTCTATTAATTCATTTATTCATATATATATATATTTGTTTAGTTTCCTCCCTAGACCTCCATCAAGCTTAGAAAAACACCCCCTAGACCCCCCTTCAAGATAAATTTGTACATTTTTCGGTAGAAAAATGTCCCGGCCGATTCCTCTTAAAATTGCAGGCTCGCTATCGCTCGCCAGGAAATACTCGAAACCTAAATGGCACGAAAGGTCTTGAAATTGACAACGAAATAGGGCGGAAGGTGTTAAAATCGCCAAACTAATGGGCCGAACGTCTTATAATCTCAAAACTAGTGGGGCTAAACATGAGGGAGAAAGTGGTCCAGAAAACCGGCCCACCTCCCCTTAAGGCAATTTTCACCCATAAGAAGACCGCTTTATATTTGGTTGGCTACTTACATGCACAAACAGCGGCTGGATTGGTTGGAGGCAGACCGTTTTTCTGGACCCCCTTCTTCCTCATGCTTACCCCCAATGGTTTTCAGATTTTAGGACGTTCGGCCCATTAGTTTTGGCGATTTTAACCCCTTTCGCCCCATTTCGTTGTCAATTTTAAGACCTTTCGTGCCATTTAGGTGTCGATTATTTCCTGGCGAGCGATAGTGAGCCTGCAATTCTGAGAGGAACCGGCCTTCGGCTGCGACATTTTCTACCGAAAAATATACAAATTTATCTTGAAGGGGGGTCTAGGGGGGGTGTTTCTAAGCTTGATGGAGGTCTAGCGAAGAAACTTAAAAAACAAATATATGAATAAATAAATTAATAGACCAAACAAACGGCCAGTCTCCCCTTAAGTTTGGTAGAGTATAGGAAGATTAAGCTAAGTTAGATTAAGCTAAGTTAGGCTGATCAATATTTGTACCTTATTTTACCCTTGCATTCAGTAACAAGTGCAAAGACATGTTTCTTAATCTTTTGGCTATAATTTAACCCCTTCACCACCATTAAGTCATTGTCATCATATTCTGGTTGCCATTAGACGATTTCCTTTAGATTATAATCTACCTATGTGAGTCAAAGGGGTAAATACGATCTCAATAAACCCTCTTAGTAACACAGGTCCTTCTTAAACTGCATAAAATAATCTAATTTTAGCCAGAATCAGAAGTAAAAAGGCGTCATGGTACTGAAGGGGTTAACTATATAGTATGTGACAGATATGCGAAAGTCAGTGTGTTAATTTGAGAACGTTTGTACTCGTTTGATTAATAAAGGTCCTACTGTACAATAATGAAACAGCTTAGTGGTATTCAGAACATAATGAACCTTACGCCATTGTACTGAAGGGACAAATTAGATACACGTGAAATTTAATTGCTTTTGGTGTGGATAGAGTTTTGCAATTGCATTATTTATTGCATCTTATATATATATATATATATATATATATATATATATATATATATATATATACACAGTATGTACAGTACAGTATATACGATACAGAACAAAGTCTTTTCAAATATACTTTTAAAGTGGGCTTTCAAAGGGCCGAACATAACTCTATGTTTCAATAAATATAACCGATTAAGAGAGTGTGAGAGAGTAAGAGTGAGTGAGAGAGAGATTATGGGTGAGTGAGAGATGGTGTGTGTGTGTGTGTGTGTGTGTGTGTGTGTGTGAGATAGTGTGTGTGGGTGTGTGTGAGAGAGATAGTGTGTGTGTGTGTGTGTGTGTATGAGAGAGAGAGTAAGAGTGAGTAAGAGACAGTGTGTGTGTGAATGTGTATGATAGAGAGAGAGAGAGAGAGTTCATTTAATTAATCACTGCACTAGCCTATCCTCTGTTGACAGGGATCGGCTGGCCCTGTCACCCTCAGCTATATATACGCTATAGTTCAGTTGACCTCATTCGCACATTTCGCATTCACTTCGTAGCAAAAAAAAAAAAAAAGCAAACATAATTTCAATGTTTAATCTATATTTAGCTAGTACCATTGTTATTCATTCCTATTGTACTTCTTCTTTTATAGCTACTACTATCACATTCTTCCTTTATAGCTACTACTATCACATGCTAAGGGAGGGGGAAAGTGGTACGTGTACAATAAGTTCCTGCTGGTTTTGGGGGAAATAGGTACGTGGAAATAGGTTGGAAAACCTGCGAACTTGTTTCCCACGAACCAATTTTCCGATTTTGAACAGGGACTTGGAAATAGGATGTATTGGAAATATTTTGTTATTGTGCGGTTCCTGTTTTGATTTGGTTTGTTTTGCAAGTTTTATATTGTAATTGTATGTTAATGCTTCGGCCATTTACTCAATTTGTAAAGACCTATGGTGAGCCGTTCAATTCTATGAGGTTTCTTCAGATATACTCCCAGTTTATTGCCATATGAACACTTGGAAGGCCAACATCGATATCACTGACAGACTGTGTATGATAAGCAGTTGTGGGCAAAGGTCAGATCCTTGTCGAACTCCAGACGTGACAGGGGTTCAATCAGAAGAAACATGACGCAGGATTCGAAACTGCATAATAAATCGTAGGTTTTTTAATTGAATTGATTTGTTGCCAGTATCATAATTATCCAACCAAGTACTTCGGTGGCTCAGTGCAGTCATTAAGGGGAGATACTGCCTTTGTCAATAACTCTTAAGGGGAGATATCCACTTGAGGGATTTTTTTTTCTTGACTCCTTTCTCCCTCATGTTTAGCCCCATTGTTTTCCTAATGTTAAGACGTTCGCCCCATTATTTTGACGATTTTAAGAACTTTCAACCCATTTCTGTCAATTTTAAGACCTTTCGTGCAATTTAGGTGTCGATTTTATCCTGGCGAGCGATAGCGAGCCTGTAATTTAAGAGGAACCGGCTTTCAGCCGGGACATTTTTCTACCGAAAAATGTACAAATTTATCTTGAAAGGGGCTCAAGGGGGTTTAATTTTAAGCTTGATGGAGGTCTAGGGAACAAACTAAATACCTCCCCTTAAGGGGGGATGGGCGTATTTATTAGCTCATGTACTGTATATTTGTATTATTGTTTTTAATTTCCTCCCTAGACCTCCATCAAGGTTAACAAAAAAAAAAAACCACCCGCCCAAGACCTTCCTTCAAAATATATTTGGACATTTTTCGATAGAAAACGGAACTACAAGCTCGCTATCGTTCGCCAGGAAAAATTGACACCTAAATGACACGAACAGTCTTAATATTGACAAAGAAATGGGGCGAAAGGTCTTAAAATCGCCAAACTAATGGACCAAACGTCTTATAATCTGAAAACTAAAGGGGCTAAACATGAGGAAGAAGGGGGGACCATAAACACGACTCATCTCCCCTTAAAAAAAAAAGAAGAAGAAAGAAGACGGACAACGGGAAAGGAAACTGCACCACTAATAAGCTCTCTTATAAATCCGAAGAACCAAAAGAACAATAAGAAAAGAAGAACAGAACAGCAGTGTAGAACCCCCGGCGGGAAGAGAGGCGCTATCCCCCCCCCCCCCCTCAGCTGACCTTTATCCTCGGCCCCCCCACCCCCCCCCACCCCTCATTCACCACCCTAATAATTGAAGTCCTTAAGGGGAGATGTGACCTTTTTTCTGGTCCTCCTTCTTCCTCATCTTTAGAACCATTCATTTTCAGATTTTATGACGTTCGGTTCATTTTAAGACCTTTCACCCCATTTGTTTTGCCAATATTAAGACTTTTCCCGGCACTTAGGTGTCGATTTTGGCCTGGCGAGTGATAGCGAGCTTGTTGCCTAAGAGGAACCGGCTCTATCGAAAAATGTACACATTTATCTTGGAGGGTCCTAATTATTATTATTATTTTTGTTTGTTCCAAGTTTAATGCAAGTCTAGGGAGGAAACTAAAAACAACATAAAATGATACATACATGATTCAATTAATACGCCCATCCCCCCTTGAATCAGCCGACAGGAGAGGAGAGAGAGAGAGCACAAAAACTCGCTCTACCGGGTTCTCGGCGGCGGCGGCCCTTTCTTTTACCCCGAGCCTCAATAATATTCTCCTATTATTGTCAACCCGGACGCAAAGGTACCATCAATATCTGAGGAAAAATATAACGCAGCGAGAATGAAAATCTAAGGGAAAAAGATGAGGCAACGAGAATCTAAATCTAGGGAATAAATATGATGCAACGAGAATAAAAATCTAGGGAAAATATAATGCAACGAGAATCAACATCTAGGGCAAAAATATGATGCAGCGAGAATAAAAGTCTAGGGAAAAATATGATGCAACGAGAATCAAAATCTAAGGAAAAATATGATGCAACGAGAATCTAAATCTAAGGAAAAATATGATGCAACGAAAATCAAAATCTAAGGAAAAATATGATGCAACGAAAATCTAAATCTAAGGAAAAATATGATGCAATGAGAATCAAAATCTAAGGAAAAATATGATGCAACGAAAATCTAAATCTAAGGAAAAAATGTATGTGTGCTCTCCCTGCTGCCTTGACAATCATTAGGCATGGTCTCTTGTAATATTGAGTTTGAACCGATTATAGTCTGTCTGTAAGTTCAATTATGTATGTATGGATGTCTGTATATACTCAGGCACATATATGTATGGATGTCTGTATATACTCAGGCACATATATGTATGGATGTCTGTATATACTCAGGCACATATATGTATGGATGTCTGTATATACTCAGGCACATATATACCTAATTGTTATATATCTATTTATCTATATACTAAGTCCCAATTCCTACTTTTCCCTTTTTTTTTGGCGGGGGGGGGGGGGGCGGCGACTCAAGACAGAGCCAGAATAGGGACATCACAACAGAAAACAATGAACACACACAAACAAAATACAAATTGCTGGTTTAATTATAAATCTCAATATTCTTCCTACATGTACGGCAGAATTTGTCCCTGCGTCTAAGACGGAGTCCTATAAGCGATCGAGTTTGTTATTATATTAAGGGGACACTGACTGCTTTGTTTGCCTATAAATTCATTCATTCATAAATTCTTAGTTTCCTCGCTAGACATCCTTCAAACTTAGAACCCCCCCCCCCCCAATCAAGATAAATTTGTACAGTTTTCTGTAGAACAATTTCCCGGCCGAAGGTCGGTTCCTCTTAAATCATCTAACAGAAATATTTACGATTTAAAGGTATTTCCTGCGTTATATGTTATTATAGTATATTGTTTTCCAGATATGTATTGCTGCAACCTGTTATGTTTACTAGTAATATATCATTTGAATATAATACTGAAAAGGTGCATTGTTATTTGTGCGATTAGTTTGCTTGGGAAACATATTAACTTGCTCATGTAGTGATGTACACCCTATGACCCATGTGGTGGATTGTGTTCTTATTATTTCATAATTATATTTTGCTTAAGCGTCTTTTTCCACACAGCTGTTTTGTTTAGTTTTGTTGCCTTTATATTGTCTTTGTCCTAGTTTTGGTTTGTATATTTTGCAAGTTTTACAATATAATTTATATATTGATGAATACATTAATAAACCGTAATATCAAACATAACATATACACATATAATATAAAAAACAATAGTAACTAAGAACAATTATACTCAAAACAGATAATCCATAATATAATAATTAATAATAATAATAATTATAATAATTTACGCCAACTGACAGAGATACGTGGATGAGATTCATTAGCGGCCACCCCCTCAGGGATCAGTCCGTCTGGCAATAGATAAACAGATAAGTAATCATAATAACAACAAAGTATGCTTAAATAGACCCATTAACGTTGATAATATCAGCCAGTTAACGCTAGCGTGTTGTTGTTGTTGTTCCCCAAGCTGCCTGGCCGAACAGCCCCAAGGCCCCGAGCAAGGCCAAGGCCATAACCGAGCGCCCCCACAGAACCCTCCCTGCCGACCACAATAAAGCCTGGGTGACCGAAGCCACTCCATGGCGGGGAGCTGGGGAGGGTGAGGAAACGCCCGGGAAACCAAAGCCCCACCCAGGGCCCTGTGCCCCTCAGCAATTATGAAGAGAAAGTTGAGGGGCAAAGGAAAAATGTGACGCTTTGGCTTCCAATCTTGGTAGATTGGGAGGTCAATCCACGGAAGAGACGCCGTCACTTGAGATCTAGAAAATATATAAGTAGAAGGAACAGTCAGAGTAAGCTATGGGTATGGCAGAGATCGCTTAATTCTCACTCTGATAGACCAGCCCATCATCACGCTAGCGTGTTGAGTAGAACTACCATCTCTCACCGCTAGGTCTGTAGTTCGAGCCTCTACTCCCTCCACGTTGAGGGAGCTGGACGGAGCGTCTACAAAAATTAGACATGTTAACTGGTTAGGTTATTACCGAATTCTGACCCGGACTAATCTTCCGGTGATTAACAAATCCAATCTAATTAAATGAGAGAGGCAACCCAACCCTCCCTCTCTCCTCCTCCCTCCCTCTCCCCTCCCTCTACCCTATATGTCACGAGCTGTGACATAGTCAGTAAAGCGTCAGCTGTGGGCAAGGAGGTGTGAGAGAGAGTCTGAGGCAACACCTCCCTCCCTCTCCAACTTTCCCCCTCCCTAACTTCCTCCTCCCTCCTCTCTGTCTAACTTCTTCCCTCTCCAATTGCCTTCATTTTTTTTTTTTTTTTTTTTTTTTTTTTTTTTTTTTTTTTGCTAGACAAAGAATCATGTGTTAATTTATCGTGTTGTTGATAATAATATACTGCCCGATGAGTCCTTTGTTCAAACCACCAACTCAGAAGAAGCCCGACCTACATTATTATTATCAATAGTATTATTATTTTTATTATTATTGATAGTTATTATTAGTATTAGTAATAGTATTATTTTTATAATTATTATTATTATTGGTTATTATTTGTATTATTATTATTATCATTATTATTATTTACTAGCAGGGGTACCCGGCGTTGCCCGGGTTTAAATTCTACCATAATCACCATCACTACTACTACCACTACTACTACCTCGATTTCGGCCGCTAAATGACCTCCGATTTTGGATCTGACCTCATCCGTACCCCCATTTTGGGGGGCTGCGAACAACTTTCGTTCCATACACCTTTTCGATCGGAGGCCTCCTTCTGCCCCAAACGGCCATTTTCTTTAAACCAAAAGCGATTTTTCCAATTTCGCGCCCATTTTCTCCGTCCCTTTCACCCTGGGGAATTCTATTTTTTCACTAAAACCTGCCTAGGGACCCCCTTACTATGCATACCAAGTATGAACGCTCTAGCTTAAACAATGTGGCCATGCATAAAGAACAGACACACACACACACACACACACAGACACACAGACAATCGAAAATAGTATATAGATTTAACTCAAAGGGGGTTCTTGCGGGTGATTTCTAAGCTTGATAAAGGTCTGGGGAGCAAACGATAACACCTGCCTATAGCGAGTGTCCAGTTTGTAGAAAAGTGAACATTCCTTCAAATTCATAACAAATCCTCCTCCACACAACCTCTCCCTCTTTACAGGGGTGCAGTACGCCCATGTGTCGAGTATTGTTCACATGGAATATTCAAAGTTTAAGGGGGTAGTGCTTGGTTTTTGGCCTATATATATTTATGTATTCATGTATGTTTTATTTTCCTCGCTATATCTCCATCAAGCTTAAAAAAACATCCCCTACACCCTCTTTCAAGATAAATTTGTACATTTTTCGGTAGAAAAATGTCCCGGCCAATGGCCGGTTCCTTCTAAAATTACAGGCTCGCTATCGCTCTCCAGGAAAAAATCGACACCTAAAGGACACGAAAGGTCTTAATATTGACAAAAAAATGGGGCGAAAGATCTCAAAATCGCCAAACTAACGGAACGACCGTCGTATAACTTTAAAATTAATATGCTAAACATGAGGGAGAAGGAGGTGGTCCATAAAAAGCGAGTACTACCCCCTTGACTGAGAAAATTGGATTCAGTTTGGGATAGCTTAATCCGAAACCTTTAAAGGCCACGCTATTTATGTCCCCGTATTGTACCGCAGCACCCAGGGTTTGACAGGCCGAATTGAACGTATGAGTCGGTCCGGAGATTACGTGAGAGATATCAGGGGCGTGCCGAGGGTTGTGGTAGTGGGGGGGGGGGGGAGATAGTTGTTTTTTTCTGGACCCCCTTCTCTCTCATGCATAGCCCATTAGTGTTGAGATTTTCGGATGTTCGTTCCATTAGTTTGGCGATTTTGAGACCTTTCGACCCATTTCTGTGTCAATATTAAGACCTTTCGTGCCATTTAGGTGTCGATTTTTTCCTGGTGAGTCTGTAATTGAAGGAGGAATCGGCCTTCGGTTGGGACTTTTTCTACAAAAAATGTACAAATTCCTCTTGAAGGGGGGTCTAGGGGGTGTCTTGAAGGGGGGTCTAGGGGGTGTCTTTTAAGCTTGATGGCGGTCGAGCGAGAAAGCTAGAAATAAATAAAATAATAAAATAAAAATTGCTCCCAAAACAACAACTACCCCCTTAAATTAAGATAGGTGAGGATAACAGGAGAGAAGAGATAATTACACTTACTTTTATCTTGAAAGACGCCTCGTTATTTCCTTTAATCGGATAATGTGTACGAGACGACTATGATTGTTTGCATGTTTTCTTGGGATTTTGAATAGTTTTCATCAATTTGCAGTGGTTTTAATTACTTACAATCCTCGGAAAATACGTTTTCCCCATTATACAACGATCTTAAACACTCGAATGTACGTTCTTTTTTCTTCTTCTTCACAGTAAGGAGAAAAAAAAACAAAAAAACAAAAAAAATCCGTGGTATACAATTTTAAAAGGGGTGCCCCGTCCCCTACCACCACCACATATTGAAATCAGCCTCTATTTTGCCAGTAGGGGACCTAATTAGAGTTTTACCACCGTCGATAGGGAGAATTATAGGAAGATATTTAGTTGTTGACAGTGCTTTATACAGTATAATGCCCATATAATACATTTATGATGGTTGAACGTTTGGTACTATGATCTTTGCAACATCCATATTCTATTATCGCCTTCAAATGTTGAGAACAAATTCGTGGTTGCATCGCAAATATGTACCCCTTTATAAAATGCTCTCTCTCTCTCTCTCTCTCTCTCTCTCTCTCTCTCTCTCTCTCTCTCTCTCTCTCTCTCTCTCTCTCTCTCTCTCTCTCTCTCTCTCTCTCTCTCTCTCTCTCTCTCTCTCTCTCTCTCCAACACCATACACTTCCTCCCATACATTAACCTATGCCCCCAATACATAGACACCCCACACACACACACGCACATCACCTGCTACACATCACCCACAACACGTCGCCACATGTCGAATAATATTCTTATAAGAGTTGACAACATTGATATAAACACCCTTTAATGATGTATATATTCACCACACAGCACTTGTCACCCACCACACAGCACCTATCACCCACCATGCATCACCAGGGGAAACAGGTAAACACGGCCACACTCCGAAATGGCCACAACAAACCATCACCCGGAACAACAACTCCCTATTCCTCCCCTCACACAATCGTGACTCCAAAACCCATTACCTCCACGCCCCTTTAGGTAAGTGGATGGAAGAAGATGATGTGGAAGGCCGAGAAGCAGATGAATATATTTGCACCATATAAGGAGGAGCACTATATTGATAACGTTATGCAAATAGCTTCATCAGGCAAATGAAGAAGATGCCATGATATGGTATCGCAATATCCCTTCCCCGGGTTTGGCTACTGACTGACTGACTTACCACACGTCACCTACAGTACAACCCACGTCACTGAACATCACCCACTCCAATTCACCCACCATAGTTCACCCATTCATCCCTTGTGTCTCCCCCCACATAGCCTTAATTCTCAAACAAGGTCCCCCAGTTCCTTCCCTAACTTACTCTTTCTTTCCAAGCCCTCACCTTGACAGTATACCTCACTAATTCCTCACAACCCTTCACCTTTATGTTCACTAATTACTCACAACCTCTCACCTTTATACTCACTAATTTCACACAACCCCTCACTAATTTCTCACAACCCCTCACTAATTTCTCACAACCCCTCACTAATTTCTCACAACCCATCACTAATTTCTCACAACCCTTCACTAATTTCTCACAACCCCTTACTAATTTCTCACAACCCCTCACTAATATCTCACAACACCTCACTAATTTCTCACAACCCCTCACTAATTTCTCACAACCCCTCACTAATTTCTCACAACCCCTCACTAATTTCTCACAACCCCTCACTAATTTCTCACAACCCCTCACTAATTTCTCTCAACCCCTCACTAATTTCTCACAACCCCTCACTAATTTCTCACAACCCCTTACTAATTTCTCACAACCCCTTACTAATTTCTCTCAACCCCTCACTAATTTCTCACAACCCATTACTAATTTCTCACAACCCCTCACTAATTTCTCACAACCCATCACTAATTTCTCACAACCAATCACTAATTTCTCACAACCCTTCACTAATTTCTCACAACCCTTCACTAATTTCTCACAACCCCTCACTAATTTCTCATAACCCTTCACCTTTATACTCACACATTTGTCACAAACCTTCACCTTTATACTCACAAATTTCTCACAACCCCTCACCTTTATACCTCACTAATTACTGACCTCACCTTTCCTCCCAACCCCTCACCTTTGTCTCATTGTCTCACAACCCCTCACTAATTGTTCACAGCCCTTCACGAATTTCTCACAACACCTTCATCTTTATCGTCACTATGTTCTCACAACCCCTAACCTCTCCACACAACGCTTCACCTGTATATATCACTAATTGTTCACCTCACCTCTCCTCCCTGCCACGCCTCACCTCTCGCCGGTTTGCATATGCAAGAGGTCGTAAAATGCTGAAGGGGAAAAATTATGAATACACATAGTGGTATATTGTTAGGGCACACCAGTTTTCATCCTAGACGAGAGAGAGAGAGAGAGAGGGAGAGGGAGGAGCTGTGATTGATGATTTACATGTCGAGAGAGAGAGAGAGAGAGAGAGAGAGAGAGAGAGAGAGAGAGAGAGAGAGAGAGAGAGAGAGAGAGAGAGAGAGAGAGAGAGAGAGAGAGAGAGAGAGAGAGAGAGAGAGAGGAGAGAGAGAGAGGTAAGAGAGAGAGAGAGAGAGAGAGAGAGCAGAGAGATAAGAGTAGACGAGAGAAGAATCTTAGAGAGAGAGAGAGAGAGAGAGGAGAGAAGCTATCTATCTATCTAGATTGAGAGAGAGAGAGGATAGGAGAAGGGCCAGAGAGAGAGACGTAATGTGCCCCCATGCACTCTGTCCCCAGTCAGTCGACGCCCCTCCCCCCCAACCTTCGGGATTCATTATAGTTCACATTATACCTTCCACCTATTCTGTCCTCCCACCTCGCTCTCGTACACCCTCTTAGTCATTCTCTCGCTTTCCATACGTTCCATATGGCCGAACCATCTCAAGTTGTTCCTTTTCACACGGACATCAAGCTGTGATTGATTATTATATATATATATATATATATATATATATATATATATATATATATATATATATATATATAGAGAGAGAGAGAGAGAGAGAGAATGAAAGAGAGAGAGAGGCGGCTATGAGCGATAAATGAAGGTCAAGGGAAGAAGGGAGGTGAAGGTCAGAGGTCAAATGGGGAATTATAGGGTACAGAACAGAAGATAGGTCATCTACGTAACGCCTGTGTGTGTCTCTCTCTCTCTCTCTCTCTCTCTCTCTCTCTCTCTCGAAAATGACTCCGATAAGAAAGCTTCATTCCTCGATATACAAATTGAAGTAATTGTTAAGAAATTTGTAATAAAACTTTATGATAAACGAACAGATTTCCAATTTCATATAGTTAATTTTCCCTTTCTTTGCGGAAATATCCCCAAAAGACAAAGCTATGGTGTTTTTACTTCCCAAATAATACGGTATAGTAGAGTCTGTTCCAAATATGAAGACTTTTTAAAGGCTTGGAAGATCCTTATTAATTCGTCAATGTTGAATATGGCGTTTCCGAGGGTATATAATATAGACTCAGCTCGTCCTTGCGATTCCAGCGGTATACAAAAATGTATCGCTTTCTGCCTGACCGATTCCACCTAGTTTGATATCTTCAATTCGTCAATGTTGAATATGGTTTCTCCGAGTTATATGTTTTTTTCTTATTAGAAAATTGTTGAAACAAGGATATGAAATATACCTCTTAAAAAGACAATTTAACAAACTACCAATTAGATATTTTAACTACAATAAATTAAAACATATTATAACAAGTGATGTATTTCAAGAAACACCATCTTAGAACTGCTAGAGATGATATGAGTAAATTTGTGTAGAGTATCTCAGCTAATAATGATGACGTCATTGAATTTACCACACACTGCATCTACTGAATATGTCGACGTATTATTACCAGAATGTTGATGCCAAGGAGATGGGCTGATCCTGTCAGAGTGGGGGTTGAGCGTCCCCTGCCTCCCAGAGCTCAACCTCACTTTATCTTATGCTAAATATGTTTCACTACTTTTTGACGTAGCTGAAAACCAATTACGGCGGATGGCTGTGGCCTGATGAAGTCCATCCGCCTCTCTATTTTGCCTTGGGGTGGGTGTTTGACTGTCTCTCTATATTTTTCATATATCTATATTAATTTCAACTCTTTTCACATGTGTGGGTGTGTGTGTGTGTGCGTGTGCGTGCGTGCTTGAATAGTATTTTCATATCGAGAGAGAACGAAGGATATTCCTAATCTGAATATAATCGTTTGCCAGTAGTAGACATGGAAGTGTCCGACAGTGTTACAGATGATTTAGTGCAGCTGAAAATCTATTATTCTCTCTCTCTCTCTCTCTCTCTCTCTCTCTCTCTCTCTCTCTCTCTCTCTCTCTCTCTCTCTCTCTCTCTCTCTCTCTCTCTCTCTCTCTCTCTCTCTCTCTCTCTCTCTCTCTATCTCTCTCTCTCTCTCTCTCTCTCTCTCTCTCTCTCTCTCTCTCTCTCTCTCTCTCTTCCTTGCCTTCCACTTTGTAGCAAATTCTATTTTAGCATTAAGTCTGGACTGCCTAGTAGAGACCGCAAGTTCTGAGTAGTGTGTGTATCTATGTAACTATCTCTCTCTCTCTCTCTCTCTCTATATATATATATATATATCTTACAAATACATGTGAGTTAGGTAATATAGATACATGGTCTAGATTACCGGCCTGATTGTTGGTTGTCAGGCGAGGTTAGGTCGGGATGTGCAGGTAATCACTGGAGGGAGGTGGAGGACAAATTTAAGATATTATACATTCGTGGCCATGTCGTCTACCTTACCTTGTTATAATCCGTGGGGCGTATTGGCCTTCGGCGCCGGAGGTAACTACTGTGTGTCCCAATGTACTGTATACTGTATAATTATGCACAATCAATGGTTTGTATACAATATATGCACAATCAATGGTTTGTATACAGTATATGCACAATCAATGGTTTGTATACAGTATATGCACAATCAATGGTTTGTATACAGTATATGCACAATCAATGGTTTGTATACAGTGTATGCACAATCAATGGTTTGTATACAGTATATGCACAATCAATGGTTTGTATACAGTATATGCACAATCAATGGTTTGTATACAGTATATGCACAATCAATGGTTTGTATACAGTATATGCACAATCAATGGTTTGTATACAGTATATGCACAATCAATGGTTTGTATACAGTATATGCACAATCAATGGTTTGTATACAGTGTATGCACAATCAATGGTTTGTATACAGTGTATGCACAATCAATGGTTTGTATACAGTGTATGCACAATCAATGGTTTGTATACAGTGTATGCACAATCAATGGTTTGTATACAGTGTATGCACAATCAATGGTTTGTATACAGTATATGCACAATCAATGGTTTGTATACAGTATATGCACAATCAATGGTTTGTATACAGTATATGCTCAATCAATGGTTTGTATACAGTATATGCTCAATCAATGGTTTGTATACAGTATATGCTCAATCAATGGTTTGTATACAGTTTATGCACAATCAATGGTTTGTATACAGTATATGCTCAATCAATGGTTTGTATACAGTATATGCTCAATCAATGGTTTGTATACAGTATATGCACAATCAATGGTTTGTATACAGTATATGCTCAATCAATGGTTTGTATACAGTATATGCTCAATCAATGGTTTGTATACAGTATATGCACAATCAATGGTTTGTATACAGTATATGCTCAATCAATGGTTTGTATACAGTATATGCTCAATCAATGGTTTGTATACAGTATATGCACAATCAATGGTTTGTATACAGTATATGCTCAATCAATGGTTTGTATACAGTATATGCTCAATCAATGGTTTGTATACAGTATATGCTCAATCAATGGTTTGTATACAGTATATGCTCAATCAATGGTTTGTATACAGTATATGCACAATCAATGGTTTGTATACAGTATATGCTCAATCAATGGTTTGTATACAGTATATGCTCAATCAATGGTTTGTATACAGTATATGCACAATCAATGGTTTGTATACAGTATATGCTCAATCAATGGTTTGTATACAGTATATGCTCAATCAATGGTTTGTATACAGTATATGCACAATCAATGGTTTGTATAATATTGTAACTGTAAAAATCTAAGTAAATTTTCAATTAGTGTTTTTTTTTCCTTTATGTGTATGAGGGAGACAAATGGTAAAGCTGCCCGTAACAATTTTCTCCAAAGTTGAAAGAGTGACAGAGGTTACATGTATTTGTGTGTGCAGATAAACTGCATGATAGTATTTTCTGTTTACTATTCGAATTATAGTAAATAAAAACATAAAAAAACACACACACACACAGAAATAATACAATGTTGCTGGGAAAATGTTCAGGTGCCCTAGTTTTCAACGTGTAATATAAGTGTTTAACCCTGTTGTGTAAATGCCCAAATTCTAATGCACCTGTTGTGACTGTATAACCATCATATTGTATCTTGATAAATTCCCCATCATTTTATGGTTGATTTACAGTGATTTGACAGTATTTACCTTTGTACGAGTATACAAATGTTTCTAATTCATTGCGTTTCTGTACTTTTCAACAGGTAAGCATGGATGTTCTGGGGTGCACAGTGGGTTCCCCCATCATCAGGCCATCAGCCTCTAGTGTTTCAACTAGTTTGGTCAGTATTTTTTGTTCTATATATATTTGTATATCAAGGTATTTTGTTAATTTAGAAAATTGCATACCAAAGTGCCTACTAATTTTAATACTCAAGAAAAGTTGATCAAATATGCTTCAGATGATGGCCAGAAAGCCAAACATAATTGTAGTACCATTGAAGGCTTAATATAAGTCATACATATATCTTTTTACAAATGTATCTATCCTAGGGGTATGCTGTGCCCCACTTCTTGGTGTTTGTCCCTGTTACAGGAGCATCTCGGTTCTAGGGTTAAATGTGACCGAACAAGACTATTTCCCTCGTTGTGTTACAAATTATCTCCTCCAAGCTGTGTTTGTGGAGTATATTCCCCTTACTGTAGGTGTGAGTAGAGATAATAGGGGTGGACGGATGAAGGGGGTATGTGGTAATGGTAGGAGGATAGAGGTGGGGTAGACTGGAGTGGTATGTGGTAATGGTAGGAGGATAAGGAAGAGAGTGGTATGTGGGGGTATGTGGAGATGGTAGCAGGATAAGGATATGGAAGAGAGGAGATAAGGATGTGGTATGTGCATGGTAGTGAGTGGTATGTGGTAATGGTAGGAGGATAAGGAAGAGAGGAGTAAAGAGAGTGGTATGTGGATGGTAGTGAGAGGTATGTGGTTATGGTAGGAGGATAAGGAGTGAAGGATGTGGTATGTGGGTGTAGTGAGTGGTATGAGGTACAAAGGAGTACAAAGGAAATCAAGCAACAACAGGTCTAGTGACCCTTCTAGGCTGCTTGTCCTCCAAAACACTGAGGATCAAGTGTCCAAACAGTGGTTTAGAGTGGGTAAGGGAACATTGGAAAGGGAACTACTGCCCTGGAACTAATGTCCGTGGCAGGACTAGGAAGTTAGTAGGGGACATATGGGTTAGTAACTGAGGGGAGGATAAAATAAAGTTATTAATTTACAAACGCAGTCAGTCGCGGGTTTGATGCGAGATATTTGTCTACTCGGAGTTTAAATGAATCAACGGTGCTGCAGTCTATAACGTCTCGGGGAAGCCCATTCCACATTTTGACAACTCGATTGAAGAAGAAATTCTTAGATTCGTGTGAGTTAAAAGATTTACCAATAATTTTGCAACCGTTTCCCCGCGTGTAATTAGATTGGTCGATAGTGAAGTACTTACTACAGTTCATATTGTCGATGCCTTTGATGATTTTGAACACTTGAATTAAGTCACCTCTTAATCTGCGCTGGGTTAAAGGAAATAGATTTAATTCTCTAAGACGCTCTTCGTATGGTTTGTTCTTTAGGCTAGGTATCACTTTGGTAACTCTACGTTGAACTCGTTCTAGCTTGTTTATGTCTTTTTGGTAATAAGGGCACCACCATTGAACGCAGTATTCCAGAAGAGGGCGGACTAAGGAATTGTAAAGGGTTAGGATAACGTCTTTGGATTTATTCTCAAATGACCTGCCTATAAAGCCAATTATTTTGTTTGCCTTCTTAACAACTTCTGAACATTGTTGACTCGGTTTTAGGTTACTCGATATTGTTACTCCCAGATCGGTTTCTCTGTTTACATTCTTAAGCTGAGTGTCATTCATCGAATAGTTTTCTTTCTCATTTAGGTATCCGATATGTAGTACTTTACATTTATCCGCATTGAAACTCATTTGCCAAATTTGGGCCCAATGTGACATTTTATCTAGATTGTGTTGCATATCCTTGAGAGTACGCTATTTGCAATTTTTGTATCGTCAGCAAATTTTGAGATTGTACAGGTGAGACCCTCATCTATGTCGTTGATGTAAATTAGAAAGAGAATTGGTCCTAGGTCCAATACCTAGAATTATAGAACAATACCTAATTACCTAGAATTAGGTAATGGTAGCAGGATAGAGGTGGGGTAGAGAGGAGTGAGTGGAGTGGTATGTGGGGGGTAGTGAGTGGTATGTGGTAATGGTAGCAGGATAAGGATGTTGAAGAGAGGAGATAAGCTAGGATGTGGTATATGGGTGGTAGTGAGTGGTATGTGGTAATGGTAGGAGGATAAGGAAGAGAGGAGTGAGTTGAGTGGTATGTGGGTGTAGTGAGTAAGTATGTGGTAATGGTAGCAGGACAGAGATGGGAGAGAGAGGAGATAAGGATGTGGTATATTGGTGGTAGTGAGTGGTATGTGGTAATGGTAGGAGGATAAGGAAGAGAGGAGTGAGTGGAGTGGTATGTGGGTGTAGTGAGTGGTATGTATATTGGTGGTAGTGAGTGGTATGAGGTAATGGTAGGAGGATAAGGAAGAGAGGAGTGAGTGGAGTGGTATGTGGGTGTAGTGAGTGGTATGTGGTAATGGTAGGAGGATAAGGAAGAGAGGAGTGAGTGGAGTGGTATGTGGGTGTAGTGAGTGGTATGTATATTGGTGGTAGTGAGTGGTATGAGGTAATGGTAGGAGGATAAGGAAGAGAGGAGTGAGTGGTATGTGTGTGTAGTGTGTGGTATGTGGTAATGGTAGGAGGATAAGGAGTAAGTATGTGGTAATGGTTAGTAGGTAGCAATAAGAAGAGAGGAGTGAGTGGAGTGGTAGTAGTGAGTGTATGTGAATGGTTAGAGAGAGAGAGTGTGAAAGAGTTAGAGTGAGTGAGTGAGCGAGAGAGAGAGAGAAGTGATACGTTGCTAAGGGTGAAAGGAGGGTGATGGAAGAGAGAGAGAGAGAGAGAGAGAGAGAAGGGGGGGTAATAAGGAGGGTGATAAAGAAGGAAGAGAAGGGGGGAAGTAATTGCCATAAAACAGCAACCAACCATTTTAGTGGCCCTTAATTCGGAGTCACACCACAAATTTACCAGCATTTTGTTTTTTCATTAACTTTTTAAATCTATTATTTATATATTTACCGGTATGTATTTATGTATTGTTATGTATTTGTTTTCATTGATTTATATATATATTTATGTACTTATTTATGTATTTATTTTTGTTATATATATTTATTTATTTGTTCAGATATTACTGATGGAGCTTATTTGCACTGCTTAAAATATTAACCCTTTTCGTGGCATGTTTATTTTTTTCATTCTTGCTAACGCTAGACGAATGTATAAAGCTTAGGAAGAATCTCCAGCAATCAATTAATTATCCCTCCAACTCCTATAACCGTTTCTAAATTAAATAAACTCGTTAAATAATAGTCAGAATAAAGTGAATAGATAATATATTAAAAGGACTAGGTGAACTAATCCTTACAAAGCCTAAAACTTCAGTATATGCCAGACCAAGACTGTAAAAATTAGTAGATATGTTGTGTCTATATATTTAAGGGGGTAGTAGATATGTTGTGTCTATATATTTAAGGGGGTAGTAGATATGTTGTGTCTATATATTTAAGGGGGTAGTAGATATGTTGTGTCTATATATTTAAGGGGGTAGTAGATATGTTGTGTCTATATATTTAAGGGGGTAGTAGATATGTGTCTATATATTTAAGGGGGTAGTAGACATGTTGTGTCTATATATTTAAGGGGGTAGTAGATATGTTGTGTCTATATATTTAAGGGGGTAGTAGACATGTTGTGTCTATATATTTAAGGGGGTAGTAGATATGTTGTGTCTATATATTTAAGGGGGTAGTAGACATGTTGTGTCTATATATTTAAGGGGGTAGTAGATATGTTGTGTCTATATATTTAAGGGGGTAGTAGACATGTTGTGTCTATATATTTAAGGGGGTAGTAGATATGTTGTGTCTATATATTTAAGGGGGTAGTAGACATGTTGTGTCTATATATTTAAGGGGGTAGTAGATATGTTGTGTCTATATTTAAGGGGGTAGTAGATATGTTGTGTCTATATATTTAAGGGGGTAGTAGATATGTTGTGTCTATATATTTAAGGGGGTAGTAGATATGTTGTGTCTATATATTTAAGGGGGTAGTATATATATGTTGTGTCTATATATTTATCTATTCATGTATTTATTAGTTTTCTCGCTAGACCTCAATCAAGCTATAACCCCCCCCCCCTCCTTGCTTTTCATTTTTCGGTAGAAAATATTCCGACTGAAGGCCGGTTGCCACGCCAATGCGTAAACCCGAATACACAAACAGGGTTTAATAAATATATATCCCTTCTAGTTTTAGGTGAAATACAGAGAACTATCATGATTTCGTCTCGGCTATTCCTCTAAATCGTAGTAGATCATATGAATAATAGTTAAATTGTTAGATTAATAGTTAATTAGTTCATTAGACTTTTCATGTTATCATATTTGTATTTTTTACCAAGCAGTACGTGTGTGTGTGTGTGTGTGTGTGTGTGTGTGTGTGTGTGTGTGTGTGTGTGTGTGTGTGTTTATTTTGTATTATTTAGTTGATTATATTTGTATTTGTTAATCTACTTTGTCGCCACCTGTCTAGCCACCCAAGTTATCGTTTGTGTCGCGCCAGTAATTTGCTTTCGTCCTCTAATTTAGCTTCAGTCTTGCTCACTAGAGATCCTGTAGTAAGAGAGAACGGCCATCCTTTTCTGTGGACGCCATTTTGGGTGCCGTTATTATATAAAAAGGATGATATCGTCTTTTTTAATCATGTCAAAAATATATCCTCCTAAGCCCAATCAATATATCCTGTGCCAGTATTGCCGAATATTTATTATGGGCAAGACATATTTGAGTGTAAGGAAAGGCTAATGACACCGGTGGCTCCAATATGGCGGTGGTTGGCCGATCTCTGTTACTATAAGGGTCTCTACTGCTCGCCTTCAGTGCTTGGCAGGCTATAGTGTCACGGTGCTGTATTATATAGTTAGTGTAGTTCTTCGGTGCTCAGTTAATAATGTAGAGTGTGTGTGTGTGTGTGTGTGTGTGTGTGAGCGAGAAATAGATTGATAGATATATAGATAAATAGATAGAGAGAGTGAGAGATAATGTGTGTGTGTGTGTGTGTGTGTGTGTGTGTGTGTGTGAGTGCTCGAGGAGGGGCTTTTATACATGTATCTCTTATGTCTGTGATTGTGTAGGTGTACAGGGATGCTGTTGTGTGTGTGTATATGTGTACATGTGTCTGTGTGTATGTATGTACGTGTGTGTGTCCTGCTCTCACTCAGCACTGGCCTTCTTGCGGTGCTGAATTAATTAGTCAGAATAGTCTTGGTGCAAATTAATCATTGGGGAATTCTGAAATAGTTTGTGAGAGAGGGAGAGGGGGGGTGGAAGGGTCAGGGGGGGGGTGTAGAAATAACTCTGTGTGTGTGTGTGTGTGTGTGTGTGTGTGTGTGTGTGTGTGTGTGTGTGTGTGCGCTTAAGTTAGACAAAATAGTCATTACCTCTTGTTTTGAATAGTGTATTAATCATGTTGCATACATCTTCATAAATCATTTTGTATCTATCTTTATAATGTATTAATTTATTAGCTTAGATACAGTATATGTTTATTTATTTGGCTACAACCTTGCCTTGACTTAGCCAGGCCAGTAAGCACCCTCGTTCAGGTCGCTTTGAACAGTAATTTATCTTCGCCTCACAAATTAGCTTCAGTTCTTGGCTTCTCACGGGGCTGTTTTAATTAAGAGGGGGTCACCGGCTTTTTGTTTTATCTTTCTCTCCTGTTCTCTCTTTCCCTGGCTTGTATCCATTCAGCCCCATTCAGCCAACTGTTTAAAACGTTTATCCCCATCCAGATGTTGATTTCTTCCTGGCGAGCAATAGCGAGCCAGCATTGTATGTAGAATTCCGACTTCGCCGGAGACATTTTTCTATCGAAAATTTTACAAATTTACCTTGCTTTCTAAACCAAAATATATATATATATATGCTGGCTCGGTACCGCTCGCCAGAAAATATTGACACCTGTATGGGGGGTAAACGTCTTGAAACAGTAGGCTGACTGGGGCTGAATGGATAAAAGCCAGAGAGAGAGGGAGAGAAAGAGAAAAAAAGCGAGGTTGGCTCCCTTAAATATAAATAAACTGCATTTATGTCTATCTATCTATCTATCTATATGCTCAGGCCCAATCCCCATTTTGGGGGTAGCCGACTCCAGACAGAGCAAGAACAGGGAAAACACAAAAACAACATAAAACAAAAAATAAACACAGATAAAAAACACAAACTCACACACATCCAGGTCACCCAGGAGAAGACCCAGAGACCAGGTTCATATTTGGTCTGGCTAAAATGCGCCTCTCCACAAATAATGAATATATAGATGCATAAATATTCCACTACTATTCTACTACCACAATAATACTATTTATATGCATATTTGTTTTCTATGTGAGTGAGGGAGACAAAAGTGCAGAACTGCCTGTAGCGAGAGCCTTCCCCATAGTTGAAAGAGTGACAGGGCCAATATTAAGGGACGTTGGAGCCAAAATGCCCGAACACAATAGTAAGTGTAGAAGGTAGTTGTCCAGAGCATTTTAAGGAGTCGTTGCCAGGGGTCACTCCAATGGGGGCATTTCTGGTCTACCCCCTTGGGCGGGTGGTGATTGGGTCATCATTTTTTAGGAAGAAAGGTAGTGTGTGTGTGTGTAAGGTGTTTGTAGTATAATTTATTGATAGGAGGAGAAGGTGTATTGGAGGGCAGGCTGGGGTTGCCCTCAATATTGTTGAGGCACAGAAAGGATCAACTAGGGAGGCCAGGTGGTGAAACAGGCAATCCAGCTGTCCTTTTCAACCATATATATATATATATATATATATATATATATATATATATACTTAAATAAAGACAACAACAATTAAATCCCGTCCCGCTTTCGACCAACCGTAACTCCTGATTGTTTAGAAAGTAAGCTAATTATGGGTGGCGTATAAAAGTAACCCCCCCCCCCCTCTCTCTCTCTCTCTCTCTCTCTCTCTCTCGTGGTGTTCTTTCCGAGTGTCTCCCCTGCGTTCATTAAAACACCCGCTCATGCATGTACCGGTAGTTCATTTGCCTTTCTTATTGGTGCGGGGTTTATCTCTTTCTTATTGGTGCGGGGTTTATCTCTTTCTTATTGGTGCGGGGTTTATCTCTTTCTTATTGGTGCGGGGTTTATCTCTTTCTTATTGGTGCGGGGTTTATCTCTTTCTTATTGGTGCGGGGTTTATCTCTTTCTTATTGGTGCGGGGTTTATCTCTTTCTTATTGGTGCGGGGTTTATGTCTTTCTTATTGGTGCGGGGTTTATCTCTTTCTTATTGGTGCGGGGTTTATCTCTTTCTTATTGGTGCGGGGTTTATCTCTTTCTTATTGGTGCGGGGTTTATCTCTTTCTTATTGGTGCGGGGTTTATCTCTTTCTTATTGGTGCGGGGTTTATCTCTTTCTTATTGGTGCGGGGTTTATCTCTTTCTTATTGGTGCGGGGTTTATCTCTTTCTTATTGGTGCGGGGTTTATCTCTTTCTTATTGGTGCGGGGTTTATCTCTTTCTTATTGGTGCGGGGTTTATCTCTTTCTTATTGGTGCGGGGTTTATCTCTTTCTTATTGGTGCGGGGTTTATCTCTTTCTTATTGGTGCGGGGTTTATCTCTTTCTTATTGGTGCGGGGTTTATCTCTTTCTTATTGGTGCGGGGTTTATCTCTTTCTTATTGGTGCGGGGTTTATCTCTTTCTTATTGGTGCGGGGTTTATCTCTTTCTTATTGGTGCGGGATTTATCTCTTTCCGGAGTCATTGGGTGTTGGTTTGGCGTGGGTTTGGGGGATTGGGGTGCTTCTGTGTGTGTATGTGTGTGTGTGTTTGGTTATGACTATCTCTGAGCGTCTGTGTGATTATGATTGCGATAATCTGAGTGTGTGTAATTATGCTTATCTGTGTGTGTGTGTGTGTGTGTGTGTGTGTGTGTGTATGTGTGTGTGTCTGTGTGTCCAACGTCTGACATGTATTTTTGTGTATATGTAGGCGTCTGTGTCAAGCATGTGTGTGTGTTTGTATATGTGTGTGTGTGTGTGTGTAGGTGTGTGGACAAGCACTTCCTGAAGGTAGTGTGAGGCATACACGGTGTCGCCTCTAGTCTTGGCAGCCCTCCAGTTAACCCTTTCAGTACCATCACACCTACTGTATATATCTCCTTTTATTGTGGCTAATATAAATTAATTATATTAAGATTCAAACTATTCCCTTTACTATCATCCAGTGTCATCATCAGTTGTCTAATGGAGCTCTTAGAAATATAGATATTTTAATATATTATATGTTCATACTATTAAGGGAAGGTTTTTAGTGCGTTTCCTAGACTTCCATCATTCTTGAAATTACACTCCCTTTGATCCTCTTTCAAGATAAATTTGTAAATTTTTCGGTAGAAAAATTTCCCGGCCGAAGGCCGGTTCCTCTTAAATTACAGGCTCGCTATCGCTCGCCAGGAAAAATAGACACCTAAATGGCACGAAAGGTCTTAAAAGTGACATAAATGGGGCGAAAGTTCTTAAAATCGTCAAACTAATGGGGCGAACGTCTTAAAATCTCAAAAACAAAGGGGCTAAACATGAGGGAGAAGGAAGTTCGAAAAAAAATCCCTCAATTGGAGACCTCCCCTTAATTGGATCTTTTGGTATGCGATAATAGTGAAATCTATCTGTACCGTACTTATAACGGGAAGTAACTGGATGTTAGTATAACCGTAACAATACATCTAATAATATGTCAATTAATCCATATGAATGCGCTGCATACATCAAAGCAATCATAACAATGTTTGTATATTTAGTTATACAATAGAAAAGTTAAAGTTAAAGACTAAAATACATTTAAGTCTGAGCAATCGTAAATTATTTAGAAAGAATCTGACTGAGTGCGAAAGGTCCAAGATTTTGTTTTAACCAAAACTGCATAAAACATTCTACAATGCTGCCAATGATAACTGCTGTACTACTATTATTAAGCTTTGTTTAGTCTCCCATGTTGGAAATAGGAATATCTATATGCGTTTTGTTTGTCTTTTCTTATTTATGTAGTTTTAACTTCCCATGCTGCAAATAGAAAACTCCATATGCATTAGTTAGCCTTTTGTGTTGGCTCGCGATGAACGATACAATTATACGAGACTGCTAGGCTGCCTTACTCCAACACAGGGGCCCAAATTCATATAGTGTAATAATTTGTAGCGTTATGAAGGAATTAGGGCAATGCACGAGGCCAGAGGAATGTGTGGTATTTGTAGCGTTATGAAGGGATTAGGGCAATGCACGAGGCCAGAGGAATGTGTGGTATTTGTAGCGTTATGAAGGAATTAGGGCAATGCACGAGGCCAGAGGAATGTGTGGTATTTGTAGCGTTATGAAGGAATTAGGGCAATGCACGAGGCCAGAGGAATGTGTGGTATTTGTAGCGTTATGAAGGAATTAGGGCAATGCACGAGGCCAGAGGAATGTGTGGTATTTGTAGCGTTATGAAGGAATTAGGGCAATGCACGAGGCCAGAGGAATGTGTGGTATTTGTAGCGTTATGAAGGAATTAGGGCAATGCACGAGGCCAGAGGAATGTGTGGTATTTGTAGCGTTATGAAGGAATTAGGGCAATGCACGAGGCCAGAGGAATGTGTGGTATTTGTAGCGTTATGAAGGGATTAGGGCAATGCACGAGGCCAGAGGAATGTGTGGTATTTGTAGCGTTATGAAGGAATTAGGGCAATGCACGAGGCCAGAGGAATGTGTGGTATTTGTAGCGTTATGAGGAATTAGGGCAATGCACGAGGCCAGAGGAATGTGTGGTATTTGTAGCGTTATGAAGGAATTAGGGCAATGCACGAGGCCAGAGGAATGTGTGGTATTTGTAGCGTTATGAAGGAATTAGGGCAATGCACGAGGCCAGAGGAATGTGTGGTATTTGTAGCGTTATGAAGGAATTAGGGCAATGCACGAGGCCAGAGGAATGTGTGGTATTTGTAGCGTTATGAAGGTTTAGGGCAATGCACGAGGCCAGAGGAATGTGTGGTATTTGTAGCGTTATGAAGGGATTAGGGCAATGCACGAGGCCAGAGGAATGTGTGGTATTTGTAGCGTTATGAAGGATTAGGGCAATGCACGAGGCCAGAGGAATGTGTGGTATTTGTAGCGTTATGAAGGGATTAGGGCAATGCACGAGGCCAGAGGAATGTGTGGTATTTGTAGCGTTATGAAGGAATTAGGGCAATGCACGAGGCCAGAGGAATGTGTGGTATTTGTAGCGTTATGAAGGGATTAGGGCAATGCACGAGGCCAGAGGAATGTGTGGTATTTGTAGCGTTATGAAGGGATTAGGGCAATGCACGAGGCCAGAGGAATGTGTGGTATTTGTAGCGTTATGAAGGGATTAGGGCAATGCACGAGGCCAGAGGAATGTGTGGTATTTGTAGCGTTATGAAGGGATTAGGGCAATGCACGAGGCCAGAGGAATGTGTGGTATTTGTAGCGTTGTGAAAGGATTAGGGCAATGCACGAGGCCAGAGGAATGTGTGGTATTTGTAGCGTTATGAAGGGATTAGGGCAATGCACGAGGCCAGAGGAATGTGTGGTATTTGTAGCGTTATGAAGGGATTAGGGCAATGCACGAGGCCAGAGGAATGTGTGGTATTTGTAGCGTTATGAAGGGATTAGGGCAATGCACGAGGCCAGAGGAATGTGTGGTATTTGTAGCGTTATGAAGGGATTAGGGCAATGCACGAGGCCAGAGGAATGTGTGGTATTTGTAGCGTTATGAAGGAATTAGGGCAATGCACGAGGCCAGAGGAATGTGTGGTATTTGTAGCGTTATGAAGGGATTAGGGCAATGCACGAGGCCAGAGGAATGTGTGGTATTTGTAGCGTTATGAAGGGATTAGGGCAATGCACGAGGCCAGAGGAATGTGTGGTATTTGTAGCGTTATGAAGGAATTAGGGCAATGCACGAGGCCAGAGGAATGTGTGGTATTTGTAGCGTTATGAAGGGATTAGGGCAATGCACGAGGCCAGAGGAATGTGTGGTATTTGTAGCGTTATGAAGGGATTAGGGCAATGCACGAGGCCAGAGGAATGTGTGGTATTTGTAGCGTTATGAAGGGATTAGGGCAATGCACGAGGCCAGAGGAATGTGTGGTATTTGTAGCGTTATGAAGGGATTAGGGCAATGCAACGAGGCACAGAGGAATGTGTGGTATTTGTAGCGTTATGAAGGGATTAGGGCAATGCACGAGGCCAGAGGAATGTGTGGTATTTGTAGCGTTATGAAGGGATTAGGGCAATGCACGAGGCCAGAGTTATGAAGGGATTAGGGCAATGCACGAGGCCAGAGGAATGTGTGGTATTTGTAGCGTTATGAAGGGATTAGGGCAATGCACGAGGCCAGAGGAATGTGTGGTATTTGTAGCGTTATGAAGGGATTAGGGCAATGCACGAGGCCAGAGGAATGTGTGGTATTTGTAGCGTTATGAAGGGATTAGGGCAATGCACGAGGCCAGAGGAATGTGTGGTATTTGTAGCGTTATGAAGGGATTAGGGCAATGCACGAGGCCAGAGGAATGTGTGGTATTTGTAGCGTTATGAAGGGATTAGGGCAATGCACGAGGCCAGAGGAATGTGTGGTATTTGTAGCGTTATGAAGGGATTAGGGCAATGCACGAGGCCAGAGGAATGTGTGGTATTTGTAGCGTTATGAAGGGATTAGGGCAATGCACGAGGCCAGAGGAAATGTGTGGTATTTGTAGCGTTATGAAGGGATTAGGGCAATGCACGAGGCCAGAGGAATGTGTGGTATTTGTAGCGTTATGAAGGGATTAGGGCAATGCACGAGGCCAGAGGAATGTGTGGTATTTGTAGCGTTATGAAGGGATTAGGGCAATGCACGAGGCCAGAGGAATGTGTGGTATTTGTAGCGTTATGAAGGGATTAGGGCAATGCACGAGGCTAGAGGAATGTGTGGTATTTGGGTGGAAGGAAGGAAGGGGAAGAGGAGGCTGCAGTGTTATATGGGAACAGTGTTATTTTGGGGGCGGTCTATATATTTATATATTATGTATTTATATATATATATATATTATTTATTTTCCTCGCTAGACCTTCATCAAGAACAATTATAACATGAACTTTTGACTCTAATTGAATGATCTCGATCTGCAATTTGCTGACGGAATTTCCCATCTCCATTATATAAACATGCCTTATGGTCGCAGAGCATCTCCAGGTATGTAAAGGGGGGGGGGGGGGCTAACCTTATTAATTAGGAGAAGTGAGATCGCCTGATTAATTAGGGTGTCTATAATATGGGTGAAAAAGATGGTTAACGTTTTCGCTGAAAGATTTATATTTTTGTAAGTAAAGTGTCTATACTCTGTTTGTTCAGCTGACGGTAAATTGTTATGTCTTCAGTTTCATTACTCCGCCATTATGTTGATTTGGTTGCGAAAACTGTTGTTAATTAGGTAAACGTGGCATTCGGATGAAGCAGAGGCATAGTAGTTTCTTATTTGTCCGTTAGTTATCGAGACATAAGTTGTTTAAGGAATTTAATTTACCGTCATATGAAATGAAACCGAGTTTAGTTGGGACATGAGAGGTTTTATATACTCAGCTCATATTTAATATTAATGACTCGGAAAGAGTTGAAATGGGAACATGACAGATTGTGTCCTTAATATACATTTGCCATTGTTGAATATTGATGTATAATGTATATTAATATTGAAGTAATTTAAAAGGTAAGCCTAATAAGCTGCCAGACCAGTGTTAGGGATAAATGTTGAGGGAAAAAGCGCTAGAGTGATACCGGCTTAAGGGGATGTGCGTATTTATTTGCTCATTTATATATCTATGTATATAATTTTTCGGTAGAAAAATGTCTCGGCCGAATGCCGATTCCTCTTAAATTACAGGCTCGCTATTACTCGCCAGGAAAAGATCGACACCTAAATGACACGAAAAGTCTTAATATTGACAAATTCATGAGGTGAAAGGTATTAAAATCGCCAAACTAATGAGCCAAACTAATGAGCCAAACTAATGAGCCAAACTAATGAGTCAAACTAATGAGCCAAACTAATGAGCCAAACTAATGAGCCAAACTAATGAGCCAAACTAATGAGCCAAACTAATGAGTCAAACTAATGAGCCAAACTAATGAGCCAAACTAATGCGCCAAACTAATGAGCCAAACTAATGAGCCAAACTAATGAGCCAAACTAATGAGCCAAACGTCATATAATCTGAAAACTAATGAGGCTATACATAAGGAAGAGGGGGGGGGGGGGCATAAAAACGACCCATCTCCCCTTAATAGAGATTAGCCATGAACTGTGATAAGGCGTTTCTCTCACTAAAGCGTAAACCATTCCAGAAATTTAGCAAGAAGATAGATTTAAACATTTTGTATGGTTTATAGGATATTACAGCCTTCAAAGCCCTTTAACTTTATTGAATATAGTTAACAAATATAGTGGAGCACACACGAATGAAAGCATGCAGTAAAGAGGTGGTATTAAGGGCTTGGAGGCGGATTTAATCATTAACATAATTTTAAGCCAAGACAGATTAACAGGTTTTGTGGAACAGGTTAGAATGGAGCTGATAGAGCGTGCAATCAGCGCTAATACTTAACCCCTTCTATACCGGCGACGTCTTTCTCATTTTATTCTTGATATATTTATACGATTTGGGGCAGTTTAACCTGTCCAATACCAGCGACGGCAGAGAGCCGTCAGTAGATAAATCACTCCCCCAGTCCCAGCGACGGCTGGCAGCCGTCAGTAATGTACGATCCTTGTAACTGCCAGTATCAGGCAGAACCTGGTACCACAACGTTTGAGCACTGCTCCAAGACCTTGGCAACACTTCTCAGCTTATATCCAAGCCCCCACAAGCTGTGAGAGGCAGTATTCCTCCATCTTTTGAGGTGGGAGGTTGTTATATCTTGTCACTGAAGCCATTTTGCCCACATTGCTTGGGACTGGGATGTACATTTATGTTAGTACCCTATGGTACAGTAGGGGTTAAGAAAGATCTGTGGTAGTAGAAAGGGTTAAGTAAGATAGTTCGAAGCCTGTTATTTGCTGGAGGCCCATTTTATGCTGGACACAATCGTCTGATAGCAGCCAAAATCAGGTTAAAAAGACGTCGCCGGTACAAAAGGGGTAAATGCTTGGAGGAGTATTTGAACCATCCCAGCGATTTAGCACCAATATAAAGTAATGAGTGTCTAGGCGCACACCCAATGCACGCTATAGAGGTAGCAATTAGTGGCGGTATGTAGTGGTGGCAGGAAGATTGGACTCGGCGGTGTGGGGATAGATTAGTTGCTGGATAATTCATGCAGGAATTTGCCAGGGATGATCGTGTTTAGCTTGGGAGGGTATCACACGACCAGTATGCCGTCGATTCTCGCTATATATATATATATATATATATATATATATATATATATATATATATATATATATATATAGTGTTATTATTATATATATTCCTCATGCGGCATTTCTGGGATCTTTTGCATTATAATTGGAATATTACTTGATGGTAGATTAATTTCTTAGAATATATTACACATCTTTAACTTAGACACTGCCAAACCAGAATTGCCGAATGAGGTTGTAGAAAAGAAATGACTGGTGTGGTACCAGCTTTAGAACAGGTTTTAGGTGTATATGTGTGGAAACTGGTAAAGGGTGGGAGGGTGGGGGGGAGGGGGGGGGGGGAAATAAGCTTGGGGATTGGGCGGAGTTTGATACCGGAATGTGATATATGAAACACTACTCCTGCATGTGTAGCTTAAACGTGTGATATATGGAAGATGATGGTGAGAGTAAATGAGGATGGGTGCTTATGAGTGAGTAGATAAGAGTGTGAGTGAACGAGGGTGAGTAGACAAGAGTAGGTAGGTGAGTTAAAGAGAATGGGTGAAGTTGTAGGCGAGTATGAACCAGAGTGAGTGAGTAAGGGTGAATGGATGAAGTTGTGGGTGAAAATGAGGGTGAGTGAACTAGTGTGAGTGAGTAAGGATGGAGGTGTGGGTGGGTAAACTGGAGAGTGAGGATGAGTGAGTGAGTAAACGAGGGTGAGTGATTAAGGATGAATGGTGTGAGTGAGTGGGTGAGTAAGAATGAATGGCTGAAGGTGTGTGTGTGTGTGTGAGAAGAATGAATGATTGAAAGTGTAGCTGAGTAAGGATGAATGGTGGATGAGTAAGAATGAAAGGTGGGTGAGTAAGGGTGAATAGGTGAAGGTGTGGGTGGGTGTGAGTGGATGAGGGTGAGTAAGGATGAACGGAGGTTGAGTAGGAATGAGTAGGTGAGTAAGGATGAATGACTTAAGGTGTAGGTGGGTGTGGGTGAGTTAAGTAAGTGTGACGGACCTTACTACATGGCGCCCATCCAAGCCTATGTGCATGACTGCCTTCACAACCACCTAACTCTATCTCCCTTATGACCTTATTGCACGCACACACACACACACACACACACACACACACACACACACACACACACACACACACACACACACACACACACACACACACACATACATACATACAGACATACACACACCACTCACATAATTGCAGACCACGTACATATATACACACACCACGCATATACATACACATCACACATACACGCAGACACATACAGTATACATACACACACACCACACCATGCACACGCACATGCATACATACACCACTTCCAAAATTACACACCACACACAAGCAGACACACACCCACACCCACACACACCCACACACACACACAAAGACGCACACACACACACACACACACCTACACACACACACAAAGACGCACACACACACACACACACACCACATACGTACAGCATCTCTTTCACACAAACACACACTTTAACATCTACGCGCCGGTAAATTTCCATACGAATAATCCTTCTAAGCACTAAACACTCACGAACACACACACATGTATGCACCCACACTGTCCCAACACATTCCTATACACACAAACTACACATGGTATAGTAATTCAAGCACAGACGTAAACATACACACACACACAGACACACACACACACACACACAAAACACACACACACAAAACACACACGCACACAAAAAACACACACACAAAACACGCGCACACACAGACACATACACACACACACACACACACACACACACACACACACACACATACACACACACACACACACACATGATTCTAACAAGCACTTTATTCTTCATCCCTCACCCTCAGTACTGACACCCTGACGACCCACTTCACACCTCCTACACTTAGGCATTATATATAGAAAAGTATTACAACAGAGACACACAGATAGATACTCAAATATGTGCACTACCAAAACCACACACAATTACATAAACAAACACACGTCCTTTTAAGGGGAGGTATTTACTTTGTTCCCTAGACCTCCATCAAGCTTAAAATTACACCCCCTTGAGTCCCTTTCAAGATAAATTTGTACATTTTTCGGTAGATAAATTTGTACATTTTTCGGTAGAAAAATGTCCTGGCCGAAGGCCGGTTCCTCTTAAATTACAGGCTCGCTATCGCTCGCCAGGATAAAATCGACACCTGAATAGCACAAAAGGTCTTAATATGGGGTGAAAGTTCTTAAAATCGCTAAACTAATGGGGCAAACATTTTATAATATCAAAAGCAATGGAGCTAAACATGAGGGAGAAAGGGGTCAAGAAAAAAATCCCTCAAGTGGAGATCTCCCCTTAAGCACTCCCCAAAACTAAATACATAGGATCTCGTGCTATCATACACAAATATTGTCTTCACTCCCCCCTAGCCCACCCCAAGCCAGCCTAGAGAAGCATAGCCATACTCAAATCACCCACCGATCCATCCAATCACTAAACTACAACACTCAGCCACATGCACGGCCCATTGAAGTCCATCCCTCAGAAACCCTCTTTTCCTGTGAGTACAGAGGCTACCTGGCTAGGCTGAGATGTGGGCACCATGTAGCCCTTAGGAGTTATCAGAAGAGGCTGGATAATTCCGTCCAGGATGTGACACAACACCACACACTATCAAATACATTATGAAAGACTGCATAACACAACCACTGCATAACACAACCACTGCATAACACAACCACTTACGCCAACAACACAATATACATTCCTTGAAAACTTTGTGGGACAACCCGGTCTCGGCCGTGGCCTTCCTTAGGAGCTCGGGGCTGTTCGGCCAGGCAGCCTTGGGAACGACTACTACTACTACCAAATACACACAGACCTAGACACACAGAGTCACACATACAAACCCATGCTAACACACACACACACACACACACACATACACACACACACATACACACACACACACACACACACACACACACACACACACACACACACACACACAGACACACACACACACAAACATAATGCATACGATCTAACACACTACCCGCTAGTAATAAACACAAGATCACACAAGCACTTTATTACTCATTACTCATACTCAACTCTGACGGCCTGAATACACACACACACACACACACACTCTGACGGCCTGAATACACACACACACACACACACACACACACACACACACACACACACACACACACACACACACACACACACTCTCTCTCTGACGGCCTGAATACACACACACACACACACACACACACACACACACACACACACACACACACACACACACACACACACACACACACACACACACTCTCTCTGACGGCCTGAATACACACTACTCACATCCTACACTATAGTTTTATTTATCTTATATTGTTATTATTTTTATTTTTATTTTTATAACCTGGCGAAACGTTTAGGACCCAATGTTCATAATGAACAACGTATTCGGCTGTAAGTGTTGAAAGAGTGGAGTTATTAAAATGAAGTAAGGTCATTATATCACCAACTTGAATATATTGCAGACTATAAACCTTAACACACACACACACACACACACACACACACACACACACACACACACACACACACACACACACACACACACTTTATACTCCATTTCTCATGCTCACCCCCGACGTCTTGAAACACACATACACACACATATACATACAATATTAAATGTCCTATTAAAATTATATTATCACCGTTAACCCTTTGAGTGGCCCGTGACGCACTCTCATTTTAGTGTGGCTGATATAGGATGGTTTGATTAAGCTTAGGATGAGCCTATATGGCATTTAAAGGGATAATTGAGATATTTTGCACCCATTTGATTTTTAGAGGTCCTTCCACAGCTGCATCAACCCGTGTAGTTATAGTAAACATAAACACCATGTTACAGAAAGGGTTATACAGTATATTATTCTGCATATATTCACTGGCTAATCCTACTGCCGCGACCTTTAATTTACGAGAGCTATTTGTTTAGTATGGTGTGGTTTATTATTATTATTATTATTATTATTATTATTATTATATTATAATTTATATGATTTTTTCTATGTATCATTGACATCATGAACACATAAGAACATTCCTCTCCTGCTTGTTAAATGATAAGCAATATACATTTGTTAAGACGTCATATCACTGAAAGGGGTGTAAGTTAAATGCAATGGATATGAGCGATAAGAGTCGCTTTATCACGGAAAATTAGTATTCTCAGAGTCCGACTACAAATGTGTTTTCCAACCACATTCCCGTCATCACTGAACGCGTCATAAACAGTCGCACTCAGGGAGCAATCTCAGGTCAATTTTCTGGACACAAAGCACTTGTTGTTCTGCCGTTTATTCTTGTCACCTACACGACTCGGTTCACATGCCATAACACAGGTCCAAGTGGTGGCTGTATGTTGTCAACTTTATAACAACATTGAGAGAGAGAGCGACAGCCAAAGCAATTCACCGGTGTCTGTTAGCAAGTTTACAGGGCTATATTATATTACGGGGATATATCTACAATGTCAAGTATGTTACAGTGAGTTACAAAGAGTTACAAGGAATAGTTAGTATCTTCGAGACCTTGCGGTCCATTACGAGGAGATACTCGGAGTGGAAGGAGAGAGACTGTTTAGTGCACTACACTCATGACAGAGTGTACAAAATACCATCTACTCTCTTGCACTGCTCTACTGAAGAACTGTTTACAACTTATGAGTGAAGTTTGTTCCAGGCAGAACAGATCTTATATGTGAAAAAGTGTCCACACGTACTAGTACTGAATCTTTTCATTTATAATGTCCAGTCATGGTTGCGTGTTGTATTATTTTGCTATAATCCACATTGTTAAACCCGCTGAGTATTTGAAATGCTTCAATGAGCTAACCTCGAAAGAGAGAGAGAGAGAGAGAGAGAGAGAGAGAATATATTATATTAGAAATATAGCAAATAATGATGTATTTTTTGTTTTCTTGTCACAAGTGAGACTGAAATTGTAAAGCGAACCTACCGTCTGTTATTTTTGTATTTTGCCATGACAGGACTACACCCAATATGACTAAAGAGAAGACTAAAGCAAAATAGGATATGTCTGTTTAATAATATTCTCCTTATCTTTTTGTCTATTTGTCTATGTGTTTGAAGGAGACAAAAGGCAAAGCTGCCTGTAAGAAGTGCCCCCTCCCCCCATCCCTAAAGTTGAAAGAGTGAAAGAGAGCCAAATTCAAGGTATGTTAGAGTCAAAATGTCTTGACACACAAAGCTTGAAGCAGTTTAAGTCATAAGATACAGGAAAAACAGATTAAGGGAGAGCGTTTCAGAGCTTACTTGTTGAGTAAAAGAAAAACTGAACATTTATTCATGAACGACGCGTAGAAAACTGAAATTAAAGACCAAAAAGTGTAGTAGGGTTGGTTTTCCTTTCACCTCTCAAGAGACACCATCGATTTTTTTTTTTTTTTTTTTTTTTACACCTTTCTCCCTCATATTTAGCCCCTTTAGTTTTCAGATTTTAAGATGTTTGCCCCATTAGTTTGGCGATTTTAAGACCTTTCGCCCATTGCTGCACTACTGGCCTGGGTTCGAACTCTGGCTGGAGCATGACACAAAATATTAATATTAAGACCTTTCGTGCTATATAGGTGTCGATTTTTTCCTGACGAACGATAGTGAGCCTGTACATTTTGGAAGAACCAGCCTTTGGTCGGAACATTTCTCTACTGAAAAATAATAATAGTGTGTGTGTGTGTGTGTTTGTGTTTTAATTCCGCGTTTAAAGAGCTATAGTACAAATTTAGCATAAAAACCAGCCTTAAAAACAATGATTCTCGGGTTTAACATCTTTCTAATGAAGACGGCACAAGAGCAAACAATCACACAATATTTAATGTGTGTGTGTGTGTGTGTGTGTGTGTGTGTGTGTGTGTGTGTGTTTAAAGAGCTACATAATACTGTAATACCAGTAAACCCTAAGCACCAGCCTTAATTAAATTAAGGGGGTATTACTCGGTTTTTATGGACCCCCTTCTCCCTCATGTTTAGCATATTAGTTTTGAGGTGTTAAGAAGTTCGTTCCGTTAGTTTGGCGATCTTGAGACCTTTCGCCTCATTTTTTTTTTTGTCACTATTAACACCATTCGTGCCCTCTAGGTGTCGATTTTTTCCTGGCGAGCGATAGCGAGCTTCTAATTTTAGGAGGAATCTACCTTCGGCCAGGATTTTTTTTCTACTGAAAAATGTACAAATTTGTCTTAAAAGGGGGTCTAGTGAGTGTTTTTCTAAGCTTAATGGAGGTCTAGCGAAGAAACCCAAAAAATAATTAATAGATAAATCTATGGATAAAATAACAAGCACTAGCCCCTTAAAAACAAGCACTAGCCCCTTAAAAACAAGCACTAGTCCCTTAAAAACAAGCACTATCCCCTTAAAAAACAAGCACTAGCCCCTTAAAAAACAAGCACTAGTCCCTTAAAAACAAGCACTAGCCCCTTAAAAAACAAGCACTAGCCCTTAAAAACAAGCACTAGCCCTTAAAAACAAGCACTAGCCCTTAAAAACAAGCACTAGCCCTTAAAAACATTGTCTCTCGGGGTTAATATCGCCATAACAAACCCCCCCCCCCAAAAAAAAAAAAAAAAAAAAAAAAAAAAAAAACAATGTGGACACCCCGGGACAGAAACATTTGAGACGCGTTTGTATATGAGTTTCCGGCGAGAATTTCCGGGCCTCCGACACGTCACGGCAGCGTATAATAATAATAATAATAAACACGAGGGGGCGAAGAGTAATAACGGAGCGAAAGAGAGAGAGAGAGAGAGAGAGAGAGAGAGAGAGAGAGAGAGACGTGAATTAAGGGGAGACTGACCGTTTGTTTGGTCTATTAATTCATTTATTCATATATTTTTTTTAGTTTCCTCCCTAGACCTCCATCAAGCTTAGAAAAACACCCCCTAGACCCCCCTTCAAGATAAATGTGTACATTTTTCGGTAGAAAACTTTCCCGGCCGAAGGCCGGTTCCTCTTAAAATTGAAGGCTTGCTATCGCTCGCCAGGAAATAATCGACACCTAAATGGCACGAAAGGTCTTAAAATTGACAACGAAATGGGGCTTAAGGTGTTAAAATCGCCACGCTAATGGGTCGATCGTCTTATAATCTCAAAACTAATGGGGCTAAACATTAGATGGGCTAAATTAAGAAGGGAAAAAAAATGGGGGTCCAGAGAAAAATACACAAGGATAAAAAAAAAAACAAAAAAAAGAAAAAAACAGGAAAAAAACAAAAAAAAAAACAAAAAATGACCTCACTATAAAAAAAAAAGAAAAAAAAGAAAAAAAAAAAAAAAAACAGAAAAAACAAGACTACAGAAAGAAAAGAAAAAAAAAACCCAGCAAAAAAAAAACAGAAAAAAAAAAATAACCCGGTCTACATCCACTTAATAAAAAAAGAAAAGAAAAAAAGTAAAAAAAAAAAAAAAAAAAAAAAAAATAAAAAATGTGGGACACCTAGGAGAGACAAAAGAGAAACGAGCAGTGAACACGGGGGCGAAGAGTGATAACGGAGAGAAAGAGAAAGAGACACGTGAAGTATTATGTAGAGAAGAAATAGAAACGAGCAGTAATAATGGAGAGCAAAACGAGAGAGCAAAAAAGGAGAGAGAAAGAGGAGAAAGAAAAAGTGAAAGAACGTGAGAGTAATAATGGAGGGAAGAGAGGGACAGCGTGGTTGTTTTTGTGAACAATCAAGCAGGTAATTGACGCGAAAAAAAAGAAAAAAACAAAGACAGAAACGAGAGCAAGTAATGTTGGAGAGCAAACGAGCAAGAGAAAACGCAGTCAGTAAAATTGGGAGAGCGAAACTAGAAAACGACACGAAAGAGCAGAGTAGACAGCAGTAATATTGGAGAGAAAGAGAGAGAAACGAGCAGTAATATTGGAGAGCAAAAATAGAAACGAGCAGTAGGGTCAGAAAGAGCGGTAACGTAAATATTGGAGGAGATGGGAAGAGAACACGAGCAGGAGGGGCGAGAGAAAGAGAGAGAAACGAGCAGTAATATTGGAGAGAAAGAGAGAGAAACGAGCAGTAATATTGGAGAGCAAAATGTTAATAGGAAGAACGTGAAACGAATGAGTAAAGCAGTGATGTTAGGTAGAGGTAGAGCGTAATAATTGGAGGAGCGAAAAAGAAAACGAGCAGAAGCAGGAACAGAGCAAGTAGTAGTAATTATTTTGGAGAGGAAAGAAAAGCGGAGAGAAAGAGAGGAGGAAGTGGAGAAAAGCAAATAGAAAAGAAGAGAGAAGAAAAAGAGGAAACGAGAAAGAGGAAGAAACATAAGCAGGGAGATATAGTAAGAACCTAAGTTAAACGAGAGAAGCAGTATAATATTGGAGGGAGAAGAGAGGAGAAGAAGAGAATAGAAACGACGCAGGCTAGTATGGGAGAGGCGAAAGATAGATTATTTACGAGCGTAATATTGGAGAGCAAAGAGATGAGAACCGAGCAGTAATATGGAGGGAAGAAAAAGAGGGAGAGAAGTACGAAAGCAGTAATATGGAGAGAAAGACTAATATATGGACGAGGAAAGAGAATAGAAGAGAACAACGAGCAGCTTACTATTGGAGAAAAGGGAGGAAAGAGGAGAGAAATGGAGAGCAAAAAGAGAAACGAGCAGTAATATTGGAGAGCGAAACTAGAAACGAGCAGTAATATTGGAGAGAAAGAGAGATGAGGAAAGAAAGAAAACGCAGGAGGTAGCCGTAATATTGGAGAGAGCAATAAAATAGGAAACGAAGCCAGTAATATTGGAGAGATAGACGAGAAGAAACGAGCAGAGCGTAATTATTGGAGGGAAGCAAAAAATAGAAACGAGCAGTAATATTGGAGAGAAAGAGAGAAACGTGAAGTAATATTGGAGAGAAAGGGAGAAACGAGCAGTAATATTGGAGAGAAAAAGAGAGAAACGAGCAGTAATATTGGAGAGCAAAAATAGAAACGAGCAGTAATATTGGAGAACGAAAAGAATGAGAGCAACTGAGCAGGTAATGTTGGAGAGCAAAAAAAAAATAGAAAAAAAAGGAGAAAGAACGAGCAATAATGTTGGAGAGCGAAAAGAGAAACGAGAAATATTAATGCAGACAAACGTAAAGTGATAGTGGAGAAAAAAGAGGAACTGGAAGAAATAATGAAGAGAAAAAAAGAGAAACATGCAGTAATAACGGATAGAAAAATGAGGAACGGGGAGGGAAAAGAAGAGGAACGTAAAGTAATAATGGAGACAAAAATGAGAAACATGAATAAAAAACCGAGAGAAGAATAGAGATACGTGAAGTAATAAATGAGAGAAAAAAAGAGAAACCAAATAATAATGAAAAAAAGAGAAACGTGAAGTAATAACGGGGCAAATAGAGAAACATGAAGTACTAATAGAGAGAAAAAAAAGAGAAATGTGAAGTAATAAAGGAGAGAATAAAGAGAAACGAAGTAATCATAAAGGGGAACAAGCGAAACTAAGTAATAATGGAGAGAAAAAAGAGAAACGTGAAGTAATAATGGAGAGAAAAAAGAGCAACGTGAAGTAATATAAAGGAGAGGAAAAAGAGAAACGTGAAGAAAGATTGGAAAGCAAAAACAGAAACGAAGTAATTAGGGAGCGAAAAAAGAGAAATGTGAAGTAATAACAGAGAGAAAAGAGAAATACGTGGAGGGTAAAAAGAAAAACGAAGTAATAAGGAAGAGAAAAAAGAGAAACGAAGTAATAATGTGGACAAAAGAGAAACGTGAAGTAATAATGTAGAGAACAAAGAGAAACGTGAAATAAATAATGGAGATAAAAAAGAGAAACGTGAAGTAATAATGTGGAAAAAAGAGAAACGTGAAGTAATAATGGAGAGAAAAAAGAGAAACGTGAATTAATAATGTGGAAAAAAGAGAAACGAAGTAAAAATGGAGAGAAAAAAGAGAAA
>CM064509.1:65725212-65775863 GCA_032716605.1 Paralithodes platypus
GAGTCCAATAAATCCCACTCAGGTGACCGTTACGAAGGGTCATTATTCTGCAGGGCCACAAATGAAGGGGGATATATTATATTCCGGGTCGTGATTCGGTCTTCTTTCTCGATCTCGTTTTCTGGTTCTTGGTATCGCTTTCTCTCTCTCTCTCTCTCTCTCTCTCTCTCTCTCTCTCTCTCTCTCTCTCTCTCTCTCTCTCTCTCTCTCTCACATACTCACACACTCTCTCTCTCTCTCGCTCTATCTCTCTCTCTCTATCTCTCTCTCTCTCTCTCTCGCTCTCTCTCTCTCTCTCTCTCTCTCTCTCTCTCTCTCTCTCTCTCTCATACACCCTATTAACTTCCATAAACGGTCAAAACACTCCCCATTCTTGCATAGATCGTAGCTTACACAGTATTGCATAGTTGTTGTTGTTGTTGTTGTTCCTCAAGCTGCCTGGCCGAACAGCCCCAAGGCCCCGAATAAGGCCAAGGCCATAATCGAGCGCCCCCAAAGAATCCTCCCTGCCGACCACAATAAAGCCTGGGTGACCGAAGCCACTCCATGGCGGGGAGCTAAGGAGGGTGCGGAAACGCCCGGGAAACCAAAGCCCCACCCAGGGCCCTGTGCCCCTCAGCAATTATGAAGAGAAAGTTGAGGGGCAAAGGAAAAATGTGACGCTTTGGCTTCCAATCATGGTAGATTGGGAGGTCAATCCACGGAAGAGACGCCGTCACTTGAGATCTAGAAAATATATAAGTAAAAGGAACAGTCAGAGTAAGCTATGGGTATGGCAGAGATCGCTCAGTTCTCACTCTGATAGACCAGCCCATCACCAGTATTGCATAGTAAGGTCGTATAGTAAGAACAAACGACTATAGGACCTCTAGAACAAACGACTATAGGACCTCTAGAACAAACGACTATAGGACCTCTAGAACAAACGACTATAGGACCTCTAGAACAAACGACTATAGGACCTCTAGAACAAACGACTATAGGACCTCTAGAACAAACGACTATAGGACCTCTAGAACAAACGACTATAGGACCTCTAGAACAAACGACTATAGGACCTCTAGAACAAACGACTATAGGACCTCTAGAACAAACGACTATAGGACCTCTAGAACAAACGACTATAGGACCTCTAGAACAAACGACTATAGGACCTCTAGAACAAACGACTATAGGACCTCTAGAACAAGCCACAGCAGAAGATGAAGATCCCTAGCAGCAGTGTCTTCAAGGGGATCACCTGTTATTTTTTTATCTTTCTCTCCTTTTCTCTCTTTCTCTGGCTTGTATCCATTCGGCCCCATTCAGCCAACTGTTTTAAGACGTTTATCCCCATCCAGGTGTCGATTTTTTCCTGGCGAGCGATAGCGAGCCAGCATTGTATGGAGAAATCCGGCTTCGCCGGAGAAATTTTGCTATCGTTAAATGTACAAATTTAGCTTGCTGTCAAAACAAAAATATATATATGCTGGCTCGCTACCGCTCGCCAGGAAAATATTGACACTTGGATGGGGGTAAACGTCTTAAAACAGTAGGCTGAATGGGGCCGAATGGATACAAGCCAAAGAGAGAGGGAGAGAAAGACAAAGAAAGCGATGTGGGCCCCCTTAAGAGCGGGCATGACAGATGACTAAGAATACAACCATCGAAATTCCGCGCACTATGCATTACGCTATCAAGACAAGCCCATAGGGAGCATACACATCGAAGTCCTGATATAAATTCATGTATGTTGATTGTGAATATATATAAATCATATATTATACATTACGTGTCTGTTATTTGTACACGTGACAACCATACAACACGCTTTCATAAAACAACATAACACAGCGGCGAACAGGAGCCAAATAAATAATGCTCGTGTATTATATTTCTAAATAATGTGTAGGTGTGCGGAAATTGGTTCATGAAATATGCATGTCATTAATTGTGGCCAGGTGAATAGTTAGTCACCATCAAATCACTACATATATTTCCGTCTATCATTTTTGAAAACCCAATATTTTTTTAAATATTGTGATGACCGCAAAGACCAGGTCATTAATTTTCGCTTATTATATTATTTGTTTGCTTGTTAGTCTGTTTGTCTGTTTGTCTGTCTGTCTGTCTTGCCTGTCTGTCTGTAGCACTGCCCTATTTGTCTGCATGCATCTTTGTCTGTTCATTTGTGTGTCTGTATCCGTCTGCTTGTGTTTGTTCGTCTGCCTGTTTGCCTGCCTGTCTGTCTGTATATCTCTGTCTGTATGTCTGTCTGTTTCTCACACTGCCCCAACTGTTTTTGTGCCTGTCTGCCTGTCCATTTGTTTGTCTGTCTATCCGCCTGCTTGTCCGGCTGTCTGTCTGTCTATTGTCCTCCCGTAACATCCATTGCATACATAGTGAATCATCAACCCTCTGTATATTTAGTTTAAAGATCACCAAGCCTCGTCTAGCTTTATTGGTGTACACCTTTGCTTACCGTCAAGCTCCTCACGTATTCTATTAAGGGACCCCACCTCGTTTTTTTTTTTATCTTCTATCTCCCTCTCTCTTTGACTTGTATCCATTCGGCCCCATTCATCCTACTGTTTTAAGACGTTTACCCCCATCCAGGTATCAATATTTTCCTGGCGAGCGGTAGCGAGCCAGCATATATATATTTTTGTTTTGACAGCAAGCTAAATTTGTACATTTTTCGATAGAAAAAATGTCTCCGGCGAAGCCGAATTTCTCCATACAATGCTGGCTCGCTATCGCTCGCCAGGACAAAATCGACACCTGGATGGGGATAAATATCTTAAAACAGTTGGCTGAATGGGGCCGAATGGATACAAGCCAGGGAAAGAGAGAAAAGGAGAGAAAGATAAAACAAAACAGGTGACCTCCCTTAAGGGGACAGTGGCTGTTTTGTTGGTCTATTAATTAATTTATTAATTTATTTTTTAGTTTCCTCGCTAGACCTCCATCAAGCTTAGAAAAACACCTCCTAGACTCCCCTTCAAGATAAATTTGTAAAAAAATTTGGTAAAAAATTTCGAAGGCCGGTTTCTCATAAAATTACTGGCTTGCTATCGCTCGCCAGGAAAATATCGACACATAAATGACAAGAAAGGTCTTAACATTGACAACGAAATGGGGCGAAAGGTGTTAAAATCGCCAAACTAACGGGCCGAACGTCTTGAAATTCTGAAAACTAATGGGGCTAAATGCGAGGGAGAAAGGGGTCCAGAAAAACGACCCATCTCCCCTTAAAGATTCAAAGATTTAAATGGGTGTGCAGGTATCGTGGCTCATGACTGTACCCCTGGTAATTATTGTTGTGGTGACTGTAATCGTTTGTAGCACATGGGTACAGAAATATGCCTAGCCTATGTTTATATCTCAGTATAGGAGTACACGGAGGCTGAGGGGTTGGTTGAGTCGGCCATCAGGTTCTTCTGTCACTATCCTTGAACTCTGCTACTACAACCCGCACCACAACAACAACAATAACTACCATAACAACCACCACCACCATAACAACCACCACCACCACCACCACAACATCAGAAACCACCCTCACCACCAGCACCATAGCAAGTAGCCTCATCGCCATCATCATCATCATCATCATCTTCAGGGTCACCACTATCACTATCTCTACCATCACAAACACCATCATCATCACTACCGCCACTACCACCACCAGACTTCAGTTCCAACCGTTACGCGTCCAAGCAGGCTTGGATGGCTTGGGCATGTGGAGAGGATTGATGAACTAAGCTGAGTGAAAAGATGGCTCGTGAACGTAGAGGGACCTGCGCTAAGGGGTAGACCAAGAAAGACGTTGGATCAAACCATTCGGTCTGGTCTTGAATTAGCCAAAAACATTACAAGTGAGGCAGCTCTGAACAGGGCTAGGCCTGGAGCGCCGCCATTAGGACGTGAAACTGGAAACACATTTCGTGTGGAGTACTCATTCCTTAAATTTGTCCATGTATGTATAAAGCTCAGTGTGTTTATGAAATGTTGGTTACTTATGTGTATAACAACGGCAACCAAAATATAGACATAGCATTTGCATTGGATTAATTTGCCTATTGTTGTACTTACCGTTAATGTATTCATATAAGGCTAAATGTCACAATTAAAAGTTGCCAAGTAAAATTGACTTGTGTTTGGGAATACAGATCCCAACTGTTATCCCTGTCTGAACCCAGCACTCTCAGAGTCTGAACCCAGCACTCTCAGAGTCTGAACCCAGCACTCTCAGAGTCTGAACCCAGCACTCTCAGAGTCTGAACCCAGCACTCTCAGAGTCTGAACCCAGCACTCTCAGAGTCTGAACCCAGCACTCTCAGAGTCTCAGTATCTAACACAATCATCACTGCTTACCACCACTACATCTATCAGCACCACTACTACCACCATCACCATAACTACCACTACCATCACCCCCATGGCCAATACCAACACCACCACCACTACAACTACCTCTACTACCACCACCACCACTACAACTACCACCACCACCACTAACATAACCACTACAACGACCCCCACTATCAATATCACCAACAGCACGACCATCACCACTTCAACGACCCCCACTATCACCACTACAACCACCCTCAATATCACCACTACAACCACCCTCACTACCACCACCTCCACTATCACCACCACCACCACCCCCACTATCACCACCACCACCACCACCCCCACTATCACCATCATCACCACCACCACCACCACCACCCCCACTATCACCCCACCATCAGGCAAGTCAAGCGCCAGTGCCACCCAAGCGTCCTGGCACCCACTCAGGTCATCCATCATCCTCCACAGTGCCACCCTCCTGGAGTCAACCAAGCCCTCACACGATCCATAGTTCCGGCAATTGTTAAGGGGAGATGGGTCGCTTTTCTGGTCCCCCTTCCTCCTCATGTTTAGCCCCAGTAGTTTTCAGATTGTATAATTTTCGGTTTATTAGTTTGGCGATTTTAAGATTTTTCACCCCATGTCTTTGTCAATATTAAGACTTTTTGCGTCATTTAGGTGTCGATTTTTTTCCTGGCGAGCTATAGTGAGCCTGTAATTTAAGAGGAACCGGCCTTCGGCCGGGAAATTTTTCTACCGATTTTTTTTTTTCTTCTAAGCTTGATGGAGGTTTAACGAAGACACTAAAAAATAAATAAATAAATAAATAAATACTGTATATAGACCAAATACCAAGCACTACCCCCTTAACACCAAGCACTACCCCCTTAACTCAATCAAACCTGTATTTTCTTAAGTTTAGTTTTGGTGTCCTTTTTAGATGTTATTTTGTGTTTTTATTCTTTTTAATTTGTTTAGTGTTGTTTCTTATTTATGTGTGTGTTTTTCATTCTATTTATTTATTTATTAAATCTTATATATATTTAGTGTTATTTTTGGCTGTTAATTTTTAGTATTATTTTTTTAGCTATTTATTTAGGTTATTTATGTATGTTTATATTTTTCTAGTGTCATTTAAATTTTGTTAATTTTATCTATAGATAGGCCTACTTAGGATTTGTTTCCCATGCGTTATTACTACAGCATCTTCATTGATAATGATGTGTGTGTGTGTGTGTGTGTGTGTGTGTGTGTGTGTGTGTGTGAGTTTGAGAGTTTGAGTTTGAGTGTGTGTGTGTGTGGTGTATGTGTGTGTGTGTGTGTGTGTGTGTGTGATCATAATAATAATAAAGTAGACGTGCCGGGAGGAGGGGGGGGGGGGGGGGGATAAAACCATATTTTGGACCTAAAATCATAACTATTGCATACATTCAAAACATCTTTTTTGACTGACGTTCGCATTCACGCAACAAATGTTCGTGTGAAATTTGGTGAAAATTCGTCCAACGGTCTAGGAGAAGTTCCGAGACAGACAGACGACGACGACGACGACGACGACAGACATTTTTTTCGTGTGGTACCCACTATACGGGGGGGGGGGGGGGGGGGCGATACCAAACTCTGCTTACGCAGAGTTGATTACTATTCATGTTAAGTTTGCTCTCATGGTTGTTATGATGTCTGTTGCCATCTCCAGCTGTTCCTGTTTGTGTATGATGTTCCAAGATCTGAGAGAGAGAGAGAGAGAGTGTGTGTGTGAGTGTGAGAGTGAGAGAGCTAGGAAGAGAGACACAGAGAGTGTGTGAGAGAGAGAGAGTGAGTTTGTGTGTATGTGAGAGAGAGAGAGAGAGAGACACACACACAGAGGGAGTGTGTGTGAGAGTGAGTGTGAGAGAGGAAGAGAGAGAAAAAGAAAGAGAGAGAGTGAGAGTGTGGGTGTGGGTGTGAGAGAGCTAGAGAGAGAGACACACACAGAGAGAGTGTGTGTGAGACTGAGTGTGAGAGAGACAGAGAGGTTGTATTATCTCCAGAACATATTCGCTCGCATTAGCACACGTTCAGGGGTCGCTAAAAGTGCGCTAGAATTGACCTTTAAGGGGACAGTGGTTATTGTTTGGAGTCTATATATTTAAGGGGACAGTGGTTATTGTTTGGAGTCTACATATTTATATATTCATTTATGTTTCAGTTTCCTCCCTAGACCTCCATCAAACTTAAATAATCACCCATTAGATCCCCCTACAAAATAAATGTAGTAATAATTACAAGCTTGCTGTCGCTCGCATGACAAAAATCTACACCTAAAGGGCACGAAAGGTCTTAAAATTGACAACAAAATGGGACGAAAGGTGTTAAAATCGCCAAACTAATGGGCCGAACGTCTCATAATATCAAAACTAGTGGGGCTAAACATTAGGGAGAAGGGGGCCCAGAAAAACGGTCTGCCTCTCCTTAAGCCGCTGTCACACGAGCGCTTTTTCCGTAAATTTTCCATGAGCAAGTTTTTTCTCGTATTATTTCTGGACATTTTCGCACTGGTATCGGTAACTAGACTGAAGGTAGATTATGTTAGACGGCTGAATTCTAATAAAGTTGAAATATTTAAGCTTCTAGACCATAATTGCCCGTAACAATTGCTCGAAAAAGGGGTCGTGTGACACTGAGTTTACACGAGTAATTTAAGGGGAGTACGGTATAGGAGTCGGGTCTTAGTTTTGAAGGAAATTGTGTGTGTGTGTGTGTGTGTGTGTGTGTGTGTGTGTGTGTGTGTTACTCTCACTCAGTTACTCAGTTACTTGTTCGTCAAGGGGAATCCACGCAATGCGAGCTAAGCTCATTATTATCGCGCCTCCTTAACTGGGAATGTATTGCGTGAAATGCATGTTAAGTGTTTTATGTACTGTTGGAATGGCTGTGGATGTGTGTGTAGTCTGTATTTAGCCAATTGGCGACATCGGAAACGAAGGCTTAGGGTGGATCTGTATGGTACCATTCTCACTATAGACGGTACCGTCTCGCCCGAAGGCTTAGGTAGCCATCAGCTTAGGTGAACCATATGATACCCATCTCGCCTTGTACCATTTTGCCAACCCCAGATGGGACGTCACAACGTCGTCCACTTATTCCAGGTACCTATTTACAGCTAGGTGAACTGAGGCTAACACATGAAAGGAGACAAGCCCAATTTATCTCCGCCCGGCCGGGAATTGAACCCCCGACCCCTCGTGTGTGAGACGAGAGCTCTACCTACTAGGCTACGGGCTGTGTGTGTGTGTGTGTGTGTGTGTGTGTGTGTGTGTGTGTTCAAAGTAAGTATACTAACGTTGGAATTATTACAGTAGTATGTTCATAATAAACCAATATACAACGTTTAAGGAGGTGCTCTCTCTGGACCTCCTTCTCCCTCAGGTTTAGCCACATTAATTTGGTCAGTTTAAGATATTAGACCTATTAAGTTGATGATTTTAAGACTTTTCGACCCATATCCTTGGCAATTTGCAGACCCTGCGTAGTATGTAAGTGTCTATGTTTTGTTTTATTTCCTGGTGAGCAGTAGCGAGCTTTTAATTTATGAGAAACCGGCTTTCAGCTGGGACATTCTTCTACCATAAACATCGGGGGTATTGCTTTAAGCTGTATAGAGGTCTAGGGAGCCAAAAAAAAAAAAGAAAAAAAGACACACACACACACACACACACACACACACACACACACACACAAAACGTTAACCCCCTCAGCCACATGACGTAATTCTTAGCAGTATCTGGTTACCAATAGACGATTTTGTTTAGCATATAATCTATCTCTATAGGACGTATACAGGATAGCCTATATGGAACTATAACATGATACGCACAACACAGTGAACTAATACCAATATATAATAGTAATGATATAACGATATGTGATATGTGCTGTAATACACGATGAACACAACTATATACAGTATATATATATATCAATATATGCACACAGGAGTCTACAGAGAGCCTCTTGGCCCACACAAGCAAACAAAATTGTATTCATATGCTAGTTAGCAACTCACAGATGATTTAGGACGGGTATTTAAGCCTCACTCTCCCCCTGTGTTCTTGTATTACCCTGAAGATGTCTTGAGAGAATAGACAAAAGTTTGGTGTTCCATTGTTTCAATTTTCCTAGCGAGTTTTACTATACTGTATAATTATACAGTATACTGTATATATATATATATATATATATATATATATATATATATATATATATATATATATATATATATATATATATATATATATATATATATATACCGGTATATATAATATATATATATATATATTTTTTTACAATTGCAACAACTAATCCATCATGTTGACTGGGTAGCAATACGGCAATTAAAGCTCAAATAATTAGCCTTAACAATGATAGGGTGGGCCTCGGAACACAAGACTCTGACCCTATTGTCTGTCTCTCCAACAACACTGATCATTTACTCTAGTACAGTGGCGCTAATAAGTCATGGCTCAGCTGCCATTACGTTTGGCTCGCTCTGTGATGTATTAATGTCTGTCAGATGTTGAATAATGTGGGTAAGTGTAGGAACATGTTTGTATATCCCACTCAAAAAGAAGAAATCCTGTGTAAATATTGCTGATACCAATTATTGATCAAAACATAATTAGTGCTAAGACATCACTTATTGGGCCGACTGTACACTCTGTCATCAGGGAAGATCGAACGCTGCACTCCTTACACACGGGATTATCTCCTTAAAAGGTGGGTCACCGGTTTTTTTGTATCCTTCTCTCCTTTTCTCTCTTTCCCTGGCTTGTATCCATTCGGCCCCATTCAGCCAACTGTTTTAAAACGTTTATCCCCATCCAGGTGTCGATATCTTCCTGGCGAGCGATAGCGAGCCAGCATTGTATGGAGAAATCCGGCTTCGCCTGAGACATTTTTCTATCGAAAAAAAAAATTGCTGTCAAAACAAAAATATATATATGCTGGCTCGCTACCGCTCGCCAGGAAAATATTGACACCTGGATGGGGGTAAACGTGTTAAAACAGTAGGCTGAATGGGGCCGAATGGATACAAGCCAAAGAGAGAGGGAGAGAAAGAAAAAACAAACGAGGTGGGCTCCCTTAACGTGCAGGAGGCTCAGGGACCAAAGGTATAGAGTCTTCAATTATCTTTGAAACTCCCTAATTTGGAAGCAGGTAGTCTCTATTCGCTGTAAGTAGGCGAGCAATCATAACTTCTAACCTCTGTAGCTCAATAACGACTAGAGTAATTGAGAAAAAAATGTCTAAAAGGATAATAAAAAGCAATACCGCTGATAAAAGAGTGAGCAGAAGCGTGAAAGCAATACCGCTGATAAAAGAGTGAGCAGAAGTTTGATAAAGAGAATGAGAAGGAGAGTGAGGTAAAGACTAGATATATAATAAGACTATAAATGTAATATAAGACTATATATATATTTAATAAGACTAGATATATAATTGAAAGGCGGCAGGGCCACTTCGCCTCATTACCACTTCGCCTTGGTCTCTTCGCCTCATGACCACAACGCCTTACAACCATTTTGCCTTGTAACCACTACGCCTCACTACCACTTCGCCTCACGACAACAACGCCTCAGCTCCAGTTCGCCTTACGTTTTCTTACCGCTTCACCTCTCTACTAATTTGACGCACAATTTGAACGATGTACATTAGTTTTTGATACTTATGATTTGGATTCGTCTCGCCGTTGCGGTTTCAATGGTGTAATTATTTTTAATTTTTACCCATTTTTAGGCCCAATAGGCCTATTTTAAAGTTTAAAAACGCCATAGACGAGTTATTTATGTATGGATTTTATTTATATTTATATCATAAGTACACTTTGGCACGCTGAATCGAATGACGCAAACAGAATTAAAATCGGACCATTAGTTTAGGATTTTGATTTTGACTTGGGCTTCCTGGAGGGCCCAGGGGACCGTTTTTTGGACTTTAAAAGTCCTCTGTAGCCCAAACTATAAGTCCTAGAGAATTATAACTGGTGCCATTCGTTTTTTCTCGCCGAGCTGCTTCTAGACATGGTCGTATATTTAATTTTCGCCCATCCATTCGCCCAGAATCGAAAATAGTTTGGTCGAAAAATCTTGGGTTTAAGCCCAGGCAAATCGGTGATTTTGGATCTCCACCCGCCATTTCCTAATTAGCCAGCGGCTCGCCACGCCTACCCGCCTTCCCCCTGGTATTTCTCAGGATTACTTGACTTTAAAAATATATATATATATATATATATATATGTATACAGTATAGTATATATATATATATATATATATATATATATATATATATATATATATATATATATATATGCACATAAGAAAATGGGAGTAGGCAGTAAGCCGATTAGCCAACACAAGGCAGATCCCGTCACACCCAACCTCAATTACAAGGCCTAATTATAGACCCAGCTCTCTAATATTATGAGGACCGACCTCACCAAAGCGGTTAGAGGTCATATATAACTAATATATAATAATATACAACCTTACGCAAAGATAGCAGACTACAACTGCCTGAAATAATGTCGGGACAAGCACTCGTGAGAGTCCACCTAGTCTAAATGACATACCCTAATGATGGGCTACCGACCACCCTTACCACCATATTGTGCCCCAAGCGATGGACTAAAAGTGGGATCAGAGGACCTCCTTGGGTAAAGCCGTTCATGCCCCATGCTTACTTCGGTCAAGGCCCGAAATAAGCACGACGAAAGACAAAAATACATACATACATACATGCATACATACATACATACATACATACATACATACATACATACATACTGAACATACGTACATATATTAAAACATACATACACACATGCATGCATATACTGTATACATACACACATACATACACACACACACACACACATACAAACATACATACATAGCCAGAGTTGGGTCGATTAACTCATTAAATTAACTAGTTAAGTTAAGTTAATTTTAGTATTTTATCAACTAAGATAACTCGAATTTGTGAATTAACTAGTCGTTAAGTTAATTTTAAAAGTTAATCGGTTAAGTTAATCAATTAACTCTACCTTTCATTTTAGTTTTCAAGCTTCCTAAACTTGAATTTCTGCTTCTGTTATAGTTATGTGTACAAGTTATTCAACTTGTGATTGCAAACATCTATTTGTATATGTATTAAGCTAAACTTTCTATAATATTATAATTAGCATTACTCAATTTCCTTACACAATTTAGTATCCCTGTGTCAGTTATCTCATTAAGTCTGTTTTCATTCCCCTCCAAATTTACTCATTTTGATGCATGCAAGCAAAAACTTTTATAAGTTCCTCCATGACAAAATATATATCTATATAATGTTTGTTATTCTTTCTTGGACTGTTTCAGGGGATTTACAATCAATCATATATTGTATAATTATAGTAGATATTAGAACTCATCTCACTTGGCTAAATTACTCGTCTCGTCAATCAGGTCAGGTAAAGGTATCGAGAGATAATGCACACCCAGATCGATGGATATTAAGCTAGCAAAAAAAATATATATTTCACATAATGTTGACTATCGGTTTTCATTGTATTACATGCCTGTATGTCCACGTTAAACTCCTAACCTGCAAATTTTGTTTTAGGCTTAACTCCAATAAACTACTGTAAGAGCGTGTTCATAATCAAAGACATTTACTGGATTGCCTTATTTCCTTACAAATTTAATGTACTCTACACATTCTTATACAATGCGTCTAACTCGAACTTCAAACTTGTCTGACTATTAAGCGATTTGAAGTTGACTGAAAATAATATGGGTTGGAAAGTACTGGTATACATCTACAATACATATACCGATATTAGAAACACGAAAATAATAATATACAACAATTCATATGAAATATACGACAGGACAACATATCACAATTTGATGTGTTCATACTACAGATCTATACAATTTGGAAGACCGCAAAACGTTTCAATCAGTATTTTTTTTCTTATGTGTGTATGAAGGAGACAAACGGCATGCTGAGTGTCACGAGTGTCTCACCCAAAGCCAAAAGAATGACAGGAAGCCAAATTCAAGGGACATTTGAGTCAAAATGCCTGGGTACAAGGAATATATAGCAGTCTAAGTCATAGGATGAAGGAAATATTAATTAAGGGGGAGAGTTTGTCGAGTAGAAGAAAAACCGAGAAGAACACTGAAGGTTGTAATACTGATAGAAGAGTGAAATAGTTCACAACATTTGCTGGTCAACTGGTCAACACATAAAGAAATGGACCGTGATAATTATAATGCATACATGGAAAGATTACAGAGCATTCAAATCCGAAACAAAAGCAATGTTAGCATTTCAATAAATTATAATTGATTATAAGTATGTATGACTTTTGAGGTTATAGTAGTTGACATAACATTTATACAGGAATCAGTGCACTTATGTACAGTAAGTCGTTTGTGTGGCACGTGGTTCATATTCAGTCCCTTTTCTGGTACTTGCCCTACGATTATTTAGTTACCATTCTCAATAATCTGTATTTTTTTAATTGTATTGAAACATGTAGGCAAGAAATTAACTCTTTAAATATGGGAGGCCTTTCCTGATCGTATTAATATCGTCTGATGATAGACCAACTAAAACATCGAGATATACTTTACAGAAGGAGATACTCGAGGTAGTTTTACCCCTCTTGACTATCAGAAGTCTTAGCTATTTTGAATAAGATAACCTGAAATTAGCAATAAGAAAATAGGAATAATGTCATTCATACTGGAAGGGTACACTCCGTAATCCAGATGAAGAATATGGTATACCGTAGCCAAATGTTCTTATGTTTTTATGTTCAAATGTAAGAAGTATTTTCAGCCATAAAATATCGGCATTTTCTGTCTTTGTTCTCTGCTCAGCATTGTAATGTGTGTGTGTGTGTGTGTGTGTGTGTGTGTGTGTGTGTGTGTGTGTGTGTGTGTGTGTGTGTGTGTGTGTGTGTGTGTGTGTTCACTGCCTCTAACTCACCTTGGGACCGAGTCACATGGCCACTTTACCTCACTTTAGGACCGAGTTATACAACCTTTTTTTCTTGCAGCATTTTGGAACTCATGTATTATAGAAATCAGCATAAATACTAACGTTAGATGGAAATAGTTGGCTGGATTACAATGAAACTTGAACTCCGAAACAACAAGACAAGTCACCAGTTGATGGAAAAAGAACCCAGACATTCTTGACCGTGCTAATCCTCCTTAATTATCTACTGACTCCACCCCCAACCAACGATTCCTATTGTCCTATCCAGTTTGAACTTGTTCCTACATTTCTACTTTATTTCTGCATATCCTTATGTATATTCATATCTTTGCATTAGAAACAATAGGTCAACAATAAATAATACAATCGCATCAAAATATTTAAGTGTAAATTACTAATGAACAATCTCTCTCTCTCTCTCTCTCTGTTTAGTTTCAATATGAATACAACACGCAGCCATGGCTGGAAGTTAGAATTGAAAAGGTTCAGCACTAATGTTTGTGGAAACTTTATTATATATAAGATGTGTTCCACTGGAAAAAAAAAATCCCTCAAAAGATGTAAACAGTTCTTCAGTAGACCAGTTCAGGAAGTGAGTAGATGGTATTTTGCACACTGCAATGAGTGTAGTGCACTAGATAATCCCTCTCTTTCCTCTTCGAGTATCTCTCCGGAATGGACTGCAAAGTCTTTGAGATACTAACTATTCCTTGTAACTTTTACCGCAAGAAACAGACAAAGGAAATATGGAAAAGGTCTACTATTCCGACAAGACGATCCTAGGATTAGACTATACATTATCACGGGAGTGTTGAATTTACCACCTCGCTCTGCTCTCCCAGACTCCGTTCACAGAGTAGAAAATATGATTTAGAGGAAAATTAATCGGAAATTAATTGAATTTAACGATTAATTTAAAGATATTTCGATTAAGTTAAGTTAAGTTAACCCATTTTTCAAAATAGTTGGTTAATCGGAAAAAGTTAAGTTAATTAACTTAACTGACCCAACTCTGCATTACATACATACATATTACATACATACATACATGCATACACACTTCCATACATACATGCATACATATATGCACAAACATATGTAAAATCATGAGGCGTAATGGACATAGGCGAAGTGGTCATGAGGCGAAGTAGTCGTGAGGCGGAGTGACTGGAAAGCGCAGGTACTATAGGGAGGGTACGAATAGGGTGTGTGTGTGTGTGTTGGGGGGGGGGGGGGAGGGGGGAGATGGTTTGGCTGAAGTGGGGAGAAACTGTCGAACCGGAGTGTAGTGCTGGAGAAGAACTATACTAGTCCGTAGAAGCAATGCCAGAAGTTTGGGATCCTGAATAAGACTGGGAATGAATGCTATAGTCTCGTGGGTAGTGGGCAGGTTCATAAAGTTCATAAAAGTTTCAAGTTAATAACAGTTCATAAAAGTTCAGGTGATTGTTCTTTCCTTCCACATAAACATTACGCTATTCAAGGTGCAGTTAGGTCTGAGTGTAGGATTAGATTTCTCTCCAGTATTCATGTACTTATCCTTAAGTGTCTTGGTGGTGTAATGGCTTGAGTGTTAAAGATCTGCATGTGGTATCCCAAGTTCGAATCCCGGGAGGATCACATGCCTTCATTAATTTCATGGGTAGGTGTTTGGTGTTGGGAGTGGAATTAGTTGATTAGATTATGTATGCAGTAGTGATACGATTGGTATAATTTGATGGTTGTATGTATGTATGTGCTGTATGTATCTATGTATGTATGTATGTGCTGTATGTATGATACGGATCTTTAACATTTACTTAAACATGAAATTTAACTCCATAGGTACGTATTTACTTCAAAGGATCATGAGCTATGGCTGGTATGACTTAATGTAAAGTTTGATTCAGGCCCTTCCGAAATTGACAAGCGTTATCTAAAATTTATGAAACATACGATCATACTGCAAGGGTTATGCTGATATCACACTAATACGACAACATTTTAATCGGGTTTTCTATTATTTGAGCTCATATTTCATAATATCCAAATGAAAATACACGACACAGACACACACACACACACACACACACACACACACACACACACACACACACACACACACACACACACACACACACACACACACACACACACACACACACACCACGATCACATAATACATACAAACACACACAGCAGTCACACAGATAACACAACCAACAACGCCATCCAGGTATCAATATTTTCCTGGCGAGCGGTAGCGAGCCAGCATATATCTATTTTTGTTTTGACGTCAAGCTAAATTTGTGCATTTTTCGATAGAAAAATGTCTCCGGCGTAGCTGGATTTCTCCATACAATGCTGGCTCGCTATCGCTCGCCATGAAGAAATCGACACCTGGCTGGGGATAAACGTCTTAATACAGTTGACTGAATGGGGCCGAAGGGATACAAGCCAGAGAAAGAGAGAAAATGAGAGGAAGATACAAAAAAAAAAAAACGGTGACCCTCTTAACTTCATCCTTCGCACCCGTTCTCCCTGCACCCCTACTAAAGACCTTCTCTCACCCGTTCTTTCTGCACCCTTTCCCACCAATTCCCCGTAACTTCCTTCCTCCTCGCCTGGCGCCTCCGCCCTAATTACTTGACGCTGCTGAATTGGAATGAACTTGGGGGGGGGGGGGGGGGGGGGAGGGGGGGGTGTGAGAATAATGTAGGGGGGGGAAGGAATTGGGGCGAAGACAACGACGATGGGGCGATGGGGGAATGGTCGTGCCTGTTTGATGGAAAAGTGGAGATTGGGGGTGGTTCACTTTGTATCGTCCTGGTGGTGGTGGTGGAGGCCAGGTATTGGAAAGTAAGGTGGGTGCTTGTGTGTGTGTGTGTGGGGGGGGGGGGGAGGGAGGACACTGTATAGGGGTATATATTGTGTGTGTAAGGGGGGTATGTTGTGTGTGTGTGGTGGGGGGGGTATGTTGTGTGTGTGTGTGGGGGGGGGGGGGTATAGGGGGTATATTGTGTGTGTGTGGGGGGGGGGGAGGGGGACACTGTATAGGGGTATATATTGTGTGTGTGGGGGGGTATGTTGTGTGTGTGTGTGTGGGGGGGGTATGTTGTGTGTGTGTGTGGGGGGGGGGGTATAGGTTGTGGGTGTGTGGGGGGGGGGGGGGGGGGGGGGAGGACACTGTATAGGGGTATATATTGTGTGTAAGGGGGGGTATGTTGTGTGTGTGTGAGGGGGGGGGGGGGGCACTGTATAGGGGTATATATTGTGTGTGGGGGGGTATGTTTTGTGTGTGGGGGGGGGGGGGGAAAGGAGGACACTATAGGGGTATATATTGTGTGTGTGTGGGGGGGGGGGGAGAGGACACTATAGGGTATATATTGTGTGTGTGTGCGGGGGATATTGTGTGAGTGTGATATCATGTGTGTTAGGAAAGAGAAGTACTGCATGTGTGATCAAAGGATAGTTAATGGATATAATGTGAGGAGTGTATTGAATGTAAGGGGATTATATATGTATGCTTGCTTGGTATAATGTATAATACAGTATATACAGTATATATATATATATATGTATATATATATATATATATATGTATATATATATATATTATGGTTTGTGAGTGATTGAGCTTCGAGTCTGCTCCTATATATCGTCGTGGTGATGGAGACGTGATATTGGAGAGTGTGTGTGTGAGATGTCACCCATGAGAATTTTGGAAAATTGAATGAATCCTTCGCATGGAATTGAAGCTAAGTATATTGGCTTGTGATATTCATTAATGACTATAATGAAATAGGTGCGAGGCTGTACAGTTTTAGTGCATGCGTTCAGTAAACTAAATGTATTCTCGTCGATAAGTTAATTGTCACGGCCAATTGTTTCATGTTTATATTTGCACATCTCTCAGAACAATCGTGCACCATACTCATAATTTAATAAGATTTATTATTTACTGCTCAAATGCTCTACTGTTTATAAGAATAGTTTTGCCTCTATCTAGAACCGCCGAGAGACTTATTACCGCTCGTCTCATTGTTGTTGTTGTTGTTGTTGTTCTGCTTGTTGTGCAGGATTAGCCAAAATAGTAGTCAGGGGAGAGAGACTAGGAAAGAGAAGGGTTTGGAGCGACTGGGTGTTTGACAGCAATCGACCGAGGCCATCAATGCTCTGCAACGCTTGTGTTTCCTTGAACGATTACAATTCTAAGCACTTTCATATCACATAATTATATTATATTCCAAAACGAGTAACATCATGCATATTGTACATATCATACTTGGATTACATACAGTCATTCCTACTATCATTTATAACGGTTTCTTAAATCAATATATACTCACTCTCACACACTTTCTTTCTCTCTCTCTCTCTCTCTCTCTCTCTATATATATATATATATATATATACATATATATATATATATCATTGTTTTCTTCTATATATAATACTAACACATAAATTCACCAGTTGGGTATAGTTAGGTAAGTCCGTCGCTCAGTGGTGAAAATTAAACCCGGGACCTCAGGGCAAGAGACCCTATAGTAAGAGAGATCTGTCAACCTCTGCCATATCGGTGCCACTGGTGTCATTAGCCTCTCTGTACACTAATATATGTCCCTACCCTCAGTACACGTTATTGTAATACGGGTAACACGGCATACATTTATATTGTATTATATGTTATGCTCTACTGACGAAACCATTACAGCTAACGACGTGTACTCCGCTGTTTGTAAATAGCAACCTGTTAATCACCAAATACTGAAAATAAGAATGGTGTAAGTTATATAAAAACGAAATAACATACATTTAAAATCATTACACTATTATGTTGTCGATTGTAAGACCTTTCGCTCCATTTCTTTGTCAATATTAAGACCTTTCGTGACCTTTAGGTGTCGACTTTTTTTTCCTGGCGAGCGATAGTAAGCCTGTAATTCTGGAGGAACCGGCCTTCGGCCGTGACATTTTTCTACCTAAATATATACATATTTATCTCGTAGGGGGATCTAATCGATGTTTTTTTAAAGTTTGATGGAGGTCTACGGAGGAAACTAAAAAAATAAATTAATATATAATTAAATAGACCCCACCCCAAAAAAAAAATAAAAATAAAAAAAATAACCATTGTTCCCTTAAAAGCAAATAATGGCCGGTCTCTCTCACTACATGGTCTCTTTTCAGAACCAGCCGGGAATATCGGGTTACTGGCTCTGGTTTTTGTTATAGATAAAGGCAACCGGTTTTTAGTTGACCGGTAGGAAAGTATGGTCGCGGCCGTTGCTTGCTTTGAAAATTAGCTCAGTTATGCGGATCTTAAGCCAGTGTCGCGCGCTTTTTATCGGGATTTTATTATGGCCAATTGTTGTTTGGCAGTTTGACAACATAAGCTCCATGAGAATTAAGCTAGCTAACATTATTTACCTTCGATCTAGTTTCTGATCCCAGTGCGAAAGAGACCCAAAATAGTAGGAAACAAAACTTACTTGACGAAAATTGCTGGACAATACGCACCCGTGTGACACCGTCTTAATTAATGTTGCTGTTGTGGATAGCGGCTCTGTGTTCTGTTGGTCATGTTCAGGTAGGCACAGACCCTTTAACCCATTATGTACCGGTGACGTCCTTGGCATTAGATTCTGGCAACTATTAGACGATTGGTTCACTTTTTGGTCGATTTTTACATGTATTCATTATTTTTCTAGTTCCCTCCCTAGACCTCCATCAAATTTAATAAAACATCCATTAGATCCCCCTTCTAGATTAATTTGTAAATTTTTCGGTAGAAAAAATTTCCGACTGAAGGCCGGTTCTTCCAACATTACAGTCTCACTATCGTTCGCCAGGGAAAAAATCGACACCTAAATAGCACGAAAGGTCTAACTATTGACGAAGAAATGGGGCGAAAGGTCTTAAAATTGACAAATTAATGGGGGCAAACATCTTAACATCTGAAAACTAATGGGGCTAAACACGAGGGAGAAAGTGGTCCAGAAAAACGGCCCATGTCCCCTTAAGAAGGACGTCTACCCATTATAAGGCTATACAGACTATCTCAATTAATCCTTTTAGCTAGTAGCATGCATCCTTCCTACCGAAGAATTAGTGGATTTAAAATATAATACGAACAAATATAAAACAGTTAAAATTTGTCCTGTTAAAACGTAAGGTTCTTCTACGGGCCGTGCACCGATTCATGTTAGCTGAATAACCATTGAGATCAAAAATCAAAATAGTCATTGATTTACAGGATAAAAGGTTAATCCCCGGAATTTTGATTTATGTGTGAAAGGGAAAGTTATTAAAGCTGCGACTGATAAAACCAGCGCAATAACTCCCAATGCTTTATTAGGAATTGATCGTAAAATTGCATAAGCAAATAAAAAATACCACTCAGGTTGAATGTGTTTTGGTGTAACTATTGGATTAGCTGGAATAAAATTATCTGGATCTATAAGAGCGTATGGAAATAAAAGTGATAATATTAGTAAAGCTCATAATATGACTACGAATCCTACAATGTCTTTATGTGTAAAATACGGGTGAAAGGGAACCTTATCTACTTGTCTCGAAATTCCAGCCTAATCAAAATCGTCTAAACGTAGCTGAAATCGTCTAAACGTAGCTGAAATCAAATACCAAACAAACGTCGCCGGTACTGTATGGTTTACGATGATGACGCATTTTGTCAGTTTATTATGGCGGCTATCATTAGACGATTTTATGCAGCTTAGGAAGGACCTGTGGGATTTAGAATGGTAAATAAGACGAACTGGGTTAAACCCTCTTGACTTCCATAATTATTATACCCTTCCTAATGTGAATACAATCGTCTAATAAAAGTCAGAAAAGAGAAGGAAAGGCCTCATCGTATCTTGAAAGGGTTAATTTGTACAACATGTTTACCTGTTGTTGTTGTTGTTGTTGTTGTTGATGGGTAGGCACTTTGTTGTTGTTGTTGATGGGTAGGCACTTTGTTGTTGTTGTTGATGGGTAGGCACTTTGTTGTTGTTGTTGATGGGTAGGCACTTTGTTGTTGTTGATGGGTAGGCACTTTGTTGTTGTTGTTGATGGGTAGGCACTTTGTTGTTGTTGTTGTTGGGTAGGCACTTTGTTGTTGTTGTTGTTGGGTAGGCACTTTGTTGTTGTTGTTGTTGGGTAAGCACTTTGTTGTTGTCATGGTTAATACTATTGCTGTAGAAATGAGAGGTTTTTGTGATTCTTGTCGTACTTTCTAAGCTTAAGGGGAGACTGACCGTTTGTTTGGTCTATTAATTCATTTATTCATATATTTTTTTAGTTTCCTCGCTAGACCTCCATCAAGCTTAGAGAAACACCCCCTAGACCCCCCTTCAAGATAAATTTGTAAAAAAATTCGGTAAAAAAAATTACCGGCCGACGGCCGGTTCCTCTTAAAATTGAAGGCTCGCTATCGCTCGCCAGGAAATAATCGACACCTAAACGGCACGAAAGGTCTTAAAATTGACAATGAAATGGGGCGAAAGGTTTTAAAATCGCCAACTAATGGGCCGAACGTCTTATAATCTCAAAACTAGTGGGGCTAAACATTAGGGAGAAGGGGGTCCAGAAAAACGGTCTGCCTCCCCTTAATATACTGTACACGAAGAAGTAGCATATATATATACCTAAACTATAGTCATACTAATGAAGGGATTTACATTACATTATAATTATCTGAATGAATTTAACTGTTTATATGTGGCTAGATATTTTTTTTGTTTTAGTCAAATATGTACTGGTATTTTGTTTTTCTCTTGAGTTGTGTATTTCAACATGCTTTATAGCGAGCCTCTTGATCACTGTACTAATGCACATAGATGTTATTAATTGTGTAAACACCACACACACACACACACACACACACACACACACACACACACACACACACACACACACACACACACACACACACACACGTAATAAATAAATCTGATTGTTTGCTTAACTGAGATTTGATATTCCGTGGTGCTATTCGCCTGATAAAATTGAAATCATATGTCGACTGAATAATAATATAAAGTTTTAATGCCACTCTGCCCGGATAACACGCTCAAAGTTAGATTTACTCAACTTTTGGCTTGAATGATTTATTCTACTTGAGGAGCAAGAATTGTCTTCCCTGAACAGTAGAAATCTATATATGAATGTGTCATGAGACGTAAATAATGGAATGGAGGGGGGGTGGGGGGGAGGGGGGGGGGCAGAAAAACCAGCCACCCCACTATGACACACGCGAGAGCTTTCGTTGCCAATTATACTGTACATGGTCAACACTGTTAATATACGAATAAGATATAACCGTATATTATATCTATAAGTCTATACAGTATATATTATCATCATCATCGCGTGACTCTCCATACATCACGTACATGTAAGATAGGTATGTGTGTCATTCTTTATCCATTAGACATACGGAGAACTTTTTGAAAACCGTTAAGGCTAAGAAAAGCATCGTGCATAATCCTCCCTAGTCCCCAGTCGGTGTTCAATTGGCCCCTTGCGAGTTTCAGGTTATAAGGAAGTTGGAGCCGTAAACAGCGATATTAATAAGCAATGCAATAATAATGTAAGTTTCTAATGGATAAAATGTATGTTGAATTTGCTTGAATGATTATAATGTGTACTGCAAGCATATTTTACCTGGGAATTCTGCTAAATATCGATGTCTACAGCTCCAACTTCCTTATAGAACGAAACTAGCAAGTGGTCAATTGTCACTTCTAACTATATACCGTGTTATGCTAATCCTTCCTGTAATTAATTAGTTCCCCGTATTCTGCATATCGTCAGGAGAGCTCGGGTGCAAGACGGTCTCCTACGCAAATTCTCATATTGAAACTTCCCCCCCCCCCCTCCCCTCCCCTTGAAACACTCTCTCTCTCTCTCTCTCTCTCTCTCTCTCTCTCTCTCTCTCTCTCTCTCTCTCTCTCTCTCTCTCTCTCTCTCTCTCTCTCTCCCCCCCCCTTTGTAAACTTGGAATGGCTTTGCTGATTTGGGTCCGCTGAAGTTCGGGTTACCAGCTGGTGCGTGTTTCCTGCAGGCTGTATAGGGTTAAGGGGGGGGTCACCTGCAGGCTGTATAGTGTTAAGGGGGGTCACCTGCAGGCTGTATAGTGTTAAGGGGGGTCACCTGCAGGCTGTATAGTGTTAAGGGGGGTCACCTTCAGGCTGTATAGTGTAAAGGGGGGCCACCTGCAGGCTGTATAGTGTTAAGGGGGGGTCACCTGCAGGCTGTATAGTGTTAAGGGGGGTCACCTGCAGGCTGTATAGTGTTAAGGGGGGGTCACCTGCAGGCTGTATAGTGTTAAGGGGGGGTCACCTGCAGGCTGTATAGGGTTAAGGGGGGGTCACCTGCAGGCTGTATAGGGTTAAGGGGGGGTCACCTGCAGGCTGTATAGTGTTAAGGGGGGGGTCACCTGCAGGCAGTATAGGGTTAAGGGCGGGGTCACCTGCAGGCTGTATAGTGTTAAGGGGGGGTCACCTGCAGGCTGTATAGGGTTAAGGGGGGTCACCTGCAGGCTGTATAGGGTTAAGGGGGGGTCACCTGCAGGCTGTATAGTGTTAAGGGGGGGTCACCTGCAGGCTGTATAGGGTTAAGGGGGGTCACGTGCAGGCTGTATAGTGTTAAGGGGGGGGCACCTGCAGACTGTATAGGGTCAAGGAGGGGTAACCTGCAGGCTGTATAGGGTTAAGGGGGGGTCACCTGCAGGCTGTATAGGGTTAAGGGGGGGTCACCTGCAGGCTGTATAGTGTTAAGGGGGGGTCACCTGCAGGCTGTATAGGGTTAAGGGGGGGTCACCTGCAGGCTGTATAGGGTTAAGGGGGGGGTCACCTGCAGGCTGTATAGGGTTAAGGGGGGGTCACCTGCAGGCTGTATAGGGTTAAGGGGGGGTCACCTGCAGGCTGTATAGTGTTAAGGGGGGGTCACCTGCAGGCTGTATAGGGTTAAGGGGGGTCACCTGCAGGCTGTATATAGGGTTAAGGGGGGGGTCACCTGCTTTTTTGTTTGTTTATCTTTCTCTCCTTTTCTCTCTTTCTCTGACTTGTATCCATTTGGGCCCAACCAGCCAACTGTTTTAAGACGTTTATCCCCATCCAGGTGTCGTTTTCTTCCTGGTGAGCGATAACGAGCCAACATTGTATGGAGAAATCCGGCTTCGCTGGAGAAATTTTTCTATCGAAAAATGTACAAATTTAGCTTGCTGTAAAACAAAATATATATATATGCTGGCTCGCTATCGCTCGCCAGGAAAACATTGACACCTGGATGGGGGTAAACGTCTTAAAACAGTAGGCTGAATGGGGCCGAATGGATACAAGCCAAAGAGAGAGGGAGAGAAAGAGAAAAAAGCGAGGTGGGTATATATTTGATCATTTATGTATATTTATATTATTAACTTTTTTTTAGTTTCCTTCCTAGACCTCCATCAAACTTAAAATATACACACCCCGAAGACCCTCCTTTAAGATAAATTTATACATTTTTCGATAGAAAAATGTCCGGGACGAAGGCCGGTTGCTCTTATAATTACAGGCTCGCTATCGCTTGCCAGGAAAAAATCGACATCTAAAAGGCACGAAAGGTCTTGATATTGATATAGAAATAGGACAAAAGGTTTTATAATCGACAAACTAATGGGGCGAACGCCTTACAATCTGAAAACTAATGGGGCTAAGCATGAGGAAGACGGGGGATCAGAAAAACAGCCCGTCTTCCCTTAGTCTAACCATCTGTACCGGCGACGTCTTTATATGTTTGACTTTAACTATATTTAGACGATCTGGTGCAATTTAAGAAGGATCTGTGGTACTAAAACGGGTTAAGGGGAGGTATTTAGTTTGTTCCCTACTTTTTCATCATGCTTAAAATTACACCCCCTAGACCCCCCGGGGGTTTCAAGATAAATTTGTACATTTTTCGGTAGAAAAATGTCCCGGCCGAAGGCCGGTTACCCTTAAATTACAGGCTCGCTATCGCTCGCCAGGAAAATATCGACACCCAAATGGCACGAATGGTCTTAAAATTGACAGAAATGGGGCAAGGGGTCTTAAAATCACCAAACTACTAGGGCGAAGGTCTTAAAATCTCAAAAGCAATGGGGCTAAACATGAGGGAGAAAGGGGGGTCCAGAAAAAAAATCCCTCAAGTGGATATCTCCCCTTAACCCTTGGAGTACCAGCGACGTGGGTTAACTTTTATTCCAGCTATGTTGAGACGGTATTAGGCAGCTTAGGAAGGATCTGCAGTAAGTATTAAAAGGGTTGGTTGAGATAGTTTGAAGCTATATGATTGTTAGGGGTCCTTCCTAATCTGAATAATATCGTCTAATCGTTGCCACAATACAATGAACAGGACGTCACTGGTATTGTAGAAGGGGTTAAGGGGAGATTTCCACTTGAGGGATATTTTTCTTTCTTGGCCCCTTTCTCTCCCTCATGTTTAGCCCCGTTGCTTTTGATATTATGAAACGTTTGCCCCATTAGTTTAGCGATTTTAAGAACTTTCACCCCATATTAAGACCTTTCGTGCCATTCAGGTGTCAATTTTATCCTGGCGAGCGATAGCGAGCCTGTAATTTAAGAGGAACCGGCCTTTGGCCGGGAAATTTTTCTACCGAAAAATGTACAAATATATCTTGAAAGGGACTCAAGGGGGTGTAATTTTAAGCTTGATGGAGGTCTAGGGAACAAAATAAATACCTCCCCTTAATGTGTTTTTCTCTAGAATGCACAGTTGCCCACATGAATTCTCACCTCGCCTTGAATTTATGTATGGAAATTACGAAGAGTGTGATTGGTTGTTTAGGGTAATGTCTTATTATTAGTTGATTAAGGGAGCCCACCTCACTTTTTCTCTCTGTCTCTCCCTCTCTCTTTGGCTTGTATCCATTCGGCCCCATTCAGCCTACTGTTTTAAGACGTTTACCCCCATCCATGTGTCAATATTTTCCTGGCGAGCCAGCATATGTATATATTTTTGTGTTGACAGCAAGCTAAATTTGTACATATTTCGATAGAAAAATCTCTCCGGCGAAGCCGGATTTCTCCATACAATGCTGACTCGCTATCGGTCGCCAGGAAGATATCGACACCTGGATGGGGATAAACGTCATAAAACAGTTGGCTGAATGGGGCCGAATGGATACAAGCCAGGGAAAGAGAGAAAAGGAGAGAAAGATAAAACAAAAAGCCGGTGACCCCTCTTAATAACATTACTTAACTACTGAATGACAAATTCAATCATACTATTTATATTTCCATAAACAAAAACAGAAGATGGGTGGGGGGGGGGGGATGTGTGAGGGCAACTGTACACGCTATCCCATCAGGGTTGTCGCCTAACTTTATAATCCAACTGTACGGCAGAGGTTTCATCACAGATTTCATTAGGATTTGCGTGTGATTTGTTGGATTCCAGTCTCCCTGATATTAAGAACTCTCTCTCTTTCGCTCTTTCTTTCTTGTTCTTGCTCTCTCTCTATCTCGCTCTTTCTTTCTTGCTCTCTCTCTCTCTCGCTCTTGCTCTCGCTCTCTCTCTCTCTCTCTCTCTCTCTCTCTCTCTCTCTCTCGCTCTCGCTCTCTCTCTCGCTCTCTCTCTCTTGTTCTCGCTCTTTCTTTATTGCTCTCTCTCTCTCTCTCTCTCTCTCTCTCTCTCTCTCTCTCTCTCTCTCTCTCTCTCTCTCTCTCTCTCTCTCTCTCTCTCTCTCTCTCTCTCTCTCTCTCTCTCTCTCTTATATGATAGAAGAGAGAATAGTCGGATAATAAAGATAATATTTGACAAAAATGGACTACTCAAGTAATGTAAGTAAATTACTAGACTGACTATCCCTGATTAGCCACGCTCTCACTACTAAATTATCGCTAAGTACGGTCAAGGTGAATTAATCTACGGATCAAACTAAAAATGTGTATATATATATAAAAATAGATATAAATAATATGAGAGAGAGAGAGAGAGAGAGAGAGAGAGAGAGAGAGAGAGACTATGTTGTATATTAGTTTAAAGTTAGCTAATATTTCCAAGGGATGTTGTAACTAAAGCTTAATATATCTTCACCGTTCAAATTAATGAAGATAGGCATAGCTGTGGACCAAGTTTAGGGTACGGTTGGACTAATTAATGTTGGCTGTGCAGGTGTTTCTCCCAAGTCAGTCAGGATCGGGTGGAGATCGAGGTCGACAGATAATCAAGTGAGGGGTCCGGGGTTCGAGTTTGACTTTCCTACCCATATGAGGTGGTTCTTTTATTATGGGGTTACGGCTTCTCAACTGGTGAAATCCCTATGCATACGAACACACACACACACACACACACACACACACACACACACACACACACACACACACAATGTTCACCTCATTGGTGCAATTTGAAATATGTAATTATAATTATTTTATTATTATTATTATTATTATTATTATTATTATTATTATTGTTATTACAAATATTTTTATAGTTATTATTATTTTTATTACACACATCTATTGAAACAGAGAGAGAGAGAGAGAGAGAGAGAGAGAGAGAGAGAGAGAGAGAGAGAGAGAGAGAGAGAGAGAGAGAGACAGAGACGGATGACCTTTGACAGACTCATTAAATTTAGCCTCTAATTGCAAAGACTTGTAAGCTAATGCAAGTCATGATCAGAAATTATTAAAGTTCACTTTTTTAATTATTAATTTATTTTATTTATATATATTTTTCTAGTTTCCACCATTAACCTCCATCAAACTTAAAAACAAAAAAGCATCCATTAGATCCCCCTTCTAGATAAATGTGTAAATTTTTTGGTAGAAAAATGTCCCAACCGAAGGCCGATTAATCTTCCAATTACAGGCTCACTATCGCTCGCCAGGAAAACCAATCGACACCTAAATGACACGAAATGTCCTAATATTGACAAAGAAATGGGGTGAAAGGTCTTAAAATCGCCAAACTAATAGGTCGAACTTTTTAAAATCTGAAAAAACTAATGGGACTAATTAGGGAGATTGGGGGGGGGGGGGGAAAGAAAATCGCCCCCCCCCCCCACCCCCAGTATATTCTGGCTATCATTAGACGACTTTATGCAGCTTAGGAAGGACGATCTCAGTTAACCCCCTGAATTCCATACACCCTTCCTAATCATAGTAAAATCGCGTAATAACCGAACATAAATGCGTCATCGTATCTTTCAAGGGTTTAATGCCACCTACCTAATTGATAGTGCGATAAGCTATTGACTTTGACAATGACTTCAAAAATATATGATCCATTAAGGGGAGGTTTTTAGTGTGTTTCCTAGACTTCCATCAAGCTTGAAATTACACCCCCTCGACCCCTTTCAAGATAAATTTGTACATTTTTCGGTAGAAAAGTGTCCCGGCTCAAGGCCGGTTCCTCTTAAATTACAGGCTCGCTATCGCTCGCCAGGAAAAAATCGACACCTAAATGGGACGAAAGGTCTTAACAGTGACATAAATAGGATCAAAGTTGTTAAAATCGCCAAACTAATGGGACGAACGTCTTAAAATCTCAAAAGCAATGGGGCTAGACATGAGGGAGAAAGGGGTCAAGAAAAAAGTCCCTCAAGTGGAAATCTCCCCTTAATACTAAAAGAAGGAGAATGAATCACCTTTTCAGTAGACGAGGAGGCATTTATGTTCTATTGTATGGCTATTATAAGGCCATTTGACTTAGATTAGGAAGAGGATATTGAAGTGAGTGGGATAACTGAGATGGACCAGACTTGTTAATGCCATAGGTCCTTCCTAAGCTGTATACAATGATCTACTGAGAGCCGGAGTACACTGTCAAAACGCGTCTTCATCCTCAAGGGGTTATCATTATTATTCATTTATTTATTCATTTATTTCTAATGTGAATGGAGACAAAAGGCAATGGTACCTGCAACGAGTGTCTCCCCCAAAGTTGAAAGAGTGATAGAGAGCCAAATTCAAGGTACGGTATAGTTGTCAGGCCTTTTTTTTTTTTTTTTTTTTTTTTTTTTTTTTTGTATAGGAAAGCAATGGGGTGTGAGCTCGTTTAGTGTTGTGAAATGAATAGGAGGAGGTGTTTGTAAGAGCTAACTGGATTACTTTCTGTGTAGGTGAGACATAAACAGAAACAGTGAGGGAAGCCAGACAAATGAAACAGGACTTCCAGCAACTCCTTAGCACATTAATTATTGGTTAATTATTGCCCTGCTCGATTGGTGTCTATAATCTCCCCAGAAGATGGAGCAGTTTGTTTGCTGTGTATTTATGGACCATAGCTGATTAAGGGGGGATGGGCGTATTTATGGGGGATGGGCGTATTAAGGGGGGATGGGCGTATTAAGGGGGGATGGGCGTATTTATGTGCTTATTGTTTTATCTATTTATTATTTTTTTAGTTTCCTCCCTCGACCTCCATCAAGCTATAATAAACACCCTTCAAGATAAACTTGTACATTTTTCGGTAGAAAAGTTTCCTGGCCGAAGGCTGGTTACTCTTAAAATTACCGGCTCGCTATCGCTCGCCAGGAAAATATCGACACCTAAATGGCACGAAAAGTTTTATTTTTGACAAAGAAACTGGGCGAAAGGTCTTAAAATCACCAATCTAATGGACCAAACGTCTTATAATCTGAAAACTAATGGGGCCAAACACGAAGGAGAAGGGGGCCATAAAAAACGGCCCATCTCCCCTTAAGGGGGGTGACCTGCTTTTTGTTATTTCTGTCCTTTTCTCTCTTTCTCTGGCTTGTATCCATTCCGCCCCATTCAGCCAACTATTTTAAGACGTTTATCCCCATCTAGGTGTCGATTTCTTCCTGGCGAGCGATAGCGAGCCAGCATTATATGAAGAAATCCGGCTTCGCCGGAGAAATTTTTCTATCGAAAAATGTACAAATTTAGCCTGCTGTCAAACAAAAATAAAAAATATGCTGGCTCGCTACCGCTCACCAGTAAAAAATTGACACCTGGATGGGGATACACGTCTTAAAACAGTAGGCTGAATGGGGCCGAATGGATACAAGCCAAAGAACGATAGAAAAGGACAGAACAAGAACCGGTCACCCCCCTTAACGGGACACCTGTGGACCGGGGACACTGTTGGAGAGCTTAATAAAATAGGGTTAGGGTTTATATATTGGTTTATTTATTGGTTTATTTATTTATTTTTGTTCTAGTTTCCTCCCTAGACTTCCATCAAGCTTAAATAAATATTCCCCTAAAACCCCCCTTCGAGATAGATTTATAAAAATGTTGGTACACAAATGTCTCGCCCGAAAGCCGGCTCCTCTTAAATTATTGGCTCGCTATCGCTCGCCGGGAAATAAACGACACCTAAATGGCACGAAACGTTTTAGTTTTGACCAGAAAAAATGGGGCGACAGGTAATAAAATCACCAAACTAATGGGACGAACGTCTTGAAATATCTCAATCTAATGGGGCTAAACATGAGGGAGAAGGGGGACACCTGTGGACCGGGAACACTGTAGGAAGGCCGCAATCACACGAGCAAGGTTATCGGCTAACTGTATCGGAGTCTGGAATCGGCAACAATTTATCATATTATTCTCATTGATTTGTGTTATGTGATTTTGAAATAAATATGGCTATTCAAGTTTGTCGGCAACATGATATAAGATAAAAAAATACGGTTACAATTGAGGAGAAAAAGGCCAGATAACAGATTTCAATTCCGTATATTTTTTACTCCGATACTGTGACTCCGATTCATCCGCCGCTACTCAAATGGGTAAATATGACTTCAATGAACTCTCTTAGTAACATACAGTAGGTCACTGCATAAAATCAGCTAAATTTAGCCAGAGTCGAAGGTAAGAAGGCGTCATGATGTTGAAAGGGTTAAGGGGGAAGGAAGGGTATATTTTTCGGTCGATTATTTCACATATTTATTATTTTTTAGTCGATTATTCCACATATTGTTTTTTATTTTTTGGTCGATTATTCCACATATTTTTTTATATTTTTTGGTCGATTATTCCACATAATATGTATTATTTTTTGGTCGATTATTCCACATATTTTTTTATTTTTTTTTGGTCGATTATTCCACATATGTATTATTTTTTTAGTTTCCTCAATAGACCTCCATCAAACTTAAACAAACAAAACCATCCATTAGAACCCCCCTTCTAGATTAATTTGTACATTTTTCGGTAGAAAAAATGTCCCGGTCGAAGGTTGTTTCTTCCAACATTACAGGCACTATCGTTCGCCAGGGAAAAAATCGTTCCTAGACAGCACGAAAGGTCTTAATAGTGACAAAGAAATGAGGCGAAAGGTCTTAAAATCGACAAAATAATTGGCCATACACCATAGCACCTGAAAACTATTGGGGCTCAACATGAGGAAGAAAGGGGACCAGAAAAAGGGCCCCTCTCCCCTTAAAGTGAAACACAGGACTCACTATTATGTAGAATTTAAGGGGCCACGTCAATATAGGTAAGGTATGCACGGTGTGAGCGAAGGAACCTGTTAGCGAGAATACCGTACGCTATCTGTCTAGCCTACCTATTTACAGTATATTCAAAGGCCCAATCTCCACTTCTCCTATTTTTTTTTTATTTTTTTTTTATTTATTATTATTTTTTTTTTTTTTTTGGGGGGGTGCGACTCAAGACAGAGCCCGAATAGGGACAACACCCAGAAAACAATGAACACGCAAACACCAAATACAAATTCATACACAATAACCTCTTGTCAAACCCTGCCATATCCTGAGGCTTTTGTCAAGGAGGATTAGTTGGGTTATTAGGAAGTTGGTGATTAGGAGGATTATAACAACAACAACAGCAATATCGACATCAACATCACTATCATCATCATCATTATCTAATAATTTACTTGTTTACATATTCGTTTATTCATTCATTCATTCGTTTATTCATTCATTCATTCATATTCGTTTATTCATATTCGTTTATTCATTCATTCATTCATATTCGTTTATTCATTCATTCATTCACATTCGTTTATTCATTCATTCATTCACATTCGTTTATTCATATTCGTTTATTCATTCATTCATTCATACATGTTTTATATATTTTGGTATCGTTTATTTATTTATTTATGTATGTATATATGAATTGTATGTATATATGAATTGTTTATGTATATGTGTACATTTGTATATGTATATGTGTACATTTGTATATGTATATGTGTACATTTGTTTATGTATATGTGTACATTTGTATATGTATATGTGTACATTTGTATATGTATATGTGTACATTTGTATATGTATATGTGTACATTTGTATATGTATATGTGTACATTTGTATATGTATATGTGTACATGTTTATGTATATGTGTACATTTGTATATGTATATGTGTACATTTGTATATGTATATGTGTACATTTGTATATGTATATGTGTACATTTGTATATGTATATGTGTACATTTGTTTATATATTTGTTTGTTTGTTTGGGTTTGTTTATTATGTATGCTCCTAAAGCTGCAGGGTGTTTACTGTAATGGATCCTGCGGCGTTTTGCTTCTGAGGGTGCAAGATCCTGATGTGTTAACCCCTTCAGTAGGAGGACGCCGTTTTCGATTATTGTGGCTAGGATTAAGGGGAGATGGTTCACTTTTTGGGCGATTTTTGCATGTATTCATTATTTTCTAGTTTCCTCCCTAGACCTCCATCAAATTAAAAAAAAAAAACATCCATTAGATCCCACTTCTAGATTAATTTGTACATTTTTCGTTAGAAAAATTTCCCGGCCGAAGGCCGGGTCATCTAACATTACAGGCTCACTATCGTTCGCCAGGGAAAAAATCGACACCTAAATAGCACGAAAGGTCTAAATATTGACGAAGAAATGGGGCGAAAGGTCTTAAAATCGACTAACTTATGAGGCAAACATCTTAACATCTGAAAACTAATGGGGCTAAACATGAGGGAGAAAGTGGTCCAGAAAACCAGCCCATCCCCCCTTAAATTATATCATTTACCATTAAACGAACTTGTCAGACTCAGGATACATTTGGTCTGCGAACTTGTCAGACTCGGGATACATTTGGTCTGCGAACTTGTCAGACTCGGGATACATTTGGTCTGCGAACTTGTCAGACTCGGGATACATTTGGTCTGCGAACTTGTCAGACTCAGGATACATTTGGTCTGCGAACTTGTCAGACTCGGGATACATTTGGTCTGCGAACTTGTCAGACTCGGGATACATTTGGTCTGCGAACTTGTCAGACTCAGGATACATTTGGTCTGCGAACTTGTCAGACTCAGGATACATTTGGTCTGCGAACTTGTCAGACTCAGGATACATTTGGTCTGCGAACTTGTCAGACTCGGGATACATTTGGTCTGCGAACTTGTCAGACTCAGGATACATTTGGTCTGCGAACTTGTCAGACGCAGGATACATTTGGTCTGCGAACTTGTCAGACTTATGATACATTTGGTCTGCGAACTTGTCAGACTCAGGCTACATTTGGTCTGCGAACTTGTCAGACTCAGGCTACATTTGGTCTGCGAACTTGTCAGACTCGGGATACATTTGGTCTGCGAACTTGTCAGACTCAGGATACATTTGGTCTGCGAACTCATTGATTCCTTGAGGTCCTTTCTAAGCTGATTAAAATTGTCTGGAAGTTTCAAGAATACAACTCTTATAGGCGTTATTTGACTGAACGGTTAAGGCTTTAATTAGGAGAATGGTTGATTTTTTAGCCCTCCTTCTCCCTCTGTTTAGCCCCAGATTCTAAGACATTCGGCCCATTAGTTTGGCGATTTTAAGACCTTTCTCCCTATGTATTTCCGTATGACGACCTTTCGTGCCATTTAGGTTTCAATTGTATTTCTGGCGAGCGATAACGAGCCTGTGATTTAGGATGAACCAGCCTTCGGCCCTTCGGCCGGGACATTTTTCTACCGAAAAAATGTACATATAGAAGGGGGAATCTTGGGGATGGTTTTTAAGCATGATGGAGGTCTAGGGAGGAACTACAAAAAAAAAAAAAAAAATATATATATATATATATATATATATATATATATATATATATATATATATATATATATATATATATATATATATATATATATATATATATATAAATAGTATATACAGGGTGTCCCAGGAGGAAAGGGCATAACTTTGGGAAGTGATAAAACAAGGTATTCTAAGCATAAAATGCTCTATAACAAAAAGTCCAAATCTCAACCGTTAAAAAGATATTGAAGATTTAATGTGGTGTCCTCCCCCGCATCACTGTAATGGACTCTTCCATGTCAAATAGTTTCCAATTGGTCCATAGTGAGCTAATATGTCCATAATCATTTTGCAACTTACAGAATTACAGTAAAATAATTGCAGAAAGATGTAGGTGAGGTAGGCACATAGGATAGCTAGGCCAGCCTTATGGGGAAATACTGAAGAAAATACCATTTTCAATATGCAATATCTCTATAACGGTCGAGATTTGGAATATTTCTTATAGAACATTTTAGGCTTAGAATATTTTCTTCTATCATTTCCCAAAGTTATGCCCTTTCCTCCTGGGACACCCTGTATATAGTATATATATATATATCTACCAATAAGTAAACCCTTCCCCCCTTAAAGGTGTCAGGTGAAGGTGTAATATCCTACAGGTTCGATATCGTTATTGAAAAATATCCGACCAATTTAATATACTTGTCTTTTAATATCCCGAAGCCGTGATATTCCCAAGATTTGATATCCTTATTTTCTTTTGAAGACGCGATCGAGTTAGAAGATGTAAAGGCCGCTTATTAGGCCGTCGCAGTCGAAATTAGATATGTTTGTCTCCAGATTCAATGATTCTCAGATTCAGATTCAAGAGGTTTATTGTCACAAAGTGCATCATATTTACAGTTAGCATAATTATATATACAATGTTTACTTGATACAACAGGGAAATGATTAAAAATAGACAGAATAATTAATTACTATGTTTAACTTGTTTAGTACTTGCTTTATACAAAGGAATACAAAGTATTTACTTATATAATAGGGTTTCGGTACGAACATCACAGTCAGTGGTAGTTACATATGCAAATGATCCTTGGGTACTTAAGATAACTTTCCATTCTAGTATTTACCAAATGAGTTAAGCTGATCAATTTATATTTTCATAGTATCTGCAATATTATGATAAAAAAAATTTTTTTTTTTAGATAGTCGAAAACGAAGCATATCCGTAAGTTAAGACAAATTGTTGAGATACTGTTTAATCAATTGGCAAACGTTTATCCTTCAAATAAACGTTTGAATTTATTGCATGAATAAATAATAATGATAATTTAACCAAATTGCTTACATTAACCCCTTGAAGAATATGATGCGTTTTCTGGCTATTATTAGACGATTGTGTTTAGCTTAGGAAGGGTATATGGATGTCAGCGGGTTGATTGAAACAGTCTTTAACCTTTTGTTTCCCACAGACCCTTCCTAGGCTGTATACAATCGTCTAATGATGGCCAGAATACATAGCCAAAACGCGTTATAATCCTCAAGGAGTTAAAGGACATTATTTTTCCTCTAGAAATATATATATATATAATTATACAATATGGAAGACATAAGACTGTAACATTAGTATACCCTATTCCAAGTAAGTAGGCTAAAACTCTTGAACATTAACCTCTATAACTCAAAAACGACTCGAGTAATCGAGCTAATATTCCTACCATTTGGGAAGGGCTGGCCGGGGAACAGGCGTGGAAATCTACAGCCGAAAAGTGCAAACATTTAGCTGGAAGGAAGGTCATGGGAGTAATATTTTAAGCTTGATGAAGGTCTAGGGAGGAAACTAAAATAAGTATATTAATAATGATAATAATCAATTTATATATATATAAATAAACAAATTAGTATAATTCTCCCTTTAACCCGGCAGCCTAAAATACTAGCTAGGCTTTTTCTGTCTTCTTCTTTGTCGGAGCCTAATTGTGGCTCTTGTTCGGGGCGGGGGCATTCTTCTCGTACTTCGTCTGCTGGTTCAACAAGTTATTTCAGAAGTTCCCGGCAGCGGTCCGTTATAGCAGCCTTGGTCCGGGGGGAAATGCGACCTACTCTGTGTGTGTGTGTGTGTGTGTGTGTGTGTGTGTGTGTGTGTGTGTGTGTGTGTGTGTTATAAATATATATATTGATATAGATAGACAGATATTTAATTGAAAACTTAATAGATATGAAAGACTATGATGGATGGATGTGGATAGGTAGGATAAGAGGTGTTATTTTAATATACTTTATACAAATAATATATATATATATATATAGAGAGAGAGAGAGTGTGTGTTGTCTGTGTGTAAATATAGGAACATGCTTGTATATATCACTCGAAACGATGAATTAAAGCTTCGATATTACTATTACCGAGGGAGAGAGAGAGAAAGAGAGAGAGAGAGACATACATAGATTTACACATAGCCATATTCCAATTACACCTGGATCACCTGGTGGTACTAAATACCAGTTACAAACGAAAACGTGTTGGAAATTATGCTCTAGAGGCAATTTTATCTCTGCTTGTCTAGTAATTCACGCTGTTTTTAAATTTAATTGGAAGTGTAATAATTAATTCATCTTGACTAACTCATTGTATGACGATTCTCAGATAGCAATATGTGATCAAAGTAAAATAATAATGATTTATTATGTACCGGTACGTTTATACTGAGGCACGAAACCTCTACACTTGTTTACATAGGAGACGAGTAACGCCGCCAAGAGGTATGAACTGCAAAATGTGTTTACTTTTCAACAGGGTAGCCTTAATCGAAAGTTTGTCTGTGTGATTGTGGTTGTACAGCGATCTATAGTTATTTGTTGTACTTCTGTATGTAATGTTTTAGTATAATAAATCCATAATTACATTGACATTCGTTAGTCAAGTGCTCTGTATCAAAAAGTGTTCAATCGAATGAACACAAATTCGGCCCATGTTATCTGTACTTTACGAGTATTCTTAATATGTGTGTATGAATTGCAATAAATGATCCGTACGATATAATGCAATAATTCCTGGAAATTCAGGAGGTTTAACCCCTTCTGTACCGAAGACGTCTTTTTAAGTTTATTCTGGCTACAATTAGACGATTTTAGTCAGTTTGAAAAGGGCCTCCAGCAATAAACAGGCTTCGAACTAACTCACTTAAGCCTTATTACTACCACAGATCCTTCTTAAACTGCCCATAATCGTCTAAATATAGTCATAATAAGACTGCAAAGACGACGCCGGTACAGAAGGGGTTAAATGAGAAATATTTAAACTGGCGAAATCAGCCTGTCTTCTTTTTCTTTTGTCCTTGATGAGTTGTTGGAAGAAGGCTAATTGATGTGACGAGGACGTAATTGATGTGACGAGGACGTAATTGATGTGACGAGGACGTAATTGATGTGACGAGGACGTAATTCTAATAGAGGTAGTAAAACTCAGATTATGAGGAGATTATTATTTATATAATTATATATTTATATATATATTTATATATATATTTACGTAATTAAATTTTATACATATTTGTGTTTCCTCCCTAGACTTCCATATAACTTAATATACAATAATACCCCTAAGACCCCCCTTCGAGATAAATTTGTATGTTTATCGGTAGAAAAACGTCCCAGCCAGAGGCCGGTTCCTCCTAAATCAGAGGCTCACTATCTTTCGCCTGGAAAAAATCGACACCTAAATGACTCTAATGGTCTTAAAATTCCCAAACTAAAGGAGCGAATATCTTAAAATCTCAAAACCAATGGGGGTAAACGCGAGAGAGAAGGGGGCCATAACCCCTCCCCCTCCCCCCATACAGGACAATAGAAAAGGGGTAGTAGGTCCTAAATCAGAAGGCTCTCTCTCCACATTCCACTCCCTCCGACCATTTGCCGCACATGAAGACAGTTTGAAGTGAATATCTACCTAGGGCATGCAAATAACCTGTAGGAATGTAAACAAAAATATATATATAAAATAAAATAAAATAAAAAATAAATACATAAAAAATGGAGATGAAAAAGGAATTGGCATGCACTCTTAACGTTTTTCTTTTATGAGAGAGAGAGAGAGAGAGAGAGAGAGAGAGAGAGAGAGAGAGAGAGAGAGAGAGAGAGAGAACGACAGAGTGTGAACGACAGAAAGGTCAATATGAAATCATGTACAGCCACTCATAAACATTTGTGGACCCGATCTATGTATTTATTTATGGAATTATAGTATATACAAGTTTTAGTTGATGTACGGTCGCTCTAATAAGTCATGGCTCAGCTGTCATGACGTCTTGCTCTCTCTGTGCTGTATTAATGTCTGTCAGATGTTGAATAGGGTGGGTAAGTGTAGGCACATGTTTGTATATCTCCCTCGAAACGAATAAATCAAGTTTTAGACATGGGCTGACACCAATCATTGATCGAAATATGCTTTTAGTGCCGAGACATCACTTATTAGGCCGATTGTACAGCCACTTATAAAATATCGCCCCCCCCCCCCCTCCCCCCACCCCACCCCTATGTATTTATTTATGCAATTATAACTAACTGGGCTCGATTTTTGGATGGAACTTGCTTTTCAATCAATAGTTTATACAAGTTTGCAGTTGATGTACAGCCAATTATATTATCAATTATATTATCAATTATATTCATCAATTCATCAATTATATTCATCAATTCATCAATTCATCAATTATATTCATCAATTCATCAATTATATTCATCAATTCATCAATTATATTCATCAATTCATCAATTATATTCATCAATTCATCAATTATATTCATCAATTCATCAATTCATCAATTCATCAATTATATATATATATATAAAGGCAGCAAATCCCTACCCAGTAACTATCGTCCAATTAGCTTAACCTCAGTTGTATGTAAAATGCTAGAAACGGTCATAAGAGACAGACTCGTAAATCACTTAGAGGAAAATAACATACTTAAAGATACTCAACACGGCTTTCGTAAAAAACGTTCCTGTTTAACAAACCTCTTAGACTTCTTCCACGATATCCTCAACCTCTACGATGAGAGTAAAGCTGTAGATATTATATACCTTGATTTTCAAAAGGCCTTTGACAAAGTTCCCCACAAACGTTTACTGCTAAAACTAAAAGCGCATGGAATACAAGACGGTGTGTTGAAATGGATAGAAAATTGGCTCAGCGACAGAAAGCAAAGAGTAGTCATAAACGGTAAGGCATCTAAATGGACCAATGTAAGTAGCGGGGTACCCCAGGGATCGGTACTAGGACCAATTATCTTTCTAATTTACATCAACGACATAGATGAGGGTCTCACCTGTACAATCTCAAAATTTGCTGACGATACAAAAATTGCAAATAGCGTACTCTCAAAAGATCAAGTTGACGATATGCAACACAATCTAGATAAATTGTCACATTGGGCCCAAATTTGGCAAATGAGTTTCAATGCGGATAAATGTAAAGTACTACATATCGGATACCTAAATGAGAAAGCAAACTATTCGATGAATGGCACTCAGCTTAAGAATGTAAACAGAGAAACCGATCTGGGAGTAACAATATCGAGTAACCTAAAACCGAGTCAACAATGTTCAGAAGTTGTTAAGAAGGCAAACAAAATAATTGGCTTTATAGGCAGATCATTTGAGCATAAATCCAAAGACGTAATCCTAACCCTTTACAATTCCTTAGTCCGCCCTCTTCTGGAATACTGCGTTCAATGCTGGTGCCCTTATTACCAAAAAGACATAAACAAGCTAGAACGAGTTCAACGTAGAGTTACCAAAATGATACCAAGCCTAAAGAACAAACCATACGAAGAGCGTCTTAGAGAATTAAATCTATTTCCTTTAACCCAGCGCAGATTAAGAGGTGACTTAATTCAAGTGTTCAAAATCATCAAAGGCATCGACAATATGAACTGTAGTAAGTACTTCACAATCGACCAATCTAATTACACGCGGGGAAACGGTTGCAAAATTATTGGTAAATCTTTTAACTCACACGAATCTAAGAATTTCTTCTTCAATCGAGTTGTCAACTTGTGGAATGGGCTTCCCCGAGACGTTATAGACTGCAGCACCGTTGATTCATTTAAATTCCGCCTAGACAAATATCTCGCATCAAACCCGCGACTGACTGCGTTTGTAAATGAATAACTTTATTTTATCCTCCCCTCAGTTACTAACCCATATGTCCCCTACTAACTTCCTAGTCCTGCCACGTTAGTGGCAGGGCAGTAGTTCCCTTTCCAATGTTCCCTTACCCACTCTAAACCACTGTTTGGACACTTGATCCTCAGTGTTTTGGAGGACAAGCAGCCTAGAAGGGTCACTAGATCTGTTGTTGCTTGATTTCCTTTGTACTCCTTTGTATATTCATCAATTCATAAATTCATCAATTCATCAATTCATCAATTTGGATGGAACTTGCTTTTCAATCAATAGTTTATACAAGTTTGCAGTTGATGTACAGCCAATTATATTCATCAATTCGTTCCCAGAGATTTACTTCCATAGTTATTCAAAGTGAAGTCCACGACGAATGTTTCACGAGTGACTGAACCTACGCATGCTACTCTCTCCCCGTGTGTTTGTCATTATTTCTGAATGTACTGCCTGCTTAAGAGCTGTTGTGTTTGAATATAATTAACCTTTTTGTATAGCCTGCATAGACATTATTGAAATTTGACGACTTGTCCTCTACATGGATATAATACTGACCAATGTTAAGGGGAGGTATTTAGTTTGTTCCCTAGACTTCCATCAAACTTAAAATTACACCCCCTAGACCCCTTTTCAAGATAAATTTGTACATTTTTCGGTAGAAAAATGTCCCGGCCGAAGGCCGGTTCCTCTTAAATTACAGGCTCGCTATCGCTCGCCAGGAAAAAATTGACACCTGAATGGCAGGAAAGGACTTAAAATTAACAGAAATGGGGCGAATGTTCTTAAAATCGCCAAATTAATGGGGCGACCATCTTAAAATCTCAAAATCAATGGGGCCAAACATGAGAGAGAAAGGAGTCCATAAAAAAAAATCCCTCAAGTAGGAAATCTTCCCTCAAGCTAAGCATTGAATTCGGTCATGTTTATAATCAACTTGTTAACCCTCTCCGACATATGACGCGATGTTGAGCCTATTGGGGATACTTTGAAGCCTTTGTTACCATCAGGGGTATTTAGAAACCTTTAGTTTAGTTACTTCAACCTCTGCAGTTGTCTTTTAGTTACCTGTGGGCAGAAAACTAATGTTGGAGAGGTAATTATAAGAGTGAGAGAACTCTATTTCTTATTGCTAATCTGGCAACCTCTGCGTCATAAATGCGTGAAAGGGTTAATGGTTTGTTCTAATCCGTTGAAGGGGGGGGGGGTCGTTTGCTCCCTAGATCTCTATCAAAACTAAACCAAAAAATAATAATAAATAAATATACATAAAATATACACCTTAGACCCTAACTCTTCGAGATGAATCTGTAAAATTTTCGGTAGAAAAAAAAAATCCTAGCCAAAGACCGATTTATTTTAAATTACAGGTTCCCTATCGCTCGCCAGGAAATACAGCGACACATCAATGGCACGAAATATTGTAGTATCGACAAAGGAATGGGGCGAAAGGTCTTATAATTCGCAAACTAACGGGAGGAACGTCTTAACATCTCAAAATGAATGGGGCTAAACAAGAGGGAGAAGGGAGTCCAGAAACAAGCACACCCAAACCCACGGATATCTGACGATGTGGTTTGATGGGGTAGTGGGTTGGTGAGCATTGATCGATAGCCCGCGTGGGGGTCTTGGTTGGGTACACAAACATTAACTTGTCAAACTGACGAGTTAACATGATCAACGTATTATGAGGCGGGGGTTCGGATCCTCTTCTCCCTCATGTTTGGCCCCGCTAGTTTTGAGATTGTAAGACATTCACCCCATTAGTTTGTCGATTTTAAGACCTTTCATGCCATTTAGGTGTCAATAATTTCTTGGTGAGCGAAAGCGAGCCTGCCATATATTGGCCGGGGCATGCATAAATGTATCTCATGGCACGAAAGATCTGAATATTGACAAAGAATGGGGCGAAAGGCCTTAAAAGCGACAAACTAATGGGGCAAACATCTTTAAATCTGACAACTAATGGGGCTAAACATGAGGGAGAAGGGGGTGTCTAGAAAAGCGACCCATCTCCCTTTAAATGTATATGTGTAATAGGGAAGTGCCTCTAATGTACGGGAGGATATTGTTTATACTAATACATATTCAAATAGCCCGATCTCAATGACACACAGCCTACCTCGAACAACATCATCGGCCTTTAAGGGGGAATGGGGGATTTTTCTGGCTCTCCTTCTCCCTCATGTTTATCCCCATTATTTTTCAGATTTTAAGACGTTCGGTCCATAAGATTGGCGAGATTAAGACCTTGCGCCCCATTTCTTTGTCAATATTACGACCTTTCGTACAATTTAGGTGTCCTAGCGAGCGTCAGCGAGCCTGTAATATGGACATTTTTCTATCGAAAAATGTACAAATTTATCATGATGGGGGTCCTGGGGGTGTTGTTTTAAGCTTGATGGAGGTCTAGGGAGCAAACTAAAAACATCATAAACAGATAAATAGATCAGCAAATTAATACGCCCATCGCCCCTTAACATGAGTGGGGGTGTTGTTTAAAGTTTGATGGAGCTCTAGGGAGGAAGCTATACAAATATTAAATAGATTCTCATGTAAATACACCCCTCCCCCCAAATTAACCCCTTGAAGCTCTGGCGCGTTTTAGCAGTTTATTTTGGCTATCATTAGACAATTGTATGCAGCTTAGGAAAGATCTGTGGGTATTAAAAGGACAAATACTATCTCAATCAACCCTTTGACTTCCGTATACCGTTATTAATCTGAATAAAATCGTCTAATAGTAGCCAGAAAACAGAACAGAAACGCATATTGGAGCTTGAAAGGGTTAACATGGGTATCCTCTGGCCTCGGACAAGCGGGATTATGAATACGACCTGACGTTTGTAATGGTGTCGATGATTACGGAGGTCTGAGGCAATTACGGAGGGTCGAGTTGGCCAATCAGAGGGCCGACTTTGATGTGTGGCTCGGGTGATTGGTATGGAAAGTGGACGAGAGGGGTGGATGATGGTTGATGATGGGGTGGGAGAGGGGTCAATGATGGGTGAATGTGGGGTGCTATGGGGTGTGAGGGGTGATATATATGGGAAGGGTGAAATGGTATGGGGTGAGATGTGTGGCTCGGGTGATTGGAATAGAAAGTGGGCGAGAGGGGTGGTTGATGGTGGATGTTGGGTGGGAGAGGGGTCAATGATGGGTGAATGTGGGGTGCTGTGCGGTGGGAGGTGTGAGGGGTGATATGTATGGGAAGGGTGAAAGTGATGTGGGGTGAAATATGTGTCAGAGGTGATGGGAATGAAATGTGGTGATGGGGAGTGGTTGGTTTTGTGGGGTGAAGGGTGGGAGAGGGGTGAATGTGTGGTGATGTAGGGGTAAGTTGAATAATACTGATGTGAGCTGTGAATGATAGGTTTGGGGTAATAGGATTGGAAAGGGTGGTACGGTCAGAGGGTGAGTACATGGGGTGCTCTAAAGGTGATATGTGCAGATAATGGGTGTTACAAGGTGGCAGGTGTACTTGTCACAGGTAGTGCTGCTATTTGCCTCCCTCACTCACATAGAACCAAAAGTATACGGCTGAGTTATGTGGATTAAGGGGAGATGTTTAGTTTGCTCCCTAGACCTCCATCAAACTTAAAAATATACCCCCCAAACCCTCCTTTCAAGATAAATGTGTAAATTTTTCGGTAAAAAATCGGCACCTATCTGGCACGAAATATCTTAAAATTGATAGAAATGGGGCGAAAGGTCTTATAATCGCCAAACTAATGTGGGGAACGTTTTTAATATCAAAACTAATTGGGCTAATCATGAGGGAGAAAGGGATCCGGAAACAAATATCCCTAAGTGAAAATCAGCCCCTTAGTGGGAGGGTAGGGATTCAGTTCATCATCAGCTGGAAAAATAGACTATGCTTGTGTTACTGATAAATGTAGCAGACCCACAATAATAGCTGTTGGTGTTGGGTCAAGAGTGGGGGAGGAATGAATGGGAGGAGTGGGAAGGGTAAAAGGTGAAAGGTGTGTGTCAGAGGTGATTGGAATGGAAAGTGCTGGCTGAGAGGGGTGATTGGTGGTCTGGGGTGAAGTTGGGAGAGGGGTGAATATCGGGTGTTATAAGGGTGAGAGAGGTGTGGAGAGCTGATTTAACCCTTTCAGTACCGGTGACGTCCTTTTCATTATATTCTGGTAAGCATTAGACGATTATATTCAGCTGAGGAAGGATGGCTATCAATTAAATAGCTACAGACTGTCTTGGTGGTGTAATGGTTAAGAGTGTTTAACAATCTGTGTGTGATAACCCAGGTTCAAATCCCGGTGGATCACATACAGTATATGCTTTCATTAATTTCATTGGAGGTGTTTGGTGTTGGGGTGAAATTAATAAAACAAAATATTAATCCTTTTAGCCACCATTTATCTTTTGTGAGCGTCATAAAATCGTCTAAACGTAGCTGAAATCAAATAAAACAAACGTATCTGGTAGTGTACGGGTTAAACTGATGATAAATGTGAATGAAAGGTGTAAGGTGATTGGAATGGAGGGATGATTGGAAAGGTGTAAGGTGATTGGAATGGAGAGGTGTTGTTAGTGGTGTGGGTGAGTACTGAGAGTAGGGTGAATATAGGGTGCCTTAGTAGTGAAGGGTGAAAGGTGAACGTAGCAAGGAGGGTGAGGAGAGTGTAAGGTGTATATGTTGGTGTGGGTAGAGGGTGACTAAAAGAGGGAAGTATAAGGGTGAGATGTGTAGTTGTGGGGTGGTGAAAAGGATGCCTGGTGTGGGAAGGGTGGTGGATAGGGTGGTAGGTGGATGAGTTGATGTATAGATAGGATGTTTAGGGGAAGGGTGAGATCCGTGGGTGAATGGCGAGGGTGAACGGAAGTGGTGAAAAGGGTACCTTGTGCGGAAGGGGAGAGGTATAGGGGATAGAAGGGGTTCCATAAAAAAATATAATAACCTCCCCTTAAAATGCCAAGTGGAGGGCAAGTGGTGGTGGTGGGGGGATAGTTCACTTTTTGGTTGATTTTTTAAAATTTATTAATATGTTTTCTCGTTTCCTCCCTAGACCTCCATCAACCTGTAAAAAGCACCCTCTAGACCCCCCTTCAAGATAAATGTGTACATTTTTCGGTAGAAAAAAATGTCCTGGCCGAAGCCCGGTTACTCTTAAAATTACAGGCTCGCTATCGCTCGCCAGGAAAAGTCTACACCTAAATGGCACGAAAAGTCATAATATTGACAAACAAATAGGGTGTAAGGTCTTAAAATCGCCAAACTAATAGGCCAAACGTCTTAAAATCTAAAAAACAATGGGGGATAAACACGAGGGAGAAGGGGGCCAGAAAACCCAGCCCATCCCCCCTTAAAGGGGACTGGTGAGAGCTGGGCCATAAAAGTGGAAGGGGTGGGGGGTGGGGGGTGGTTGGGGGGTTAGGTGAGGGAGTTTGTTGTGGGAGTCTTCAGGTCTTTTATTAACCCTTTCGAGGTTATGACGCATTTTGACTGTTTGTTCTGGCTATTATTAGACGATTTTGTACAGTTTAGGAAGGGTAATTATAGTCTCTACATTAATGTAATCATTAAAGGTATACTGGCAGTGATTAGGCCATGCAATATAAGGATAGCAAGGTTATATACAGTAATCACAGGTAAATCACTATTTGTATATATATTATAATCACATTCTTAATACCATTTATTTTGTTAACAGTGTACCAGATGCAATATAAATTCAATTACAAATATATGTGTTACAGGCAAGAGGGCTTATTTATGTGGGAGATGAAAGGTGTGGGCAGACAGACATTGATTGGTCGTGTTGAAGGCTTGGTGGCTTTGGAGGGGAGGGGTAATTGGTGTGGGTTGGTGGGGGGGGCAAGAATAAGTCATAAGTGGGATGGGACGACGGTTTTGGGGTTGGAGTGACGTGTATAGGAGATGAATAGATAGATAGATAGATAGATAGATTGATTGGTAGATAGAAAGGTAGATAAATAGAAAGATAGATAGATAGATAGATAGATAGATAGATGTGTAGTAGATATAAACATTGATTAATAGTTAAACATATAGATGGACAGACAGATTGACCGATACATTATCACAGAAAAATATAAAAATAATAATACATTAAATAGATAGTTTATATATATATCTCACAAATACACGTGAGTTAATAAATGTTTAAATGCTTCCAGTCGGGATCGAACCTCCGACATTCAGAACGAGTGAGAGTGAGTGATAGTGAGTATAAGAGAGACATTGAGGTTCCTTCACGTAAATCAACAGGGTACCAATTGTAAGAGATGAGAGCAAACAAGCAGTCAGTTTAGCATGGACATAGCAGTAGGCAGAGTAAGCAGAGGAGTAGACTTCCAGGTTCGGCTTTAACAGTATTTTCGTCTTAGAAATCACAAAATGAACCTAATTTCTGACTGTACTTCTAACACTGTCTCTAACATTACTATCGTCTTAAAAATGACAAAAACATATGAATAATAGTAAATAATATTGATAATAATTTCTGACTGGCCTTCTAGCTTATTCTCTAACATTGTTCTCGTCTTGGAAATTACATAACCACGTAATTTCTGAGTTTTTGGTAGCATGTTTACAATCGTTATCATGTTCATAAGTCATAATATTTCAAGTGAAACAATCAGCAATAGATAATACCATTAAACTATTACTTAAAGTGAGTTTCTGACAGTTAAGGATATTTTTGTATTTACTTATATTTAAATATTTATAAATGTATTATATATACACATTATACAGGTATATAATTATTTTTAGTTTATATCCTAAACCTTCAACAAGCTGTAAGAATAATATCCCCCAAACTCCCCTTCGAGAGAGATTAGTACATTTTTCGGTAGAAAATTGTCCCGGCCGAAGACCAATTCCTGCTGAATTGCACGCTCGCTATTGCTCGCCTGGAAATTGTCGACACCTAAATGGCATGAAAGGTCATAAAATGGACAAAGAAATGGGGCAAAGAGTCTCAAAATTGCCAAACTAATAGGGCGAACGTCTAAACTAAAGGGGCTAAACATGAGGGAGAAGTGGGTCGGCTTCCTAGAGAACTTATATACAACTATACCCTGTTCTTTATAGGTAGGCAGCAAACCCAGACCTCGGCCTTTCATAACTCCAAAAGGACTTTAGTAATTTAGCAGTTATTTCTACCTATTAGGAAAGAGTCAGCCAGAGAATAGGTGTGGATACTTACAGCCCATTTGCGCTACCCTAATTTCGCTGTTATGTCTACTTTGATTCGGAAAGAGTCAGCCAGAGAATAGGTGTGGATACTTACAGCCCATTTGCGCTACCCTAATTTCGCTGTTATGTCTACTTTGATTCGGAAAGAGTCAGCCAGAGGATAGGTGTGGATACTTACAGCCCATTCGCTCTAGCCCTTTTTGTGTTACAGAGGATAGAAGTTAAGATTTCCAGCCTAATTATAGTAAATGGGATATTAATAATCTACTGAACGTCTGTCCTTTCTCATGACCCACGGCAAAGCGAACCGTAGCCATACGAGAGGGTTTTTTAGCTAAATGTCTTGACTTCCCCAAAATTACTTCCCAAATTGACTAAATCCTTGAACGTGACGATAGTGCGTTGTAATATGTGCGATTAGTTTGCTTGGGAAGCAGATTAACTTGCTCATGTAGTGATGGACACCCTAGGTGGTGGATTGTGTTCTTATATTTCAACATTTAATCTTGCTAAAGCATTATTTCCACATAGTGATTTTGATTTGTTCCCTTTATATTGTGTCGTCCCTGTTTTGGTTTGTTTATTTTGCAAGTTTTACATTATAATACACGTAATGTTTCATAATAATAATAATTCTTATAATCTATAGTATATACCCATTAAAATAGTACTTAAGGTAAGCTTCTGCGAGTTTTTTGTATTCACCTATCATTATTATTATTATTATTATTATTATTATTAGCCTATTATTATTATTATTATTATTATTAGCCTATTATTATTATTATTATTATTATTATTATTATTATTATTATTATTATTATTAGCATATTATTATTATTATCATAATTTGTATTAATATTATTATTATTATTATTATTTTTTAGTATGCTTCCTTGGGTTGTAAGCTACAGTTATACCCTGTTCCATAAAGGTGGGGCTGAAATCGTAAGCCCTAACCTCTAGAACTCAAAACGGGATAGAGCAAATGGGCTGTACATTTCTTCACTTATTTCCCGGCTGACCCTTCCCAAATAGTAGAAATATCAGCTCGATTACTCTATTCGTTTGTGAGTTTTAGAGGTCAATGTTAAAGAGTTTGGCCTACTTATTTGAAACAGGGTATAGTGAGGGATGAAAATGACTGCCAACTGGAAGAAAACAGACTATAGTAGCAACCATTGGCTAGGTGCTTCCTTAACCTTTTCATTACCGTGCCGTCCTTTTAACTATATTTTGGCTACTATTAGACCCTATATATTCAGTTTAAAAAGGGCCTCCAGCAATTAACAGGCTTCGAACTATCTCACTTAACCCTTTTTACTACCACAGATCCTTCTTAAACTGCACAACATCGTCTAAATATTGCTAGAATAAACTAAAAAGACGTTGCCGGTACAGAAGGGGTTAATGATTCAGCTGGGGGCGCTTGTCTCTCTCCCCCCCCCCCTCTCTCTCTCTCTCTCTCTCTCTCTCTCTCTCTCTCTCTCTCTCTCTCTCTCTCTCTCTCTCTCTCTCTCTCTCTCTCGTCAACACCTTATCAACGCCACACACACACTCACTCTCCAGCTCATTCTGACACTCACTCTCACACTAACTCTCTAACCTCTCTCTCTCTCTCTCTCTCTCTCTCTCTCTCTCTCTCTCTCTCTCTCTCTCTCTCTCGTCAACACCTTATCAACGCCACACACACACTCACTCTCCAGCTCATTCTGACACTCACTCTCACACTAACTCTCTAACTCTCTCTCTCTCTTTCTCTCTCTCTCTCTCTCGGATAAATGTAAAGTACTACATGTCGGATACCTAAATGAGAAAGCAAACTATTCGATGAATGGCACTCAGCTTAAGAATGTAAACAGAGAAACTGATCTGGGAGTAACAATATCGAGTAACCTAAAACCGAGTCAACAATGTTCAGAAGTTGTTAAGAAGGCAAACAAAATAATTGGCTTTATAGGCAGGTCATTTGAGCATAAATCCAAAGAAGTTATCCTAACCCTTTACAATTCCTTAGTCCGCCCTCTTCTGGAATACTGCGTTCAATCCTGGTGCCCTTATTACCAAAAAGATATAAACAAGCTAGAACGAGTTCAACGTAGAGTTACCAAAATGATACCTAGCCTAAAGAACAAACCATACGAAGAGCGTCTTAGAGAATTAAATCTATTTCCTTTAACCCAGCGCAGATTAAGAGGCGACTTAATTCAAGTGTTCAAAATCATCAAAGGCATCGACAATATGAACTGTAGTAAGTACTTCACTATCGACCAATCTAATTACACGCGGGGAAACGGTTGCAAAATTATTGGTAAATCTTTTAACTCGCACGAATCTAAGAATTTCTTCTTCAATCGAGTTGTCAACTTGTGGAATGGGCTTCCCCGAGACGTTATAGACTGCAGCACCGTTGATTCATTTAAATTCCGCCTAGACAAATATCTCGCATCAAAACCCGCGACTGACTGCGTTTGTAAATGAATAACTTTATCCTCCCCTCAGTTACTAACCCATATGTCCCCTACTAACTTCCTAGTCCTGCCACGTTAGTGGCAGGGCAGTAGTTCCCTTTCCAATGTTCCCTTACCCACTCTAAACCACTGTTTGGACACTTGATCCTCAGTGTTTTGGAGGACAAGCAACCTAGAAGGGTCACTAGATCTGTTGTTGCTTGATTTCCTTTGTACTCCTTTGTACTCTCTCTCTCTCTCTCTCGTCAACACCTTATCAACGCCACACACACACTCACTCTCCAGCTCATTCTGACACTCACTCTCACACTAACTCTCTAACTCTCTCTCTCTCTCTCTCTCTCTCTCTCTCTCTCTCTCTCTCTCTCTCTCTCGTCAACACCTTATCAACGCCACACACACACTCACTCTCCAGCTTATTCTGACACTCATTCTCACACTAACTCTCTCTCTTTCTCTCTCTCTCTCTCTCTCTCTCTCTCTCTCTCTCTCTCTCTCTCTCTCCTCTCATTCTCTTTCTCCCTACCACTTCATATTTTTTATTGTTTATTAATAAGAGGGTTAGGGTGGAAGCTAAGGGATAAGAGGGGAATCAACTGAGGGTAAAGTGACTCGGTTTAAGGGGAGATGGTTCACTTTTTGAGGTGAGTTTTGCATGTATTCATTATGTTTCTAGTTTCCTCCCTAGACCTCCATCAAATTAAAACAAAAAAATCCATTAGATCCCCCTTCTAGATTAATTTGTACATTTTTCATTCGAGAAATGTCCCGGCCGAAGGCCGATTCTACCAACATTACAGGCTCACTATCGTTCGCCAGGGAAACAATCGACACCTAAATAACATGAAAGATCTAAATATTGATGAAGAAATGGGGCGAAAGGTCTTAAAATCGACTAACTAATGGGGCAAACATCTTAACATCTGAAAACTAATGGGGCTTAACATGAGGGAGAAAGTGGTCCAGAAAACCGGCCCATCCCCCTTAACCCTTTGAGGATTATGATGCCTGTTAAGCCCTTCAGCACGGTGACTTCATGTTCTACACGTTCTGGTTATCATTAGACAATTTGCTTTAACTTTTAGTTTCTTTAACTATAGGAGTCAAAAGGGTATATCCATTCTCAATAAACCCTCTTATTAGCATAGATCCTTCTTAAGGGGAGGTCTCCACTTGAGGGATTGTTTTCTTGACCCCTTTCTCCCTCATGTTTAGCCCCATTGCTTTTGATATTATAAAACGTTTGCCCCATTAGTTTAGCGATTTTAAGAACTTTCACCCCATATTAAGACCTTTCGTGCAATTCAGGTGTCTATTGTATCCTGGCGAGCGATAGCGAGCCTGTAATTTAAGAGGAACCGGCCTTTGGCCGGGACATTTTTCTACCGAAAAATGTACAAATTTATCTTGAAAGGGACTCGAGGGGGTGTAATTTTAAGGTTGATGGAGGTCTGGGAACAAACTAAATACCTCCC
>CM064509.1:65775963-65833796 GCA_032716605.1 Paralithodes platypus
GAGCGAGGCGTGAGGGGGAAAGAGACGGATTTAGAAGAGACAGAGAGATGGACAAAGTTGGGAGTTACGAAGAGTGGAAATCCGAATTGAGGGGAGGGAACTTGGAATATCTCAGTGTATCCGGAAAAGAAAAGGAGAAAACTCGTATGCACTCACCCTGATCAGCCATACATACTTCATCTGAGCTTTTGGGTTTAGAGAGAGAGAGAGAGAGAGAGAGAGAGAGAGAGAGAGAAGAAATAAAGGGAGAGAAATAGAGAGAGAAATAGAGAGAAAGAAAGAGAGAGAGAGAAATAGAGAGAGAGAAATAGAGAGAGAGAGAAAGAGAGAGGGAGGGAGGGAGGTAGGTAGGGAGAACAAAAAGAGCAGTTAACCCCTTCAACATGATGACGTACTTATCATCATATTCTGGTTATCATTAGACGATTGTCTTTAGCTTATAATCTACCTCCAGGACTCAAAGGGGTAAATACGACCTCAGTAAACCCTCTGAATAACACAGGTCCTTCTTAAACTACATAACATTGTCTAACATTAGCCAAAATCAGGGGTAAAAAGACGTCATCGTACCGAAGGGGTTAAGAGGGGATGGGCCGGTTTTCTGGACCCCCTTGTCCCTCATGTTTAGCCCCACTAGTTTTGAGATTATAAGACGTTTTGCCCATTAGTTTGACGAGTTTAACACCTTTCGCCCCATTTCGTTGTCATTTTTAAGATCTTTCGTGCCATGTACTATGGGTTTCAGAGGCCGTGTTACATCGTTTTTCGGGAATAACTTCTTAAACAGTTGGATCAGTATGATAATTTGACACAGGTTTTTTCACACCGTGCCCTAATTTTCGTCAATAATAGTACATTACCAAAAGTGTAGAATTAAGCCACTTGTCCCTGTGTCATGAGGTTAAAGTCACACATTAATGACACAGAAACGAACGAGGCTACCGTGGCTTACCTGTGAGAACCACCAAACCATTATTGCTCCTCCATCAAACACGGTAGTTATCAGCCACCACCCAACCCTACTATCACCTTTAAATTCTAGTTATCTGTCAATATCAAGTATAAATATACAACAGATTTTTGTTTTTTGTATATTTATATTAGATATTGACAGATAACTAGAATTTAGAGGTGATAATAGGGTTGGGTGGTGGCTGATAACTACCGTGTTTGATGGAGGAGCAATAATGGTTTGGTGGTTCTCACAGGTAAGCCACAGTAGCCTCGTCCGTTTCTTCGTCATTAATGTGTGACTTTAACCTCATGACACAGGGACAAGTGGCTTATTTCTACACTTTTGGTAATGCACTATATTGACGAAAATTAGGGCACGGTGTGAAAAAAGCTGTGTCAAAATATCATACTGATCCAACTGTTTGTTAATAAGTTATTCCCGAAAAACGATGTAACACGGCCTCTGAAACCCATAGTAGGTGTCGATTATTTCCTGGCGAGCGAGAGCGAGCCTGCAATTTTAAGAGGAACCAGCCTTCGGCCGGGATTTTTCTATCGACAAATTTACACATTTATCTTGAAGGGGGGTCTAGGGGGTGTTTTTCTAAGCTTTCTAAGGTTTAGGGAGGGAACTAAAATAATATATAAATAAATTAATAGAACAAAGAAACGGCCAGCCTCCCCATAAGGGGTGTTAAAATCTAAATGACTGAATGTGATTTACTATTATTAGAATAGTTGTTAATAGGAAGAGAGGGGACAGAAGTACCGGAAAACCAATTACCGGTACATCTTAAAAGTACTAAAGAGTTTAAGAGGTCAGCTCTAAAGATTCGGTACTGGATGCATACTGAGAGACAATGTATGCAGTTGTATGAAATGGTTATATATACAGTATATATATATATATATATATATATATATATATATATATATATATATATATATATAATTTTGTTTTTTTACGGTATATATTATATATATATATATATTATACGGTATATATATATACATATATACATACAGTATATATACAGTATATATATATATATACTGTATATGATGGTGCGTTAACGTAGATGCAAATTCCCGGGAAGGTGAAGTTGGCAAAAAATATGCTCGCCCCGCGGCCTAGAATGTGTGAATAACCGAGAGGGAGTTACATACCGGTAGATACACAGACTGCACAGACCTTGCGGTCCCTACTAGGCAGTCCGGACTTAATGCTAAAATAAAATTTGCTACAAAGTGGAAGGCAAGAATAGCAAAGTAGAAGGCTCTCTCCCCACCCACCACTCTCTCCGACCATTGGTCGGCATGACAATTTTGTTTTTCTATGTGAATGAGGGAGACAAAAGGCATAGCTGCCTGCAGCGAGTGCCTCCCCCAGCGTTGAAAGAGTGACAGGGCCAACATCAAGGGACGTTCGAGCTAAAATGCCTGGACACACGGAGTTTGAAGCAATTTAAGTCATAGGAAGAGAGAAAGACTGATTCTGGGAGAGAGTTCCAGAGCTCAGTAGTTGAATAGAAGAAAGTCTGAGAATAATGAATGAACCATAGTTATTAAGAGATACGAATAATAAACAAAGATGAAAATATATTGAATATGAACGGAATTCTAGGGAAGGAAAATAATAAAAGTGGTAAGGGTATGAGAGAAGGAAATAAAAGAAAAAGAAAGAAAGAGAAAAATATTATCTTCTTGGTCATCAGGAAAAGAGAGAGAGAGAGAGAGATAATGAGAGAGAGAGAGAGAAAATCACCTGCTACTAGCCCAGATAATATAAGAAAAGCCACCCATCTTATACGAGGATAGAACATTAAATCCCAACCAATATACCCAATGATGATATATATATACCCTTTTCCTAATCTTGATTATACAGACAAGTAAATACCAATCAATATGCCGTACCCAATGATTATATATACGTATATCCTACCCTATATCTAACCTATATCATTGTACAATAAAGTAGATATCAATCAATATACCGTACCCAATGAATTTATATATCTCTTGCATACCATTTATATAGTATACCCTTTATTATGTTGCAATATATACCCAATAATCCCATCTACCTCTTCCATACCCTATATCAATTTGACAATATACCCCATGATCGTATATAACTCTTTCATACCCATTATTATTTTGGAACCTACCCCTAGCAGCCACCCACACTATCAATCTGCCCCCCGCCGCCATTACCACCGATCCTCTTATACGCGAATAGCAGAGTAGATCCCTATATCATCAATATACCCAATGATCTTATATTATATACCTCTTTCATACCCTTTATATGTCATGTAAGGGGGGGATGATTCACGTGTTGGTCGATTTTTCATTTATTTATTATATTTTTCTAGTTTACTCCCTAGGCCTCAATCAAACTTACAAAATACAACCCCAGTATCCCCTTTCAAGATATATTTGTACATTTTTCGGTAGAAAAATGTGCCTATAAACTATAGGCTCGCTATCGCTCGCCAGGAAAAAATCGACACCTAAATGACACGAAAAGTCTTAATATTGACAGAGAAAAGGGGCGAAAGGTCTTAGCATCGCCAAACTAATGGGGCTAAGCATGAGGGGGAATCGGGTCTAAAAAAACGACCTATCTCCCCTTGATATTGTCCCACACTATCACACCCCCACACTATCACACCCCCACACACTATAAACCCGCACACAACTATCACACCACACACTAGCATAACCCCACACATATAACCCCCCACACTAACCCCACCACTATCCGCTACCCACCACTATCACCACCCCCACACTATCATTACCCCCACACTATCTAACCCCAAAATATCACACCCCACACCCACACTATCACCCAACCCCCCACACTTATCCCAACCACCCCCACACTATCGCACCCCCACTTATCACACACCAACACTATACAAACCCAAACTATCATCACCCCCACACTCTCACCCCCCAACACTAAGCATCGACACCCCACACTATCAGACCACCCACACCTATCACTACACCACACTATCATACACCACCATCTATCACCCCCCACACTATCGCACCCCCACTATCACACCCCCCACTATCATACACCCCCCACACTATGCATAACACCCCACACTATACCTACCACCCCCCCCACACAACCACCCCCCACACTATCATTCCCACCCCTCCGCCATTACCACCGATCATCTGGGCCTGTCTCCTCCGTTCCCAGATTCCTTACACACCAACACTCCCAACTGGCTTTCCATTTTTGGACCAGAATCTGTATAGTATAGGGCTGTTCGAGGGGGCGTCACCGGTGAGGGGGGTGGGGGGGAGGCGCCTTGGGTGGCTTTGTTGGCTGAGTGTAAATGTAAGCTTGGGTGAAGAAAAAAAATATCTATATATATTATATATTTTAACCCCTTCGGTACAATGATGCCTTTCTTCTTTAATACCAAAGTTGTTCGCATTATGAAGGACCTATTCGAATCAAGGATATATTTTATGATTATTGTGCCTTACCTAGATGCGTAAGCTCGTCTGATGGTAGCCAGAAAACTAATAAAAGGCGTAATCTTGCTGAAGGGGTTAAATATACCAGATATGGAAAGGGTTTACGTATATCTTTACGGGAATGTACAGTTGTCCACATAAGTTCTGTTCCTCACCGTGATTTTGTAGTACATGGATGTATAATGTGCATGGTTGAAATACAAATTCCCCCTACTCTGTTAAACTCTCCAACCCAAGAGTGAAACGTTATTCTCAATCTTTCTTCTATAAACAGGATAGCTTCTTGGGGAACTCTCTCCCAGAACAGTCTTTCCATCTTTATAATTACATTGCTTCAAACTCCGTGTGTCCAGGCATTTTGGCTCGAACGTCCCTTGATTTTGGCCCTGTCACTCTTTCAACTGTGGGGGAGGCACTCGTCACAGGCAGTTCTGCCCTTTGCCTCCCTCACTCATATAGAAAACAATATATAAATATAATTAACTTAACCACCCATCTATCTATCTATATGTATATTTATCTCTCTATCTATTTATCAATCTATCTATATCTTTCTTTCGAATTCCAGAACAGCAAGCAAGAAACAAGACTTACCAAATCAGTATTCTCTGTTTACACTCCCCATAAGCCATCACACTATAAACCTTCTTTAATCCAATAACTCCTCGGCTATTTGGGAGGCCGAACGAGACACCTCCAATACACCCGCATTTACCCACACATACAGTATATATCCACACCAGCTAACTCATGTCCAATACACCCGCATTTACCCACACACACATATATAGCCTCATTTCCCCACACACATACAGTGTATAGCCTTATTTCCCCACACACATATATAGCCCTTTCAATTTCGTAAACAAAAAATTGGGGGCCCCACAACACTCTTTACATGTCTCCTCCATTGCGTTGGGGCGGCGTTATTGTCCACGTTATTAAAGTCTTGTGTCGCGCCCTCCATGTTTTCTTGAGAGGGGTGAGGGGGGAGGGGGGTGGGGGGTGTAGGTCTTTCTCTCCTTCTCTGGCTTGGTTATTCTCGCTTTCTTTATCTTTACTGCCTCTCTCTCTCGCTCTCTCTCTCTCTTTCTTCCTCTCGCTCTCTCTCCCTCTCGCTCTCTCTCCCTCTCGCTCTCTCTCGCTCTTTCTCCCTCTATCTCTCTCTCTCTCTCTCTCTCTCTCTCTCTCTCTCTCTCTCTCTCTCTCTCTCTCTTTCTCCCTCTCTCTCTCTCTCTTTCTCCCTCTCTCTCTCTCTCTCTCTCTCTCTCTCTCTCTCTCTCTCTCTCTCTCTCTCTCTCTCATGTGTCTTTTTGGTATCACCCCCATGTTGTCTTGCGAATTTCATGCTTATAATATCTCTTGCTTCCTCTTTTTGCTAATTTTGTTGTTTTTTATTGGATTTATTGTATTTGCTTGTATAATCTTTATTGTATAATTTCATTGTTTAGTTCTGTATTACTCTTCATTATTGTTATTGATATTTCAGTTCATATGAACTTTGTAACTCATATGTATTATTTCTAATATAGTAATTTCTCCTTTTTCAGGTCAGTACATGCAGAAGGGTGTTGTCGGGCAGTATGATGTGCGTGTTACGGGGGAAGGATTTTGATTGAGGAAGGTATAGTGATTTCACATTACTTGTGTTTAGTTTGGACACATGAAGACAATGGATGAGCAGAACTGGGTAAAGATATGCTGGACTGTGAAAGTGGGGGAGAGCTGTGCGTATGGGTACACCTAGAAAGTCGTGGGTTCAGGTACTTCGGTCCAATCTCAAAACAAAGAACTTGACATCAGAGGCAGCCCATGACAGGGCCGCCTGGAATGCCGAACGTGAGACTTTAACCACACTCTATGTCAACGATATATATATACCGGTATATATATATATATATATATATATATATATATTGTGTGTGTGTGTTTATTAGCTTCAAATTTTTATTTTTGTTTTTAAATATAGGTCTTTCAGTTAACTTCCTCTATTAACGAACATATGTCATTATTCATTAATCGCCATATCTACGTATTCTCAGCGTTCTTTATTTTATATAATGACATTGAACCCTTTCGTGGATTTCCTTCTATTAATTGTTTCTGCATCTCTCTCTCTCTCTCTCTCTCTCTCTCTCTCTCTCTCTCTCTCTCTCTCGCTCTCTCTCTCTCTCTCGCTCTCTCTCTCTCTCTCTCTCTCTCTCTCTCTCTCTCTCTCTCTCTCTCCCCCCCCCCCCCAGTATTCTAGCGAGGGCAGGGGGGTGGGGGGGGATGTTGCTCAGCTGGTATTCCTTCTCGGGTCGTTGTATTACTATATGTCGCTTGGGCTTACTGCCTGGTCTTATGGTCTCTTCAACTCTTCTTCTGGTCTTTTTGGGTTCTCTCTCGGGATTATGTTTTAGTGTTCTTTTGTCTTCTTAGCTCTCTTCACTGACAGGTACACACGCACACACACACATTCACACTCACAACTCAGTAAACATGTAATTGTGAATACGAACATATACGGTACATAATTATATACTCTCTCTCTCTCTCTCTCTCTCTCTCTCTCTCTCTCTCTCTCTCTCTCTCTCTCTCTCTCTCTCTCTCTCTCTCCCAATATCTTTTAACCCTCTTAACTTTGAGCAGCCACCTTCCACCAATCACCTTCCCCCCCCCCCCCACCTCCATTATCATAGCATTAGAAGCTTTGAGGGGGGGTGAGGTCAATTCGCCCACCAGTTATTTTGCCCGGAGTCGATTTTACACTCCTAACTTTAACAAACCTATCTAAATATTAATGTGATTTTAACAAACGTACCTTAACCTGACATATCTCTTTCTACCCTAACCAAAATTTGCTTAACCTCTTATTATTGTATGAAAACTATCCTATCATTAAAACTATCCTATCATTAAAGAGAGCTGTTAAATTTGCTCCGTAGACTTCAATCAATCTTGAAAAAATACCCCCAAGACCCCCCCCCCCCCCCCCTCGAGATAAATTAGTACTTTATTCGGTAGAATAATCTTCCGACCGAAGGCCGATTCCTGCTAAAGCGCAGGCTCGCTTTCGCTTGTCAGAAGAAAAAATCGACATCTAAGTAGTACAAACAAACTTAAAGTTCACATGGAAAGGAAATCAGGCGAAAGGTCTTAAAATCACCTAATTAATGGAGTGAACATCATATAATATCAAAATTAATGGGGCTAAGCATGAGGGCATAGGGGGTCCAGTAAAGCCCCCCCCCCCCCTCGTTAAGTAAGAATATACCCTTAACCTGACGTACTATCGTCTAACCTATCCTAACTTTACCTCTGCCTATGCTGCTAGCCAAAATGGTCACTTTTCTAAACCTAACTTAACCCTTTCAAGATACGATTAAGTATTTCTTTTCTGTTTTCTGGCTTTTATGAGACGATATTTTTCAGCATTGGTAGGGGATATGGAAGTCAGAGGGTTAGTTGAGATAGTCTTTACCCTTCTGCATCCCACAGATCCTTCCTAAACCGCCTAATGATACCCAAAATAAACTGTCAGAAGGCGTCATCATCTTTGAAGGGTTAACCTATCCCAGCATATCCTATCCTGACTATCCCTACCTAACTTAACCTATCCTAGCTAATAATTATCATCTAAAACTTGCAAAATACACAAACCAAAACAGGGACGTCACAATACAAAGACTAGAGACCTTATCAAAATTGCTATGTGGAAATAACGCTTTCATAAAATAATTTTGAAGAAACAAAAACAACACACAGAACCACCACATTGGGTGTACATCACTACATGCGCAAGTGAATCTGTTTCCCATGCATAGCAATCGCACATATAACAATACACTCTCGCCATGTTCAACCTAAGCAATTTCAAAGTGTAAGCAAACAATTTCGAGTATTTGCGAAATTTCCTGTGATCGGAACGACTCAATGGCGAAATGACGTGTGGGTGAAAATACCGGGAACCCAGAAAGGCCCCCATCCTTCCTTCCTCATATAGAACGTGCTAAGGTGAGCAGAAATTTGACCCTCCCTTTGAAGTCATTTTCCCCTTTTAAACCATTTGGTGCCGGGTGACATCCTTATTATATATATAATAATATTCTATCCTTATTATATTAATACTATATTTATATCATATTTTTATTATTGTATTATATTGTATTCTGACAATTATTAGACGATTTTTCAGCTTAGATAGGACATCTACTCATGAAAAGATTACAGGCTATTTCGATTAATCTTTTTAGCTACCATATATCGTTTCTAAGCTTCATAAAATCGTTTAAATATAGCTGAAATCAAATCAAATAGACGTAATTAATACTGAAAGGGTTAAACTAAATTTTCAAGGGACATATACTGTAGCTAATTACTACCTGTGCTTTTCCTTACGTATATTGTAACTACCTCTCATACTAATGTCTCATAACAGATATAGTCATTAACCCATACAGTGCCGGGGACGTCCTTTTCATCATATTCTGGCAAATACTAGACGATTTTATTCAGTTTAGGAAGGAACTCTAGCAATAACAAGGCTTCAAACTATCTCAACCAACCCTCTTCACTACCCCAGATCCTCCCTAAGCTTCATAATATCGTCTAAATATAGCTAGAATAAAATAATGCACACGTCGCTGGTACTCAAAGGGTTAAATACTCACAATAGATAGAAGGTCAATTATTATAGGACGCCTTAATGCTATGGGTTTCATCGTAACGAAAACGATATACTGTAGGCCTATATAATAAAACAAAAATATTATGTGGGTCAATGTATTAGTATGAAAATATAGCCTGATCTTGAAGAGGGGATCTTGGTGTGTATGTGTGTTTTTTTTTTTTTTTTTTTTTTTTTTTTTTTTTTTTTTTTAAAGCTTAATGGAGGTGTTGACAGAATAAGAAAGAAACAGCGTAGGCTGCAACATTTAGGGTTAGTAAACGGAAGAATGAAAACAGTGAAGCGGGTGTTTATGAAGTTCCATGTGCCTCCTGTAATAAAATTATATATTGGCGAAACATACCGAGGTCTAAAGAAGAGGATAAAAGAACACAAAACGGATATGGAGAAATTTAGATTGAGCAATGCGATGGTAATACATAGGTTAGACACGGGGCACGGTATAAACTATGACGAAGCTAAGCTAGTAAAATGCGAAACTGACACACGTCAACGGAGATGTTTTGAATCGGCTCATATTGTTTTAAACGACACCTTGAACTTGAATAATGGCTTCTTTTCTTTAGCCAAACCCTTAGCTATAATGTTAACGAACATACAACCAGGCTAGGTGTCTCTTTCCCATATTGTTCATGCGGTATTTTATTTCATTTCATCTCGTATTGCTACACCAATGATTTCATTTTGTTTAGTTATTTTCTCAGAGCTTGGACTATATATAAGTTGACTGTACTTCCATATACAGTATGTTGTATTCCTGAAGAAGCCGTAGAAGGCGAAACGTTGAATAAACCTGGGACCATATCTGCACATGTGTTTTTAACCATTAATGGAGATTTTGGGAGGAAGCTAAAGACTACAGCTTGAAATACAATAGTCTAAACTCACCAAACTAATTCACATGAGCGTTTCTTTCGGCCATTTTATTCTGACACTACCATGGCAGTCACAGGTGTAGTTTATTCGGCGTTTTTCTCAAGTCTGCTACCGATTCTGGCATTCTGGTAACGGTGGGTTGGCCTAGCTTAGATTTAAAGTTGGTTAGATAAGGTTAAATGGGGAGGATTTAATTGTTGGTCCATTAATTTATATATTATTTATTTTAGCTTCGTACCTTGGTCTTCGTCAAAGTAAAAAATAATAAATAAAAGATACCCTTTCCCCTTTCGAGAATAATTTGTAAATTGTTCAGTAGAAATATGTCCTGGCCGAAGGCTGATGCCTTCATAATTACAAGCTCTATGTCGCTCGTCAGGAAAACGTGGACACCTAAATGGCACGAAAGGTCTAAATATTGACACACTAATGGGGTGAACGTCTTACAATGACACAACTAATGGGGCTACATACAAGGAGGAAGGGAGTCTAGAAAAACTACATGCCTCCTCTTAAGGATTTGGTAGATTAGCTTAGGTTATGCAAAGGGTAGAATAGCTTAGCTTAGACAAATCCTTATCAATCCTATCAAGCAACAGGAGAGGGAAAGTGACTGGGGGTGAACAAAGTAACAATCCCATCAAGAAACAGAAGAGGGAAAGTGACTGGGAGCGAAAAGAACACCAATCCTATCAAGCAACAGAAGAGGGAATGCGACTGGAAGTGAAAACCAATCCTATCAAGCAACAGAAGAGGGAAAGTGACTGAGAGCGAAAAGAACACCAATCCTATCAAGCAACAGAAGAGGGAATGTGACTGGAAGCGAAAACCAATCCTATCAAGCAACAGAAGAGGGAAAGTGACTGAGAGCGAAAAGGACACCAATCCTATCAAGCAACAGAAGAGGGAATGCGACTGGAAGCGAAAACCAATCCTATCAAGCAACAGAAGAGGGAAAGTGACTGAGAGCGAAAAGGACACCAATCCTATCAAGCAACAGACGAGGGAAAGTGACTGGGGGCGAAGAAAAAAAACACCCTACCAATCCTATCAAGCAAGAGAACGAAGAGCAATATAGGCTGTCACACACACGTATAATTGAATTCCTTACCACATTTTGCGGCTGAATTCAATCGCCAGGCTCGGGAGGAAGTTCTATATATGCGATGGATAGGGGGGTGCGTGTGGACAGACCGAACCTATACATTCAATTATCGCGAAACCTAATCATCACGGAGGGGAAAGACGAGACGGGCGATTGATATATGGGTAGATAGATAAATAGATACGGAAATAGATAGAGCAACAATACATAGGTAAAGATAGATAGATATATAGATAAATAGATGGATAGATAGATACGGAAATTAATGGAGTTACAGTACATAGATAGTCAGACAGATAAACAAGAGGACCCCCTATACACCTCGTCCACGGGGCTAGTAGATCTTCGGTAAACCTCTCTTCTTGGGGTGATAGATACATAGATAGATAGAGAGATAGGTAGATAGATAAATAGAGCTACTGTACATAGATGGATGAAGATAAATAGATAGATAGATAGATACCGTAGATAGATAGAAAGGCAAAAGAGCCCCCTACCTCTTTCCACGGCGCTAGGTCTTCAGTAACCCTCTTCTCTTGGGGAGGCAGAATGGATTGTACCGGGAGAAATATGGAATGATAGATACGTAGATAGAATAGCATCAAAAGTATGGATGGATAGATATATAGACAGACACACATATAAATAAAGTTACAGTATATAGATAAACATACCGTAGAGAGATAAATATCGATAGATAGAACCATGAAGATCGTATGAAATATTATTCTCTCAGGATTACTGTAGAACTGCAACCAGTCTGTAAATTATTCAATGCTCATTATTATTTGTCCAGAAACCACAGGGATACCAAACTCTGCTAATAATACGATCTCAACTAACTCTCAGCTCCCCCAAGTCCTTCCTAAGCTATATATAATCGTCTCCTGATAACCAGAAGAATACATTACAAATTTACATCACAGGTACTCAGGGGATTCGGCTACGGCACACGAACATCGGGAGCCCCTAAACAGAAGCTGGCAATTGACATGCCAAAATCAATCCGGGCCTGTAATTGAAGAACACTGGGCCCTCTTATCATTCCATTACGCGAGGCCAGTTAGCTACAGATATTCCTTGTGTAGAACCGGGTACAGTTGCCCAAGTAAGTTCTGTTCCTATACGAGATCTTGTACATGGAAATATGATGCGCATGATTGAATTACAAGTGTAGTTTCTTGCGCAGTGGTTAACTCATTTCACTAGTCGTCTGATACTTAGCAGAAACCGCACTCGTAATGCATTCACACTAATTTTACTTTCATGTGTAATATCACGATGAGGAACAACATTTATGTGGGCAACTGTACATGCGCTGTGAATGTGTGAATGGATTCATTATTTACACAGGGTTCGCTATACTGTAGTTCAAAAGTGTTTTTATGGCTCAAATTCAATTATTTATGATGGTTGTTTACCCACACTAATATTATGCTTTAGCCCAATTTAGTACTTAAGGGGAGACTAGCCGTTTGTTCGGTCTATTAATTCATTTATTCATATATTTTTTTAGTTTCCTCCCTAGACCTCCATCAAGCTTAGGAAAAAAAAAATAGACCCCCCTTAAAGATAAATTTGTACATTTTTCAGTAGACAAATTTCCCGGCCGAAGGCCGATTCCTCTTAAATTTGCAGGCTCGCTTTCGCTCGCCAGGAAAAATTCGACACCTAAATGGCACGAAAGGGCTTAACATTGACAACGAAATGGGGCGAAAGGTTTTAAAATCGCCAAACTAATGGGCCGAACGTCTTATAATCTCAAAACTAATGGGGCTAAACATTAGGGAGAAGGGGGTCCAGAAATACGGTCTGCCTCCCCTTAAGCAGAACTATTCTCTATTCATCATAAGTAAGCCCGAAATCTTGATTTCTATCCTCTGTATCTGAAATAGGGCTAGATCACATGGGTTGTAAATTGCCACACCTATTCCCAGACCGACTCTTCCCAAATGTCAGAAATATTAGCCCCATTACTCTAGTCAGTTCTGAGTTATAGAGGTTATTGGTCAAGATGTTTAGCCTAATGATACTGAATAGAATCTAGTCTTCCTACAGTTGTGTAATGGTCAAGGTCGGAATACTTGAACACTTTTTTTTTAATGATTACAAAATAAGACGGTGAACATTACGGGGGGGGTATGGTTGTTTTTTGGGGTCCTTATATGTTTGTAGTTTACTCGCTAGACCTCCAGCAAGCTTACAAAATACGCCCCTTGACCCCCCCCCCCCCCCCTTCGATATCAATTTGGACATTATTCGGTAGACATTTTTTTCGGCCGAAGGGCAGTTACACACACAATTACAGGCTCGCTATCACTCTCCAGGAACAAAAATCGACGCCTGAATGGCACGAAAGGTCCTAAACTTTGGAAGTCAGAGGGTTAAATGATATAGTCTTTACCCTTTTAATTCCCACAGATCCTTTCTAAGCTGCATAACACCGTCTAATGATATCGAGAATAGAATGACGAGTACAATGCTAATACAAGAGGTGATAAGAAAAAAATCCTAGTACGTGATCTGTCGAAATGGTCTTACATATATTTAAATTAATTGGTTTGTTGACTTACAGGCCTCTCAGCAATGCGGGCTTGGAATTCATGGGCTTTTCCGGATACAATAGGATATCATTCGGCAGCCCGTTCCAATCCCCTCGCCTTGTGTATTTATGAATTTGCCCAGCCTCCCTCATCTATTGTAAACATTACCTCTTGTTTTTCCGGGATATTTATGGGGGCATGAGCGTATTTATTTCGTCATTTATATATAGGCCTATATATATTCTGTATATTTATATATTTTTTTAGTTTCCTCCTTAGACCTCCATCAATCTTTAAAAAAAAAAAACCCAAGACCCTCCTTCAAGATAAACTATTTTTCGATAGAAAAAATTCCCAACCGAAGGCCAGTTCCTCTTAAATAATAGGCTCGCTATCGTTCGCTAGGAAAAAATCTACACCCAAATGTCACGAAAAGTCTTAATATTAAAAAAGAAATGGGTCGAAAAGTCTAAAAATCGCCACTCTAATGGGCCAAACGTCATTAAATCTGAAAACTAATGGGGTTAAACATGAGGAAGAAGGGGGGTGACCAGAAAAAGTCTCATCTCCCCTTAATAACGACCGGCCCCCTCTGTCTCTCATTTTACAGATCCGGACCAGGGAAATATAGGGGAGGTGGAACGGAAATAAATAAATATATACCGTATATATATATAAAGGAAAGGCGAGATGGAAGCCCTACCTACTGAAGCTGTATTAACCCCCTGTACTGTACCGGCGACGTCCTTTTCCTTGTATTCTGGCAGCTATTACACGATTTGATTCAGTTTAGGAAGGACCTCTACCAATTACAAGACTACAGACTATCTAAATTAATCCTTTGAGCTACCATAAATTAATCCTTTGAGCTACCATAAGTTAATCCTTTGAGCTACCATAAATTAATCCTTTGAGCTACCATAAATTAATCCTTTGAGCTACCATAAATTAATCCTTTGAGCTACCATAAATTAATCCTTTGAGCTACCATAAATTAATCCTTTGAGCTACCATAAATTAATCCTTTGAGCTACCATAAATTAATCCTTTGAGCTACCATAAATTAATCCTTTGAGCTACCATAAGTTAATCCTTTGAGCTACCATAAATTAATCCTTTGAGCTACCATAAATTAATCCTTTGAGCTACCATAAATTAATCCTTTGAGCTACCATAAATTAATCCTTTGAGCTACCATAAGTTAATCCTTTGAGCTACCATAAATTAATCCTTTGAGCTACCATAAATTTGTCCTAAGCTTCATAAAATCGTCTAAATGCAGTTGAAATACAAAACAAATACGTCACCGGTACAGAAGGGGTTAAGTGTGAAATTCCGTGTGTACAGAGATGGAAGAGAAAGGCGGAAACATAACCCTTTCAAGATCCGAATACACATTATTATTTCCGTTTTATGGCTATTAATAGACGATTTTATTCAGAGTAGGAAGGGTATATGGAAGTCAGAGGGTTACCTGAAATAGCCTTTACCCTTATATGGACGTCAGAGGGTTAATGGAGAGAGCCTTTACCCTTATATGGACGTCAGAGGGTTAATGGAGAGAGCCTTTACCCTTATATGGACGTCAGAGGGTTACCTGAGATAGCCTTTACCCTTATATGGAAGTCAGAGGGTTACCTGAGATAGCCTTTACCCTTATAGTTCCCACAGATCCTTCCTAAACTGTATAAAACCGTCTAATGATAGCCAAAATGAGCCGTCAATAGGCGTCATAACCTTCAAAGGGTTAAGGGGGTAGTGTTTGGTTTTTGCTCTATACCGGTATATCTATTTATTAATTTATTTTGAGTTTCCTCGCTAGACCTCCATCAAGCTTAGAAAAACACCACCTTGACCCCCTTTCAAGATAAATTTGTACATTTTTCGGTAGAAAAATTTCCCGGCCAAAGGCCGGTTCCTTCTAAAATTAGAGGCTCGCTTTCGCTCGCCAGGAAAAAATCGACACCTAAAGGGCACGAAAGGTTTTAATATTGACACCAAAATGAGGCGAACGGTCTAAAAAATCGCCAAACTAACGGAACGAACGTCGACTTAAAATCTCAAAACAAATATGCTAAACATGAGGGATGAAGGGGGGTGGGGGGGGGGGGTCCAGTAAAAGCGAATAGTTAGGTGAACCCGGAAGCTATAATACAGAGCGGGAGGCGCGACAGGGAATACAGCCCACCCCTTAAATCCCGTGTAAACAGTGGCCCGTATTAATTATTCTCGGATATTTAAGGGCGCGGGATGGGCGTATTGCTTTGATCATTTATGTATCTTTTTAAGTATTGTTTTTTTTTAGTTGCCTCCTTAGTAGACCTCTACATCAACTTTGTCTGGGATATTTATAGGGGGGGGGGGGATGGGCGTATTTATTTCGTCATTGATATAGTGTATCTTTTTGTAATTTTTTAGTTTCCTTCTTAGACCTCCATCAAGCTTAAAATATCCTCCTCCCCCCCCCTCACGACTCTCCTTCAAGATAAATTTGTACATTTTTCGACAGAAAAATTTCCCGGCCGAAGGCCGATTCCTCTTAAATTACAGGCTCGCTTTCGCTCGCCAGGAAAATATCGACACCTAAATGACACGAAAAGTCTTAATATTGAGAAATAAATAGTACGAAAGGTCTTAAAAACGCCAAGCTAATGAGCTGAACGTCTTAATATCTGAAAACTAAAGGGGCTAAACACGAGGAAGAAGAGGGACCAGAAAAACGACCCGCATCCCCTTAATGACGATCGCCCTCCCTTCCATATCTCGTTTCACAGATCCAGGCTAAAGATATATATATGAATGCAATAGGGATGAAAGTAGAGGTGGAAATAGACATGGAATAGAGATGGGACGTAAAGACAACAGTGATGGGATAATGGAAGGGGATGGAATAGAAGAGAAAGTTTGTCTATCTATCTAAGCTATCAATATATATATCTAAGCTATCAATATATCTATCTATCTATCTCTATCTGTTTGTCTGTCTATCTCTATCTGTCTGCCTGTCTGTCTCTATCTGTCTGCCTGTCTCTATCTGTCTGCCTGTCTATCTAATTTATCAATCAATCTATCTATCTATCTCTGTCTGTCTGCCTGCCTGTCTGTCTATCTATATATTGCTGCCAACACGCGTCATAATCCTATAGGGGTTAAAATCGTGATGGCAATACAGATGACATAAACTTTAATACAGAGCTAGAGCAGAAATTATATACACATTAATAAAACACATTATACAGTAAAATACATTATACAGTAAAATACATTATACAGTAAAATACATTATACAGTAAAATACATTATACAGTAAAATACATTATACAGTAAAATACATTATACAGTAAAATACATTATACAGTAAAACACATTATACAGTAAAACACATTATACAGTAAAATACATTATACAGTAAAATACATTATACAGTAGACCAGTAAAGATAAACGAGACGGGAGATGGATAGCACACAAGTGAAATAGATGATGAATGGAAATAAATGGCTCAGAGAGGGGTCATGGACAGTAAATGATACTGTATATGTATCGAACAGCTCTCAACCCTCAGAACCTAACTTTTCACGCAGCGCCTCATGAGCTGTACCCTGTTCCAAATGGATAGTCCAGAAATCTTATAGAGGACATTGGCTGTTTTTTTGGTATATTAATTCCTTTATGCTTTAGTTTCCTCGCTAGACCTTCATCAACCTTAAAAAGACACCCCCTAGATCCCCCTTCAAGAGAAATTTGTACATTTTTCTGCAGAAAAATGGTCCGACCGAAGGCCGGTTTCTCTTGAAATTGCAGGTTTGCTTCAGGTCACCAGGACAAAAACGACACCTAAAGGTCTTAAAATTGACAACGAAAGGTGTTAAAATCGCCAAACTAATGGGCCGAACGTCTTAAAATCTGAAAACTAATGGGGCTAAACACGAGGGAGAAAGGGGTTCAGAAAAAAACAACTCATCTCCCCTTAACCCTAACCTATGCAACTCAAAAAGGACTTGAACAAGTGGGCTGTACAATTCCCTGGCTGACCCTTCCCAAATGGTAGAAACATTACCTCAATTACTTAGTCGTTTGCGAGTTATAGAGGTTAATTTTCAAGAGTATATATATATATATACTGCATATAACTTTTGCTTGGGTACTTTTGCTTCCATTTACTGCGGTATCAGCTGTTTTAATCCGCGCAGCCAACCATCATCTGACTCTCCCCTTCCCATTCCTATCAAATCCCAGGGTAAATTGGGGGCTTAAACAAGTATTGAAGCTGCTCCCTCCCTCCCCCCTCCCACAATATGTCTGTACTTTGCTTCTCTGGCCGAGCATCACGGTAGCATTAACCACTTGAAGAATATGACCCGTTTTGGCAGTTTATTCTGGCTATCATTAGACGATTTTATTTAGATTAGGAAGGGGACATGGAAGACAGAGGGTTAATTGGGAGTCATTACCCTTTTAATTCTCACAGATCCTTCCTAGGCTGTATAAAATCTCACCTAATGATAGCCAGAATAAACGGTCAAAACGCGTCATGATCCTGAAAGGGCTTAAGTGATAAGGTCATACAATTATTCATTACTCTACTGAAAAATGTACACATTTAGCTGGATTTTTTTTTTTTTTTTTTTTTTTTGGTAAAGTTTGGTGGAAGTCTACGGAATAAACTAAAACGAAGAACAACAAGAGTAACTTAATAATGTAAATTCCAATTCAGCCAACTGTTCACCCATCACAAACTCTTGACAATTTGTGTGTAGGTCTGTAAATAATTAATGACAAACCGGTCCAAATTCCCCATAACCTGAAACTAGCGAATGGTCGATTGTGATTTGTGACCGGCATCATAGTTGACGATCCTTATACCGGTACGGATTTTATATATTACCGGTATTGCTTGACCTGGTTCTGGTTGAGAGAAACTATATACGCTGTTCTCAATAAGTAGGCCAACGCTCTTCAAGGGGGGTCACCGGCTTTTTTTGTTTATCTTTCTCTCCTTTTCCCTGGCTTGTATCCATTCGGCCCCATTCAGCCAACTTTTTTAAGACTTTTATCCCCATGCAGGTGTCCTGGCGAGCGATAGCGAGCTAGCATTGTATGGAGAAATCCGGCTTCGCCGGAGACATTTTGCTATCGAAAAATGTACAAATTTAGCTTGCTGTCAAAACAAAAATATATATATGGTGGCTCGCTACCGCTTGCCAGGAAAGTATTGACATCTGGATGGGGGTAAACGTCTTAAAATAGTAGGCTGAATGGGGCCGAATGGATACAAGCCAAAGAGAGAGAGAGGGAGAACGAGAAAAAGAGCGAGGTGGGCTCCCTTAAATCACAAACGACTAGAGTAATGGAGCAAACATTTCTACCATTTTTTTGGAAGGGTCAGCCAGGGGAATGGGTGTGGAAATGTACAGCCCATTTGCTCTATCCCTTCTCCTTTTTGAGTTACAGAGGTTAGGGTTGACGATACCTGTCCTACCTATTTGAAACAGGGTATAGGTTAAGGGGATATGGGCCGGTTTTCTGGACCACTTTCTCCCTCATGTTTAGCCCCATTAGTTTTCAGATGTTAAGATGTTTGCCCCATTATAGTCAAACTCAACTGAAATGAGCTCCAAGGAGGTCAAGGTCGCCCAATGCGATGTTGCCACATGTCGACCAAAACAAACCTTTTAGAAAACGGGAAACCAAGGAAAACCACATTTAGAAGGGAAACTTCAAATAAATGTAAAAGACGTTTTTATGTCTGGAAGGGTTATTGGTATTCTTGTATAATAGTAACATAAACGAAATAATATGTAGGCTATATTTGTATATACCTATTTACATTGTACAGCATCTCCCTTGCCTGGCTATAAAGATGAGAGTAACTTTTGCGAGTTTTTCCTTCCATGGTGGTCGCGCTATGAATGAGGGTTAGTGACCGTCTGACCTGGATGATGTTGTTGTCGTAGTTTGAGGCCATTTAAAGCGTTGCCATTACTCGTATCCAGCTCTCTCTCTCTCTCTCTCTCTCTTTTGATGGGATTACATTGTGCTATATTAATACAAGTTAATATAACTTACAATCTACAAATGTTTAAATCCAGTTGTTACAAACATTTTATGAATGGAGGATGCCTTTAGGCACATGGACCTTTTTGTTTTATCTGTGTTTTTCCTTCCTCCGTTCATTGTCTCTTAAAAAAAAAAAAAAAAAAAAAAAATATTGCATTTTGGAGATTGTGTATGTATGTGTGTGTATCTGTAGGGGTGTGTGTGAGTGTGTGCGTAGCCAACAGAACCGCATTGACATTACTTGGCAACGTCGCATATCCTACCATTCCTTAAATCTATTTATAGCTGTCCCCAGAAAAATGGCAGCATGTTCTAAATAGCGTGCCATATGTTGTATAAATTCCTTCTATATATCCTTAAAATGATATGTTTCTTAACACCACATAACCTTTAAAAATTGTAATATAATATACCGGTATATAGTCATAAAAGCTAAAATTAATTTGTTAATAGCCTGAAAAACTAACATTTGTTGTTAAATCTTTGAATATTAATTTTGACAACACCGCACAGGGCGAGGGACTCCACCTTGTAGCTCATTTCATAGGAGGATGACTATAGTTAGTAGATTTTAAGACCTTTCATCCCATTTCTTCGTCAATATTAAGAAAGTTCGTGCTATTTAGGTGTAAATTTTTTCCCTGGCGAACGATAGTGAGCCTGTTGGAAGAATTTTCTACCGAAAAATGTACAAATTAATCTAGAAGGGGGATCTAATGGATGTTTTTTTTTTTTTTTAATTTGATGGAGATCTAGGGAGGAAACTAGAAACAATGAATACATGCAAAAATCGCCAACAAAATTAACCATCCCCCCTTAAATGGTCTACTGGTTGAGCTATCTAGGGAATCAATTTACCTGACTGTACATCTCAACCAGTAAACCTCAACCATTGCCAACTCAACCAATACTGCTACTTCATGGGGTAGGTCAAGTATGATTATGTTAGAAGTTAAGGGGAGGCAGACCGTTTGTTTGGTCTATTAATTCATTTATTTATATATTTTTTTATTTTCCTCCCTAGATCTCCATCAAGCTTAGAAAAACACCCCCTAGACCTCCCTTCAGGATAAATTTGTAAATTTTTCGGTAGAAATTTTTTCCGGCCAAAGGCCGGTTCTTCTTAAAATTGCAGGCTCGCTATCGCTCGCCAGGAAATAATAGACACCTGAATGGCACGAAAGGTCTTAAAATTGACAACGAAATGGGGCGAAAGGTGTTAAAATCGCCAAACTAATGGGCCGAACGTCTTATAATCTCAAAACTAGTGGGGCTAAACATTAGGGAGAAGGGGGTCCAGAAAAACGGTCTGCCTCCCCTTAACGCTTTCAAACTTCAATTTCGCATTTTTTTTGGTTTCTGCTTTGTGGCTATTATTAGACAATAATATTCAGATTAGGAAGGGTATATCGAAACCAGAGTGTTAAATGAGATAGTCTTTGCCTGTACGACTCACACAGATCCTTCCTAAACTGTATAAAGGCGTCTAATAATAACCCCGAATAGACTGCCAAAATGCGTCAAAATCTTCAAAGGGTTAACATTGGCGCTGTTTGGTAGGCCCTGTCTGAGATCTATTGGTGAAGGGGAGACTTCTACTTGAGGGATTTTTTTTTTGTCGCCCCTTTCTCCCTCATGTTTAGCCCCATTGATTCCAAGATTTTAAGACGTTCGCTGCGTTAGTTTGGCGATTTTAAGAATTTTCGCCCCATTTCTGTCAATTTCAAAACCATTAGTGCCATTTAGGTGTCGATTTTTTCCTGGCGAGCGATAGCGAGCGTCATTTAAGAGGAATCGGCCTTCGGTCGGGACATTTTTTTACCGTAAAATGTACAAATATATATCGAAGGGGGTCTTGGGGGTGTGTTTTAAAGTTTGATAGATAGAGAGCAAAGTAAACCCCCTTCTTAAACCATTGAGTCGAACCAGTAATTCATGCTGCACAATACCGTCTGGGTCCCCTTAATGCTAGGTGAACAGAGGCATCGGGTGCTACGAGACATGCCCTGCATACGTCTCGCCCTGCCCGGGAATCGAACCAGGGACCTCTTGGTTGTAAACGAAACGATGGACAGCAGACGAACGAGAAAATAGAATTGCCTACAGCTTTCGAAATGTTATAAATGACTGGAATATAGAAGGAACTTAACTTCGTGTTCTAACAACTAATATAATTATATATATATATATATAATATATATACATATATATATTATATATATAATATATATATATATATATATATATATATATATATATATATATATATATATATATATATATATATATATATATATATATGTTTAGCTTGCTCCCTAGACCTCTATCAAGGTTAACCGATCCCACTCCCGCTTCGAGGCAGATTTGTACATTTTTCGGTATAAACATTTCTCGGACAAAAGGCCGGTTATTACTAAATTACAGGATCGCTAACGTTCGCCTGGAAAAAATCGACATCTGAGTGGTACGATAGGTCTTAATATTGACAAATATATGGGACTAAAGGTCGTTTAAACGCCAAATTAATGGGATGAACATTTTACAATCTCATAACTAATGGGTTAAACCAGAGGGAGAAGCGGTCCAGAAAAAACATGTACCTCCCCCTAGAAATTGGGATTGGCCAAGACACTATTGAAATTGGCTGCCCTCTTCACTACTGAACGAGACCTTTCATTAGTGAGAGCAGTCCACTAAACATTTTCTAAAGGCGAACAATTGTGTATGAGACAGAGAGAGAGAGAGAGAGAGCTAGCTCCTAAATTACAGGCTCGCTATCGCTCGCCAGGGAAAATCGACTCCTAAATGGCACGAAAGGTCTCAAAATTACACAAATGGGGCGAAAGGTCTTAAAGTCGCCAAACGAATGGGGCAAACGCCTTAAAATCTCAAAACTAATAGAGCTAAACACGAGGGAGAAGATGGTCCAGAAAAATACCCTAAAGGTGAGAATTTGCGTGTTTGAGAATCCTAAATTTTGTTAGCTTTCACTATTATTTTTAAGGACATAATTTTATATCATGGGTAGAGAAAGTCACAGTGAACGTTTGAGTTTTAACCCCTTGAACACCAGAACGCCTATTTACCTTGGATTCTGGCCGAATATAGACGATATTATACTGCTGCAGAAGGACTCGGGTTATAGACGATATTATACTGCTGCAGAAGGACTCGGGTTATTCACAGGGTTTGTTGAGATCATAAGTACCCCTTTGAGTCCTTGAGGTAGAATATAGGCTAAATAAAAGTGCCTAATGGTATGTCGGTGAGAGAGGGATCTGTTGTAGTGGCTTTGTTATGTGTGTTATGAGTCTGTATACGTCGTCGAGGTGTCCCCCGACTGGGTGCGAGTATGTGAAACACGCTAGGACGTACTACCACACCCAGTAAATGTCCGCCTTGGCTGGGATGGAACCCAGGTCAAGCAGATTTACACGTGAGCGTGCTCTCCACTCGACTGTTTTATTGTTATTAAGACAAAAATTTGGATTCTCTCTTGAGTCCTCTTTAAGGGGAGTTATTTAGTTTGTTCCCTAGACCTCCATCAAGCTTAAAATTACACCCCCTTGAGTCCCTTTCAATTTTTGTTTTACATTCTTCGGTAGAAAAATATCCCGGCCGAAGGCCTGTTCCTTTTTAAATTACAGGCTCGCTATCGCTCGTCAGGAAAAAAATAGACACCAAATGGCACGAAAGGTCTTATAATTGACAGAAATGAGGCGAAAGTGTTTAAAATCGCCAAAATAATGGGGCGAACGTCTTAAAATACCAAAAACAATGGGGCTAAACATGAGGGAAAAAGGGGTCCAGAAAAAAAAAATCCCTCGAGTGGAAATTTCCCCTTAAGTAAAGAGTGAGCCCAAACTTGTCGACCCGTGGCATAATCCTCCAGGGGGGGGGGGTTGATTAATGTTAGGCTATATAATTATATTTTGATGGATGGGCAAGCTCGTTCTTATGATATTGGGTCGTTTTTCTAGATCCCCTTCTCCCTCTTGTTTAGCCCCATTCGTTTTGAGATTTTAAGATGTTTGCCCCCATTAGTTTGTCGATTTTAAGACCTTCCGACCCATTTCTTTGTCATTATTAAACGACTGTTCGTGTTATTTAGGTGTCGATTTTTTTCCTGGCGAACGATAGTGAGCCTGTAATTTTGGAAGAACCGGCTTTTTCTACCGAAAAATGTAGAATACTCTAAAAGGTGATATAATGGGTGTTTCTTAAAAGTTTGATGGAGGTCTTGGAAGGAAATTAGAAACATAATGAATAAATACAAAAATTACCAAAATGTGAACCATCCCCCCTTAAGAGAGAGAGAGAGAGAGTGTGTGTGTGTGTGTGTGTGTGTGTGTGTGTGGCCATTCATAACGCAACAGAACCAACCGTAGATATGAAGCTTTGAACCAGATGAGTGAAGCATCTATTCATGAAGCGTGAAAGCATTCGTATGAAATTGTAATGTCTCGTGTGAGCTCGATCCAGGTTCAGTAATATTTCAGCACAGGCACTGTCAATTGAAAGGAGACTGTCGATGTATGTTATTAACTTCGTACGTAGCACTATAGAATAGATTATTTTAAGCCTCTTGTATATTATATTTAAATACATTAGTGCATATTATATTAAGGCATGTTGAATGGTCATATTCCTGATCTGGTAACACAAGGTTCCGAAGTTCATATCCAGATGTGTCAATGGGAAAATATTGTTGGGATGGGACTAGTACTGTGTGGGTCTGTAGACGGCCATAAAGTCCATCAACACCAAATAAAAACCATCCTTGCTGTTTTCAGTACATTAGTATTATGAGTATTCCAAAAGCTCAATATCAAGGGACTGGAGTTCTCGAAAAGGGGCTCCAGTCCTGACGTTATTCTTGACTCACAGTGTGCTGGCTTAATAATCCAGAGAGGTTGATAGCCTCGGAAGTCCTATTTTTAACTAACTCAATAATATGCGGTATGAAGCGTGTGTTGCCGCGGGACTGTGGATTAGTACACAAACACACGAACGAACACACATGATCATAACAAACCCGATTATTTAAGGGGGGTGACCTGCTTTTTTTCTCTCCTTTTCTCTCTTTCTCTGGCTTGTATCCATTCGGCCCCATTCAGCCTACTGTTTTAAAACGTTTATCCCCATCCAGGTGTCAATGTTTTCCTGGCGAGCGGTAGCGAGCCAGCATATTTAAAAAACAAAAATTGACAGCAGGCTAAATTTGTCAATTTTTATAGAAAAATGTCTCCGGCGAAGCCGGATTTCTTCATATATTGCTGGCTCGTCAGGAAGAAATCGACACCTGGATGGGAATAAACGTCTTAAAACAGTAGGCTGAATGGGGCCGAATGGATACAAGCCAGAGTAGGCCTAAGAGAGAAAAAGAGAGAAGAAAAAAAAAAAGCCGGTCATCCCCCTTAAACGTATCACTCATAGAAACTGTGTATTTTATGCACAACTAGTGTTTTCAAATACCGGTAGCCTATAGTGCCCGAGAGTTATTGCAATCTGTTCACAATAAAGTTACGTTGCATATTTAACTTATCATAAATATGTATTGGGTGGTTGTGTTCTTCATTTAGTATTGCTTCTATTGCAATGTTTACAGTATATTGCAATGTTTACAGTATATTGCAATGTTTACAGTATATTGCAATGTTTACAGTATATACGAATGTTTACAGTATATTGCAATGTTTACAGTATATTGCAATGTTTACAGTATATACGAATGTTTACAGTATATTGCAATGTTTACAGTATATTGCAATGTTTACAGTATATTGCAATGTTTACAGTATATTGCAATGTTTACAGTATATTGCAATGTTTACAGTATATTGCAATGTTTACAGTATATTGCAATGTTTACAGTATATTGCAATGTTTACAGTATATACGAATGTTTACAGTATATTGCAATGTTTACAGTATATTTCAATGTTTACAGTATATTGCAATGTTTACAGTATATTGCAATGTTTACAGTACCGTATACGAATGCCGTCCTTTCTCCTACATCATGGGTATGTTGTTTGATATATTTAATTTGTTTTTTGTTAATAGTACATACAGTATTAAGGGGAGGTGTTTAGTTTGTTCCCTAGATTTCCATCAAGCTTAAAATTACACCACCTAGACCCCCTTTCAAGACAAATTTGTACATTTTTCGGTAGAAAAATTTCCCGGCCGAAGGCCGGTTTGTCTTAAAATACAGGCTCGCTATCGCTCGCCAGGAAAAAATCGACACCTAAATGGCACGAAAAGTCTTAAAATTGACGGAAAAGGGGCGAAAGTTCTAAAAATCGCCAAACAAATGGGGCGAACGTCTTAAAATGTCAAAAGCAATGGGGCTAAACATGAGAGAGAAAGGGGTCCCGAAAAAAATCCCTCAAGTGGATATCTCCTCTTAAGCTCCTTCTAGTATGCTTTCAACCACATATTGCACTGTAGGTTTTGGCAATGTCTCTAAACATTTATAGTAATATTATTTTGTCGGCTTCTATTTCCTAACATGCTGTCTGGATAGCGTAATGCTTAGTGTGCCGGATGTCGGTGTGAGTAGCCTAGGTTCGAATCCTTGGGAGTACCACATTGTTTTCTCGTTCTTATGTATTTTTTTTTTTCTGTATTGTCTTCCCGTTTTTTATGATCCCGGGTATACTATATGTATTGTCTTCCCGTTTTTTATGATCCCGGGTATACTGTTCGTTATGGATTGTCTACCCGTTTTTTATGATCCCGGGTATACTGTTCGTTATGTATTGTCTTCCCGTGTTTTATGATCCCGAGTATACTGTTCGTTATGTATTGTCTTCCCGTTTTTTATGATCCCGGGTATACTGTTCGTTATGTATTGTCTTCCCGTTTTTTATGATCCCGGGTATACTGTTCGTTATGTATTGTCTTCCCGTGCTTATGTATTGTTCTGTATGTAGTGTTATGTATATATGCCTCACGCTGTATCCTTCTTTGTACTGTTTTTCCCGTTCTTATTATATTCTTAAGGGGAGGCAGACCGTTTTTCTGGACCCCCAGCTCCCTAATGTTTAGCCCCACTAGTTTTGAGATTATAAGACGTTTGGCCCATTAGTTTGGCGATTTTAACACCTTTCGCCCCATTTCGTTGTCAATTTTAAGACTTTTCGTGCCATTTAGGTGTCGATTATTTCCTGGCGAGCGATAGCGAGCCTGCAATTTTAAGGGGAACCGGCCTTTGGCCGGGAAATTTTTCTACCGAAAAATGCACAAATTTATCTTGAAGGGGGTCTAGGTTTTTTTTTTCTAAGCTTGATGGAGGTCTAGGGAGGAAACTAAAAAAATATATGAATAAATGAATTAATAGACCAAACAAACGGCCAGTCTCTCCTTAACGCTGTATCTTTTCCCCTTTCTTTCCTTCTATAAACGGCTTCTGCGTTACCCTCTCCTCCATCACTCTCCATCTTCCCCGGGCACAGGAACAGGAAAGCCTAGCATAAATTGGAACACCAGGATCGAGGGCTATATTGAGAGAGAGGGGCCTTTATTTATTAATATTTGGGAATATATATATATATATATATATATATATATATATATATATATATATATATATATATATATATATATATATAAACTGTATATACACCCAAATGACCCTCTAGAGTCTAGAGAGATACATTTGTACATTTTTCGGTAGAAAATTACAGGGAAGGCTATCGCTCGCCATCAATCAATCCACACCTAAATGACACAAAAGGTCATACAATCGCCAAACTAATGGGGCGATCGTATTAATATCTCAAAATAGATGGGGCTAAACATGAGGGAGAATGGGGCCCAAACAGGAAAGCCTAGCCTAAATTGGACCCCGTGAACATGGGCTATATTGAGAGTTTGAACCTTCATGTATTACTATTTGGGGAGCGTTGGTAGATTTATCGGGGCGTGCGGGCGGATTTCTGCTTTACAGGCTAATATTGTGCGTTATTTGGCCTATATTTTACGCATAGTATATATTATTTATTATTATTATTATTATTATATATATACTGTACTGTATATATATATATATATATATATATTTATTTGTTTTGTGTGTGTGCATAATAAAATCATGTTTAAGCTTCAACCAGACTTGAGGTAGTTTATGATCTGACATGAGTAAACACAATTTTGAAACTGACCATACACCGTACAGTATATATCACTATATATAAACGTCGGGGTTGATGTATTAAGCGTATTAACTCCTTCAATACACGATGTCGCCTTGTATCGCTCTATTCTGTCAAGTAATGTATTGAACGATTTAATCCCCATGACATCGAAATCATCATCTACAGTTTGTTGCCAGCAGGGGGTAAATAGCGATTATACTCCATAAAAAAGACGTTTGGTACACAGTGAGGATGTCCGAAGGAGCTCTGAGAGTGATTGGACTTTGTGTTATTTCCATTAATACCGGGTTTTATAAATGTGATAAAAATAAATATTCCCCCACAGTGGATTATACATGCGTAGCCTAAAGTATAAGGATTTCATATATCTGCATTGTCCCTAATAAATTATATATATATAATCAGGCGGCGAGCCTTTTCTGAATAATTATCGTTTTCTTTAATTATCAGTAGACTAGTCAGATGAGTTTTACCACTGCATAAGAAACTACACTCGTAAATCAATCATGTGCATTATATATATATATATATATATATATATATATATATATATATATATATATATATATATATATATATATATATATTTGTGTAATATCACGGAGAAACATAACTTATTTGGGCAACTGTACATGTGAGGATTTATTGAGAGGGATTGAGCCCCATTTTATTCCCACAAGGTCTTCTTACTACGCATAAAATCGTCTATTGAAGGCCATAACGAAATCAAGAATACTATAGGCCTCGCATACTGAAAGGGTTAAGGTAGGGTGGAATACAATAGACACTTGGTAGAGCGCATACCTCCGCTTAGGCTGGCTGGGTCTTTACCATGAAGAGGGGGGGGGGGTCACCTGCTTTGTTTTTAACTGTTTCTCCTTTTCTCTCTTTCTCTGGTTTGTATCCATTCGGCCCCATTCAGCCAACTGTTTTAAGACGTTTATCCCCATCCAGGTGTCGATTTCTTCCTGGCGAGCGATAGCGAGCCAGCATTGTATGGAGAAATCCGGCTTCGCTGGAGAAATTTTTCTATCGAAAAATGTACAAATTTAGCTTCCTATCAAAACATTAATATATATATATGCTGGCTCACTACCGCTCGCCAGGAAAATATTGACACCTGGATGGGGGTAAACTTCTTAAAACAGTAGGCTGAATGGTACCGATTGGATACAAGCCAAAGAAAGAGGGAGAGAAAGAGAAAAAAAGCGAAGTGGGCTCCCTTAATATCATAGGCCTAAATTATCTTCTGGGTGTGTGGGTTCCAGGACATGATCCGGAGCGCCTTCTAAATTGAGTCACCTCTTCCTTGGTGCGTATCGTATCTGCCCACCAAAGTTCGTGAAAATTGGTTAATAACACATATCGTATCTGCCCACCAAGTTTCGTGAATATCTCCGGATCGCCTCCCAAATTGAATCATTATTAATTTGCGGTTATCCTATATGCCGACTAAATTTCGTTAACATCGGTTCATAACTTTGTGAGATCTCTTTTACAGAAAAACACACAAAAAAACGGAGGCAAGACCATAACCTCCGTCCAACTTCGTTGGCGAAGGTAATACGTTTAATAACAACGGAAGTGTAAAAATTAAAACTGACAACGCGGAGTATGATTACGTTGGCAGTTTAGAAAGAAATCATTTAATTACCGGTACAGTCGGCCAAATAAGTAATGCCGCGGCACCAATTATATTTCGATCAATAATTGGTATCAGTGTCGAAAACTGTATATATTAGTTTTGAGTGAGATATACAAGCATGCTCCTACACCTGCCCACCCTTTCCAACATCTGACAGACATTAATACAGTACAGAGCGAGCCAAACGTAATGCCAACGGAGACACGACTTATTTGTCCAACTGTACTGTACTTAAGGGGAGGTATTTAGTTTGTTCACTAGACCTCCATCAACCTTAAAATTACATCCCCTTGATCCCCTTTCAAGATAAATTTGTAAATTTTTCGGTAGAAAAATGTCCCGGCCGAAGTAAAGTTACTCTTAAATTACAGGCTCGCTATCGCTCGCCAGGATAAAATCGACACCTGAATGGCACGAAAGGTCTTAATATGGGGTGAAAGTTCTTAAAATCGCTAAACTAATGGGGCAAACGTTTTATAATATCAAAAGCATTGGGGGCTAAACATGAGGGAGAAAGGGGTCAAGAAAAAAGTCCCTCAAGTGGAGATCTCCCCTTAATGGTAATGAACTACAGCACCGTATATAACACTCTCGTAATAAGTAAATATACTCTACCTCCAGGGAAACAAACACTTAATACAATTATCCACATCAAGATTAAGTTGGCGACTTAATTAATATAGCTGTTTGAAGGGGAGATGAGTCGTTGTTCTGGACTCGTCTCTCTCTCTCTCCGTAGTGTTTAGCCCCCTTAGTTTTGAAATGATAAGACGTTCGGCTCATTATTTTGGCGATTTGATTACCTTTAACGCTCCATTTCGTTCTCAATTAAGACCTATCGCGCCATTTAGGTGTCGATTTCTTCCTGGCGAGCGATAGCGAGCCTGTAATTATAAGAGGAACCAGCCTTCGGCCCGGACATTTTCTACCGAAAAATGTACAGACTTAGCTTGAGGAGGGGGGGGGGGGGTTCTAAGTTTGAGGGAAGTCTAGCGAGGAAAATCAACATGAATTACTAAATAAATTGATAAGACCAAAAAAAAAAAAAAAAACAGCCACTAGCCCCTTAATTGACCTTTGACAGCACAATCCGTCTGAATGATGCTATTATAATAATTAGGGTAACATTGTCACGTACCAGTTTTTATTTCTTTATTTGTTTCCCCTAACCGAGATACATTAGCTCATTTTGCATCACACCAGGTCACACAGGACCATTTTTAGATACATCATTTTGTTTTAGTAATCACAAAATCGCTGTTTCCTTTATTTGAGAAGGGACTGGAGTTTCCGAAAAGGGGCTCCAGTCCTGACGTCATTCTTGACTTACAGTGTGCTGGCTTAATTATCCAGAAGGGTTGATAGCCTCTGAAGTCCTATTTTAACGAACTAACTGAAGGGTTGGTAGCCGACGTAGTTTAATTTTAATTAAGAAAAACACAACAAAAGTTCATTAATCACCCACTTCTGTACCGGCGACCTCTGTTATGTTTTATCAACTCTGCGTAAGCAGAGTTTGGTATCGCCCCCCCGTATAGTGGGTACCACACGAAAAAAATGTCTGTCGTCGTCGTCGTCGTCGTCGTCGTCGTCGTCGTCGTCCGTTTGTCTCGGAACTCCTCCTAGACCGTTGGACGGATTTTCACCAAATTTCACACGAACATTTGTTGCGTGAATGCAAACGTCAGTCAAAAAATATGTTTTTGAATTTATGCAATAGTTATGATTTTAGGTCCAAAATATGGTTTTTGCCCCCCCCCCCAGCAATGATGGCGTTCTTAGTGTGTGAGCCCCGAAGGGGCTCACACACTAAGAACGCATTCGTTCTGGGAGCAAAAAATCTCGCTACGTATTTGCTAGGTTAAGTTAGTTTAGTTGGCATTAGAAGTGATGGTAGTAATATTTGGATTTATGGTGATAGTAGTGATAATGGTGATAATTGTAGTGATGATGGTTGTAGTTGTATTGATGATGATGACAGTAGTGATGATGATGACAGTAGTAGATATGATGGTGACAGTAGTAGTAATGATGGTCATAATAGTAGTGATGATGGTGACAAGTAATGATGTTAGTTGTAGTGATAATAATGACAGTAGTGATGATGGTAGTGACGATGGTGTGAGTATTAGTGCTGATGGTGAGTAGTAGTGAGGATGGTGAAATTTGTAGTGATAATGACGATAGTTGTGGTGATGAAGTTCATAGTAATGGTGATGATGGCAGTAGTAGTGATGATGGTGACAGTAGAATAAATTATGGTAATATTTGTGACAGTAGTAATGATGATGGTTATAGTAGTAGTGATGATGTTAACAGTAGTAATGATGATGATTGTAAGATGGTGGTGATGATTGTAAGATGGTGGTGATGATATTAGTAATGATGGTTGATAGTTGTAGTATCAATGATGCTAGTAGTGATTAAGATGCTAGTGACAATGGACAGTGATGATGGTGAGAGTAGTAGTGATAATTGTAATTGTAGTAGTAATGATGATCATAGTAATGGTGATGATGACAGTACTCGTGATGATTGTGGCAGTTGTAGTGATGATGGCAGTTGTAGTGATGATGGCAGTAGTAGTGATTTTGTTGATTGTTATTGATGATGGTATTAGTAGTGATGATGGTAACCCATCGCAGAGTTGGGTATGCCGTTTTGATTTTGGGCAAAACGGCACGTCTACTTTATTATAGATAAATTTAGACGATTATGTGCAGTTTAAGAAGGATCGATGGTAGTAAAAAGGGTTAAATGAGATCATTCGAAGCCTTCTAATTGCTGGAATCCTTTTTTAAACTGAATGAATCGTCTAATAGTAACCGGAATAAATGTAAACGGACGTCACTGGTATACTGCACGGGTTAATTAAGCACCAAGCTAGGTCACATGCTGGACACCCAGGACACTAGCCCCCACCCCCCCACCCACCCCACCCACCCCGTCACCCGGTCTGCCCTGCATGCCACTTAATTTTATACAACCCGGTTCTCCCCAGTAGTACACACGCCTGCACAAGTCGCTGGTACGCTACTTAACCCTTTCAAGATTCTACGACGCATTTCGGATATATATTCGGGCTATTATTAGGCGATGTTATGCAGATTAGAAAGAGTATTATGGAAGTCAGAGGGTTGATTGAGAGAGTCTTGACCCTTTCAATTCCCACAGATCCTTTCTAAACTTTAATACAATCGTCTAATGATAGCCAGAATAGACTCCACACAAATTTCAAGCTATCTATCTATCTATATGCTATCTATATGCTCAGGCCCAATCCCCATTTTGGGGGTAGCCGACTCAAGACAGAGCAAGAACAGGGAAAACACAAAAACAACATAAAACAAAACAAAAATTTCAAGCTAAAAACGTGAAACCTTCAATGGCTAATGAGAAAGATCCCAATAAGGTATGAGGTGACACTTAAGGGGAGATGGTTCACTTTTAAGGGGAGATGGTTCACTTTTAAGGGGAGATGGTTCACTTTTAAGGGGAGATGGTTCACTTTATTGGGCGATTTTTGCATGTATTCGTTATTGTTCTAGTTTCCTCCCTAGACCTCCATCAAATTTAAAAAAAAACATCCATTAGATCCCCCTTCTAGATTAATTTGTACATTTTTCGGTAGAAAAATTTCCCGGCCGAAGGCCCGTTCTTCCAACATTACAGGCTCACTATCGTTCGCCAGGGAAAAATCGACACCTAAATAGCACGAAAGGTCTAAATATTGACGAAGAAATGGGGCGAAAGGTCTTAAAATTGACTAACTAATGGGACAAACATCTTAACATCTGAAAACTAATGGGGCTAAACATGAGGGAGAAAGTGGTCCAGAAAACCGGCCCATCCCGCCTTAACCCACACTGCAGGGTACGGCGCCCCCCTGACCCGACCACGAAGGGCGGTATGGAGCGGCCATAGAGTTTACCACAACATTGATCTCATTAAGGGACCCCACCTCGCTTTTTTTCTCTATCTCTCCCTCTCTCTTTGGCTTGTATCCATTCGGCCCCATTCAGCCTACTGTTTGAAGATGTTTACCCCCATTCAGGTGTCAATATTTTCCTGGCAAGTGGTAGCGAGCCAGCATATACTGTATATGTTTTTGTTTTGACAGCAAGCTAAATTTGTACATTTTTCGATAGAAAAATGCCTCCCGGCGAAGCCGGATTTCTCCACACAATGCTGGCTCGCTATCGCTCGCCATCGCTCGCCAGGAAGAAATCGACACCTGAATGGGGATAAACGTCTTAAAACAGTTGGCTGAATGGGGCCGAATGGATACAAGCCAGAGAAAGAGAGAACAGGAGAGAAAGATTAAAAAAAAGCCGGTGACCCCCCTTAAACCCTGCTATAGTCCTCAATATAAAAGTTGATAAACATTCGAAAAATATATTGCCACACATATACAGTATATAGGTTTACACTTTTACTGGGTGTTTGATTACAAAATAAACATATATCCACAACAAAGAGGACTTGATACCCTCAGATCTGCATTATGAAGTATTATATTCGTGTATATTGCGATTTCTATTAAATAAGGATCATGATAACCAAATCTTAAACTAATTGAATGCGGGCACGACTTATTATGGGGCTAGTGGCTGTATTGTGTTCTATTAATTAATGTATTCATATATGTTTTAGCTTCCTTGCTAGAACTCCCTCAAACTAAGAAAAACAGCCCCTAGACCCCCCTCAAGATTTTTTTTTTTTTTAAATTTCGGTAGATAAATTTTCCGGCCGAAGGCCGGGTCATCTTATAATTACAGGCTTGCTATCACTCGCCAGGAAAAAATCGACACCTCAATGGCACGATATCAGGTAGGATAAGAGAAGAGCATATATGCATGTAATGTGCATATATTTATGTATATGTATGTCTGTGTGTGTGTGCTGTCAATGGTTTGAGCCCGGTTGAGAATATAAGGTATATAATATATATATGTACTGTACGTGTATTTATATGGTCATATGCACATATGTATGTAAATATACGTACATATGAGCGAGAACATATTGCTCACTAGCGCAACTTCTGATTATAAATCTATGCATAAGCATTATCTATTATTAAGTGTTCGCGTATCTTCATCCATGTATTTCCACCCTTAACAATAGAACGCCCAGCTCTTCCATATTTCACCTTCTGTCACACACACACACACACACACACACACACACACACACACACACACACCTACACTACCGAGGATTAACCTCCCATTGTAGTAGGCTGTACCTGACCATACGGACCATATACGGACTTGAATTGCTGCACCCTCTTTACCCTGACCATACCAAAACAGTTTCTGTATGTATGTATGTTTGTGTATACGGACATATGCACACTTACTGCATGTTCTTATGTTCCTATATATGTATGTATATGTATGTGCGCACGTACGTGTATATACGTATGTTTTGTATATGAGTAAGTAAATAAATGTGTATATGTACTGTATATCACTTACTCTCATGGTTATTTTATGATAATTTGTATTCTGCACATGCGTCATTATTGTATTTATTTATTTTGTTTGTAAACTGAGCTTACCATCCTCATATCTGTACATCTCATGTTCATCCACTAAATTGTAAAATGTGTATTTTCAGCTCATGAGGCTGCCATTCTTTAATAAACCGTTTATTATTATTATTATTATATGTCTTAAAATTGACAACGAAATGGAGCTAAAGGTGTTATAATCGCCAAACTAATGGGCCGAACGTCTTAAAACTTCAAAACTAATGGGGCTAAGCACAAGGGAGAAAGGGGACCAGAAAATTAGCTATCTCCCCTTAACACGACTGTACTGCAGGTGTGGACTGGGTTGCATATAATAGACTGGCGTGGGGTTCACTTGATTCAGGACTGCAGGTGGAATTTGTCACTGTCCCAACACAAGCTTCGGTCATCTAAACTCTCGTCGATGTATTGATGAACTTCACACCAGCTCGCTCTCTCTCTCTCTCTCTCTCTCTCTCTCTCTCTCTCTCTCTCTCTCTCTCTCTCTCTCTCTCTCATTTTAGTCTTGGGTAATTTTCATTATTTATTTTAGTGGTGTAATGGGTAGGGTGTTTAAAATCTGTATGTGGTATCTCTGGTTCGAATCCCGGGAGGATCACATGCTTTCATTAATTTCATTGGGAGGTGTTTGGTGTTGGGAGTGAAATTAATTATTTAGATTATTTCTAAAGGTTCAGAAGCAGTTTGTAGCGAGGTTGGCCCTTTGAGATATGTGCCCCATAAATTGTTCTTTCCTTTCACATAAACATTACGCTATTCAGTGTGCTGTTGGGTCTGAGTACATGATTAGATTAATATCCAGTAGGCCTATTCAATATATGGATATCAATTTTACTAATGTACTGTACTGTCTTGGTGGTGCAATGGTTAGAGTGTTTACGTCTGTATGGTGTATCCCAGATTCGAATCCCGGGAGGATCACATGCTGTCATTAATTTCATTGAGAGATGTTTGGTGTTGGATGTGAAATTATTTAATTATATTATTCTCTTCTTCATCTATTCCTTTCTTGTTTCGTGTTCGTCATTCTCTTTTCTGCATGTTTCTTTCCTCTCCTGTTCATTTCTTCCATTTGTCTCCGTCCCACCAAAATCTTTGGTCAACTAAGTTCTCGTCGATGTATTATGATCTTTTACTCCATCACACACACACACACACACACACACACACACACACGGCAATAATATGACGCAGAAACATAGCAGTGTCATATGTATCCATCAAAAATCGTGAAATCAGATGCTAATGGATTCAATTTACCATCAGCTTGAAATAAACAGACTATAGTTAGGCCTAAACCAAGGTCATGTTTATATATAACAAACAACAGGGTGCCGAACACAAAACCCTGAGGGACGCCACTTTTGACTAAACCCCAATCTGACTTAATACCATTTATGCCAACGCTTTGTTTCCTACCAATCAGCCATGATCTAATCCACCTAAATATGCCATGTTCTTCTACCTTTCTCATCAATCTCTCATGAGGGACTCTATCGAAGACCTTTCGTAAGTCAAAATTTACTATATCATAATAATTGTCATTATCTACCGCTTCATATACCGCTGAGAAAAAGTTAAGCATAAAACGTACAGATAATCCCTGAAATAGATATCGGTATGTGTAACATTATAGTGCGAGGCACCCGCCTTTCAACACAGTCCTACTCTTATTCTGTCCAGCTCTCCAACCCAATAATTGGCAAATTATCTGAGTCTTTCTTCTACTCAACAAGTGAACTCTGGAACTCTCTCGTACAACCAATCTTTCCCTCATACTAGAACAAAACTGCTTCAAACTTCGTGTGTCCAGGTATTTTGACTCCAACGTCCCTTGAATTTGGCCCTGTCACTCTTTTGGCTTTGGGGGAGACACTCGTTACAGGCAACCTGCCTTTTGTCTCCTTCATACACAAAAAACAATATATATATATATATATATATATATAATATATATATATATAATATATATATATATATATATAATTATATATATATATATATATAAAAGTTAGCCATTCCTTATAACGGAAGTAAAGGATACGCCAACCTTTATCACCGACGCCACACATTGAAGTAGCAGACCCAACAAGACCCGAGATTAAGCAAACAAACGGGAGCCAGCCTCTCAAAATATGCCCATTCCAGCCGCACAAACATGTGCAGTCGGCCATACAAGTGATGTGTCGGCACCAAGTATATTCTGAGCAACAATTGGTATCGGCAATATATAAACTTCCATTCAACGTTTTGAGTGAGACATTACACACATGCTCCTACACTTACACACCTTATTCAACATCTGACTTATATTAATACAGCACAGAGCGAGCCAAACATAATGACAGCTGACACATGACTTATTTGGCCGACTGTACGGTTGACCAAATAAGTCGTGTCATCGCTGTCATTACGTTTTACTCGCTGTGTGCCGTATTAATGTCTGTCAGATGTTGAATAGGGTGTGCAAAGATAGGAACATGTGTGTATAGCTCACTCGAAACGATGAATTAAGGGGAGATATCCACTTGAGGGATCTTTTTCTGGACCCCTTTCTCTCTCATGTTTAGCCCCATTGCGTTTTAGATTCTAAGACGCTCGCCCCCTTTACTTTGGCTATTTTAAGAACTTTCACCCCATTTCTGTCAATTTTAAGAACTTTCGTGCCATTTAGGTGTCGATATTTTCCTGGCGAGCGATAGCGAGCCTGTAATTTAAGAGGAACCGGCCTTCGGCCGGGAAATTTTTCTACCGACAAATGTACAAATTTATCTTGAAAGGGGATCTAGGGGGTGTAATTTTAAGTTTGATGGAGGTCTAGGGAACAAACTAAATACCTCCCCTTAATGCTTAGATAGTGCTGATACCAATTATTGATCGAAATATACTTGGTGCCGCGACATGACTTATTTGGCCGACTGTACCAACACACAGATTAGAGGGACCGATAAATTCCGAGGAACGTAACAGTAGCACATCAGAAAGTTTACATAGTCGATACGGTCGGATATGCATACGGAATTACTGGCACGCGGAGTATATACCGTGTAATCAGTGGGTTTGTTAGCTAGCTTCTGTTGACGTATATACAGTATACACACTCACGGGTTTATATACACACATGCACACACTATCTCTGCGTCTCTCTCTCTCTCTCTCGCTCTCGCTCACACTCTCTCTCTCTCTCTCTCTCTCTCTCTCTTTCACAAACACATACACATTTTGAACATTCGTTTAATATGGCCAAATTTTGTTTAATCACAGTTCACACAACATATAACATAATGTCTTCTCTTTCTTTTCCAACATTCCCTCTCTTCTCATATTTGTTTCCACTCTCCATAAATGAATCGCCCCAACTCCTACTTTAATGTCATTCCAGTTGCTTTCACTTCCTGCACCTTCTCCCTCGTTTTTTGCCCCATTGGTTTTGAGATTTTAAGAAGTTCGCCCCATTTCTTTGCCAATATTACGACTTTGTGTGTCGTTTAGGTGTGAGCGAAAGCGAGCCTGCAATTTAGGAGAAACCGGCTGATTTTTCTACCGAAACATGCACAAATATAATTTCGAAGGGGAGTCTTGAGGATATTTTTTAAGCTTGGTGGAGGTCTGCGGAGGATAAAAAAAATAATATATTGTACATAATAATAATAATAATAATAATAATAATAATAATAATAATAATAATAAGAAAATACAGAAAATGATAAACACTTTGCCTTACTAAATCATTTCCTCCTTGACCTTCCTCTATCTCTCCTTCCTTCCTTCCACTTCTCCTCCTTACTCTTCCTCCTTTGTTCTTCCTCTCCTACTTCCTCCTCACGTCTCCATTTCTTTCTTCCTACTCCTTTCTTAGCTTCTCCCTGCTTCCCCCTCCTCCTCCTCCATTTCTTGCTTCCACATCTTCTTCCTCCTCCTTCTCCACCTATTCCTTCTCATGCCTCCTGATCATCTTTCTCCTTCCTTTTCCTCCCCTCTTCTTCCTTCGATTCCTTATCCTCATCCTTCCCCCTCCCCATTCCTCTTTCCCCTTCTCCTCATTCGATTCCTCCTCTTCCTTTTTCATTTATCTTCCTCTTCCTCCCCTCCTCCTCCCCATTCCTCCTCTCCCCCACTCCTCCTCCCCCCCACTCCTCCTCCTCCCCATTACTCCTCCTCACTCCTACTCCTCCCCACTGTCCCTCCTCCTCCTCCTCATTCCTACTCCTCCCCCTCATTCATCTTCCTCCCAATTCCTCACTCCTCCTCACTCCTCCTCCTTCATCCTCTTCCCCATTCCTCACTCCTCCTCCTCTTCTCTCCACAACTGGACCCCCAATTTAGTCATTTGCAGAATAACCCACGTCCATTTCCGAGAGTTACATCTTGTTAGCAGTGACGGCAAAGGGAGAGAGAGAGTGAGAGAGAGTATAGTAAGAGCGAGAGTACCAGTACAGTGAGAGAGAGAGAGAATCGAAATTATTCAAAATGCACGAAGTAAAGCACTGCAGCATCGAATAGCACGGTAACAATACCCGCTAATAAATATACCCATCTTGCAACACAATCCCACCCCTACTCTGTGCAACTCTCCAACCCGAGTGAAACGTTACTGTCTTTCTTCTACTCAACAGTTGAGCTATGGAACTCTCTCCCAGAATCAGTCGTTCCCTCATCCTATGTCTTAAATTGCTTCAAATTCCATGTGTCCAGGTATTTTAGCTCGAACGTCCCTTGATTTTGGCCCTCGCTACAGGCAGTTATACCTTTTGTCTCCCTCACTCACATAGAAGAAAAAAAATGCACGTTACACTGTATACGGTATACATATTGTACGTATACCGGTAGTCTAATTACATGTACTGGAAAATAATATATACAGTAATACGGTAACAAGAAGAAAAACACAAATATTTGAGAAACAGGGTAAGTCGAAACGCTGAAAATAATTATAAGATGTTCTTGATAATCCTGAGCCTCCTCTTTCTCTCTTAGGAAAGTCATTAGTTTGGAGAGAAAATGTATATATCATCTAAAATAGGCAAACACAATAGCGTGAATAAGAGACTAGGAAATATGCGAAGAAAAAAACTAATCGTAAAAAAAAAAAAAAAAAAAGGAAAATATGCAAAGAAAAAAAAAATTCGAACATTATTGAACAAAATATAGGAAAGAAAAATCACGGGAACTCCAAGGTGAAGAAGGGAAGGAGGAATGTTTAGTGAAGGCGAAATTATCGGAAAACGTGTGGAAACGCATATATATTGAATTGTCCCAGGTTGATGGAGAGAGAGAGAGAGAGAGAGAGAGAGAGAGAGAGAGAGAGAGAGAGAGAGAGAGAGAGAGAGAGAATTGAATTGAATTTGAATTGCCACTTTTTATTTAGCCAGTAGAACATACACATGATAATCATAATACAAAATCAACATTACATTGGCTGAGCCTTGTGAGAGGTATCTCTCTTAAAGGCACGTCAAGCTTAAACTCGAAAGCTTTTACCGTAATAATATGAAAACAAAGTAAATAATTTCAAAATTGAACACACTACAAGACAAATATCCGGGTCAAAATTAGATTAGAGAGAGAGAGAGAGAGAGAGAGAGAGAGAGAGAGAGAGAGAGAGAGAGGAGGAGGAGGAGGAGGAGAAGTAGAGTAAATCTTAATGAGCATGTTATATACATTTGTGTAGTTACATGATAACTAAAAAAAAAAAGTTTCCATTTTGGTATTTGACTAAATAACTACATGCATGGTTACACTGGAAATAAAAATAAAACAAAACTTAAAGCAACGAAGAATTGAGATGATTAGCGAGTAGATAAGTAGTTGGATGAAAACATTTGAAAAAGTAAGAACAATAGTTAGTTAAATGATAGAGAAATAAGGGGAGAGAGAGAGTGAGTGTGTGTGAGTGAAAAGAGTGAAAAGGAGAGAGCAAGAGAGAAAGCGAGAGAACAAGAGCGAGAGAGGACCATTAAAGTTGAGGATGAGATACTACCTTATGGAGAGAGAGACAAAGGGAAGAATTCTGAAAACCTGAAGGATCTGTAATTTACGAGCCAAGATGAAGAACAAAGGCGAATCAGAAGTTATAAAAGCGGTAGTGAAGTAGAGGAGAGCGGAATACAGTAAATGTAAGCAGAATACAGTAAATAAATGAAGAATTCAGTAAATTAGAGCAGAATACAGTGAATTAAAGGAGAATACAGTAAATTAAAGGTGAATACAGTAAATTAAAGCAGAATACAGTAAATGTAAGCAGAATACAGTACATTAAAGCAAAATACAGTACATTAACCCTTAACTGGCGGAGCCCGCCTTAAGTCAGGCTCCAATTTGCAGCAAGTTAGGAGCATTATTAAGGCTTTTAAAGGATTAAAATCGAGTGCAAATGGCCGGGAGCGCAGCAGGCCACACGCCTGACACCCAGGGCTTACCGCCGCCCACTGACTCACGCTACCTCTGTTCTCGAGAGGCCGGCAGCGTTGCCAGTAGTGAGCGTAGCGGGAAAAAATATGCCGCTATACGCTAAACTCCCATGTTAGTGGTACCGCTGCGTGAGAACGACGAATGCTACGTAGCTCGTTCTGGTCTCATTTTGAAGCTTTTAGCGCCTAGTTTTTTGCTGAATACATTTCTTTTCATGCAGATACTTGATTGATCATTCAGGAGGGCCTGAATATGCCCAAAATAGCCCAAAACCCCCCGCTAGACAAGGGTTAAAGCAGAATACAGTAAAGTGTAGCAGGATATAATAAAGTCAAGCAGAATACAGTACATTTAAGAATAATGCAGTAAATATAAGCAGATTACAGTAAATTAAAGCAGAATACATGAAATTGAAGCAGGATACAGTCAATTAAAACAGAATACAGTAAATTGAAGCAGGATACAGTCAATTAAAACAGAATACAGTAAATTGAAGCAGGATACAGTCAATTAAAACAGAATACAGTAAATTGAAGCAGAATACAATAAATTAAAACAGAATACAGTAAATTGAAGCAAAATACAGTAAATTAAAACAGAATACAGTACATTAGAGCATAATACAGTGAATATGAGCAAAACATATTAAGCGCAGGCAATTTATAGACGCAGAAATTAATGAAGTATAGTAAAATAGTCCATACAATAAAATACAACAGCAAGGAAGTCCATTACAATGATAGGATAGCCAGGAAATAAAGTATATTAAGCCCCACAAAGAAAACGCAAGCAAGCTCAAGAAAATAAAGCCAGGAAATAAAGTATATTAAGCCCCAGAAAGAAAACGCAAGCAAGCACAAGAAAATAAAGAACCAGAAGAGCCAGAAAATTAAGTAAATTTAACCAGAATAATTGCTAGAATATAAGAAAACAAAAATATATAAACCAAGCAGAAATGCCAGAACAAAATTAATGTAAATTGAACCAGAGTAATTGAGCGAGTATAAGAATGCAAAGACAAGGAGCCGAAAAACCAGAAAAGACAGCAGTGACCGGATGAAATGAGCAGAAGAGATCCAAAGAAAGCAGAGAAGCAGACGCCAATTAAACCAGAATAGACACGAAGAGAGCAGTCGAAATCATTATGTAAGAGTAAGCTGGCGAGTAGAGAATTAAGAGAGCAGAGAAAAGCAGAGTTTCAGACGCCAAATAAACCAAAATAGAGAAGCCGAGAGCAGTAAGTATCGGGAAGTAAGAGTAAGCAGGCGAGTAGAGATACATGAGAGCAGCGGAAAGCAGAGAGGAGAATAAAGAAGAGGAAGACAGCAGTAGAAAGCACGCAAACCTTGAAAGTTCCGTAATGTACGAGACAAGATGAGAGACAAAGGAGAATCAGAGGTTGGCCAGAGTGGAAAACAGAAACGGAAAGAGAGCAGGAGAAAATACACAGGAGAGAATGTCATAAGAGGGGAAATACACAGGAGAGAATGTCATAAGAGGGGAAATACACAGGAGAGAATGTCATAAGAGGGAAATACACAGGAGAGAATGTCATAAGAGGGGAAATACACAGGAGAGAATGTCATAAGAGGGGAAATACACAGGAGAGAATGTCATAAGAGGGGAAATACACAGGAGAGAATGTCATAAGAGGGGAAATCACGCAACTAATCTCAAGGTAAGGGAAGATTTATAACAAGACCAAATCAGAAATAGACGGAGTGGAGTGCAATCGAAGAAAAAGGGGGCAGGAGAGAGCTGAGTGAAGAAACAAATCAGATACGATAGGAGAAGACACTAGAAGACAGAAAAAAAAAAGAAAAAAAGAAGAGAGAAGAGGAATGCAACAAGAGCAGAAACCATATATATGATAGAATCCCTGAAATATGTTGTTGTATTTTATCAAGGAAAACGTAGGACAAAGCTGAATCAGAGGTTAGCCAGCAGAAGATTGGAAGAGTGATATAAAGCAGAAGAGTGATATAAAGCAGAACATATATTTAAACACAACATTCGACCAGCAGAACTGAGGACAACAGAGAGAAATATAAATAGAGACAAGGAAGCCAGAAATATATAAGTAAGAAAGAATGGGAAGATAACAGAAAGAATGGGAAGATAACAGAAAGAATGGGAAGATAACAGAAAGAATGGGAAGATAACAGAAAGAATGAGAAGATAACAGAAAGAATGGGAAGATAACAGAAAGAATGGGAAGATAACAGAAAGAATGAGAAGATAACAGAAAGAATGGGAAGATAACAGAAAGAATGGGAAGATAACAGGGCAAATGAAGAAAGAGAGAAGATTACAACGGATAACAGGAAACGTTAGTGAAAATGTTATAACCCGGAAGGATTTGTGGTGTCCAAGGTAAGATGGAGAACAAAGGCGAATCAGAGGTGGGTCGTGAGTGGCGAAATGACACAGGAAAAGAGCGCGCCAGAGACAAGAATAGAAGAAAGCCAATTCGAAAGGGAATAAAGAAGAAAAATAGCTTATAAAGAGCTGAACAAGAGGAGCACATGGGAAAAGATAAATGTGAAAACACGTAAAAAATATACATAGAATACAAAAAAAATGAGCAGACAAAAAAAAAACAAAAAAACAAAAAAAACAATAACAACAAAAATTAGCAGACGTCATAGAATACAAAACAAATGAGCAGACAACAAAAACAAAAACAATAACAACAAAAATGAGCAGACGAAAGCAGAGAAAGTAAATCAAAGCAGTGTAATGGAAACCTAAATACAAGAGAATACAATGAACATCAACAATGAAACTATATACGAATAGAATAAGTGTATGATAAGAACAGACGATAGCAGACACCAACACAGAGACAGTAAACAAAACGAAAAAAAATCAATGCAACAGAAAAAGTGTGGACAATTCGAGATAAGCAAGAGAGGTATAAGGCAGAAGAGAGGAAAAGAGCAGATCATTACAGAACCGAAAATAATATAGAAGATAATATAGAAAATAAAATAGGAACAGGCAAAAGAAATTGGCAAACAGTAGGAAAGTCAGAAGAAACCCCAGTAAATCGGTAGATAGCAAAAAGAGACAAGCAGAGAGGTGAGGAGAGCGAAAGAGAAAGGAAGAGACATGAGGAAATTAAATGTGAAACGAGGAAGTAAGAAACGTAAATATTAAAACAAAAATGCACAAGTGAACGCAAAAGAACAAACAAATCCCATTTATGTATACATTATTAAACAGAAGTTAAACTAAATTTATGATGTGTATGTATTCCTAATGTATTGAATTTTATATACATTCAAAGAGCATACGGTTATACTTGGCATATACCCTCTATTTCTGTTTTATCCCATTTATTGTTTCATGTAGTGTTAAATTAGCTGTTAGAGCATCTGATTCTACTTTAAGAGCCAGTAACAGGAGTTAATTGTTTATATGTATTTGTTGTGTCTTCGTGTGTTTAAGGGGACCGACCTGCCTTTTTCTCTGTGGGTTTTATCCATTCGGCCCCATTCAGCCCCATTCAGCCTACTGTTTAAAGAAGTTTCTCCCCATTCAGGTGTCGATTTTTCCCTGGCGAGCGGTAGCCAGCATATTTGTTTATGTTTTTGTCAGCAGGCTAAATTTGTACATTTTTCGATAGAAAAATGTCTCCGGCGAAGCCGGATTTGTCCATACAATGCTGGCTCGCTATCGCTCGCCAGGATAAAATCGACACCTAGATGGGGATAAACGTCTTTAAACAGTAGGCTGAATGGGGCCGAATGGATACAAGCCAGAGAAAGAGAGAGAACAAATATAAAAATAGCAGGTCACCCCCCCTTAAATGGTGCGATAATACAAGACTTAGTTTACACAAAGAGGAGGAGCGAAGACCATGAAGAACGGACAGTCTTCTGGTATTTAGGTCTTTATATCATCAACTTCCACCATAATCACTGTCCACCTAGATTGTGGGCTCGCTATCGCTCGCCAGGATAAAAACCGACTCTTAAATGGCACGACAGGTCTTAAAATTGATAAAGAAATGGGGCGAAAGGTCTTAGAATCGCCAAACTAACGGGGCAAACGTCTTAAAATATCGAGTTTTATCCAAACCACTGTGCTTTATAATTTAATAGATTGTACGGTGTTCTGTTCTATTACGTTATGGTTTCGTATTACGTGTTATTATTTTCTTCTACTGCAAGGATGTGTTTCTATGACTGTATTTAACATTCTCGTTATTCTATTATATTATATTGTGATCCTATGTTGTGCTATTCTCTTCTACATCAAAGGTTATGCTACTTTTCAAGTTTATTCGTTTTGTTAACCCCTCCAGGATTATGACGCGTCTTGCCAGTTTATTTTGGCTATCATTAAGTTATTTGATTCAGTTTTGGAAGGTTTCTAGATTATAGAAATAAACACTGGAAGGGCATTTTTTTGTATATATATATATTTTGTCTATAGAATTGTCTATAGCGAGTGCCTCCCCCATAGTTGAAAGAGTGACAGGGCCAAAATCAAGGGACGATCGAGCCAAAATGCCTGGACACACGGAGTTTGAAGCAATTTAAGCCATAGGAAGAGGGAAAGACTGATTCTGGGAGAGAGTTCCAGAGCTCAGCTGTTGAGTAGAAGAAAGTTTGAGTAACGTTTCACTCTTGGGTTAGAGAGTTGCACAGAGTAAGGGTGGGATGTCGACTGATTCACGAGAAATATCTATTCGAAATGTAAAATAGACATTCATAAGAGTTACCTTACGTTAAATATACTCGAGTTCAACTATAAAATGGTTTGCATTATTATACAACAACCAATACATGTTTGAAACGTACATATGCATTGGTAGAGGATTTTATTGTGCTAGTTTAACACATTGGATTTGTTTTGTATATTGTTAAAGAGGAAATGTAATTTTAACAAATGTCAGACGGAGAAAGATAGATATAGTGATTTGACATGATATACAGTCGACTTATATTATAGATAGTAACGGTTAGACTATATTATTCAGCATAGCAAGAACCTCTTTCAGCTCTATTATTGATATGCAAGACAGGAATTTAATTCGTGTAAGAAGTAAACATAAAATGGAAGTGGGAAAAATAATAATAAATATTCAAACTTAAGACCGTTTTTTCTGGACTAGCTTCTTCCTTAATGTTTAGCCCCATTAGTTTTGAGATTATAACACGTTCGGCCCATTAGTTTGGCGATTTTAACACCTTTCGCCCCATTTTTTTTGTCAATTTTAAGACCTTTCGTGCCATTTAGGTGTCGATTTTTTCCTGGCGAGCGATACCGAGCCTGCAATTTTAAGAGGAACCGGCCTTTGGCCGGGAAATTTTTCTACCGAAAAATGTACAAATTTATCTTGAAGGGGGATCTAGGGGGTGTTTTTCTAAGCTTGATGGAGACCTAGGAAGGAAACTAAAACAAAATATGAATAAATTAATTAATAGACCTAACTAACGGTCAGTCTCCCCTTAATCAGGATGAGCAATGATATGTTGCTCGTGTAAATGCCGGTGTCACATGAGCGCATTTTCCGTCAATTTTCGACAAGCAACTTTTGTTCTCGTGCTATTTTGAGGCTGTTTTGCATGGGACTCAGAAACTAGGTCGATGGTAGATTATGTTAGGTAGTTTAATTCTTGTGAAACTTAAATGTTGATGTTGCCAGACTAAAATTGCCCGTAACAAAAAAATTATGGGAAAATCGATCGTGGGACACTGCCTTAATAAAGCTATTCGGTACCGGTGGCGTCCTTTCCATTATATTCTTGCAACTATTAGACGATTTTATTCAGATTAGGAAGGACGTCTACCCTTTACAAGGTTACCGACTATCTTAATTAACCCTCCTAGCTACTATATATCTTTCCTAAGCTGTATAAAATCGTCTAAATGTGGCCGAGATTCAATTATATAGATTACGCCGGTACTAAATGGGTTGAAATTGTAAGATGAGTATATAAGTAGCCGGCGCCGATGATTGTATTGGGGTCAGGGAGGTCCTCTTGGAAATAGAAGGGTTAGAACGACCGCCGGAAGGATGTGGGAGATCTCGAGAATGAAGGGGGAGAGAGAGAGAGAGAGAGAGAGAGAGAGAGAGAGAGAGAGAGAGAGAGAGAGAGAGAGAGAGAGAGAGAGAGAGAGATAGAGAGAGAGAGAGAGAGAGAGAGAGAGAGAGAGAGAGAGAGAGAGAGAGAGAGAGAGAGAGAGAGAGAGAGAGAGAGAGAGAGAGAGAGAGAGAGAGAGAGAGAGAGAGAGAGAGAGAGAGAGAGAGAGAGAGAGAGAGAGAGAGAGAGAGAGAGAGAGGCAGGCAGGCAGGCCACTTCGGGACCAATATATTATAAGCGAAGCAAATAGACCGTATGAGGGTGTTGTTGTGTCTCAAAACAAACATACAATGTACAGTCACCCTCCGAAGTCCTGCCCTACCTCTAAGTTGGTAAAGCACTCCGAAAACGCGATTTTTGCGTTTTTGACGGCGCCTGTGACTTATGATAAGGGCGTAAATTCATTAAACCTTATATCAATGGAGTTCCAATGGCACACTCGAACTGATTATTTTCAATGTAACTAAATTATAGTCTTTGAAAACAAAAAAGGTATATGGGTCAATTTAGACATTTGAATTTTTAAGGGTATATTTGGATTTTTCAGGACGTAGCAATTCCAACGGTGTATGCAATATATATTGTTTGGCATTTTTGGACGCCTTGGCAGCTGCTAAAAAATGGTGTAAAACGCTAATTCACCGATAAACTTTAGACTAGAAAGGAATGTATGGACTATGCCCAGCTATTTTCCCCAAGTACACTACAACGCCTTTTTTGACCCGCCGTCTACGTATTCCTGTTTAATGGCAAATTGTGGGGTTGAGTGAGTGAAGGGGGGGGAAAAAGCCTTGTATCCACTAACAGCAATATAATTATTATAATTGGGGCATTATTGACGGCTCATGTGGCCTGAATTATTAGCCCAAATTCATTCAACCTTATATCGATGGACCATATAGATTCGTGAATCAATTGTGAGCATTCGCATTTTGGCACAATCGAACTAATTATTTACAGTTTTGCTGAATGCAGTACCAAAAAATACCAAGTTTTCGGGTCTTTTGGAAGTTTCAAATTGTTAAGGGTATATTTGGATTCGTCAGGCCGTTGCAATGTGAAGGGTACCGTATATGTGAAGGGTACCGTATATGTGAAGGGTACCGTATATGTGAAGGGTACCGTATATGTGAAGGGTACCGTATATGTGAAGGGTACCGTATATGTGAAGGGTGCCGTATATGTGAAGGGTACCGTATATGTGAAGGGTACCGTATATGTGAAGGGTACCGTATATGTGAAGGGTACCGTATATGTGAAGGGTACCGTATATGTGAAGGGTACCGTATATGTGAAGGGTACCGTATATGTGAAGGGTACCGTATATGTGAAGGGTACCGTATATGTGAAGGGTACCGTATATGACATTATTATTAATGTAACTGAATTATAGTCTTGGCAAAAACAAATTCAGGTTTTCGGGTCATTTTAGACGTTCGACTCTTTTTAAGGGTATATTTGGGTTTTTTCAGGACGTTGCAATTCCAACTGTGTATACAGTTTGTTTTTTATTATTGGATATTTTTGTTTACCCCTTGGCAGCTGTTCAAAAATGGGGTAAAAAGGGTATTTTGCCGATAGGCCTAGGAAAAAACGTATATGGAATAAGCCCCACTATGTATTCCAAGTACGGTGGTGGCGCTAATAAGTCATGTCTCAGCTGTCATTACGTTTGGCTCGCTCTGTGCTGTATTAATGTCTGTCAGATGTTGAATAGGGTGGGTAAGTGTAGGAACATGTTTTGTATATCTCACTTGGAATGAATAAACCAAGTTTAGATATTGCTGATACCAATTATTGATCAAAACATACTTGGTGCCGAGACATCACTTATTAGCGCGATTGTACACAACAAATCTCTGGATTCATTAACAGCAGCAGAATTAGAATTGGGGCATTATGGTGGGAAATTGTAATTTACGCGAGTCGGTAAAATAGGCCAAAATGCGTTTTTTACGGCTCTTGTGACCTAAGATATGGGCCCAAATGCATTAAATTAATGTCATTGTACTCCCAATGGTGTATGGATTCCAAATATGTTCGTGGTTTAATTGTACGCATTGTCAATTTGGCACACTCAAACTGATTGTTTTTAATATAGCTAACCTTATATATATATATATATATATATATATACTGTATATATACCGGTATATATAAATATCTTAGAAAAAAAAAGTTGTCAGGTCGTTTTAGACTTTGGATCTCTCTCCTCTCTCAGTCAATCTTTCCTTTATCCTATAACTTTAAGTTTCGTGTGTCAAGGCATTTTGATCCCCAACGTCTCATGAATTTGGCTCTCTGTGACTCTTTTGGCTTTGGCTTTGTGGAAGACACACGCTACAGGCAACCTGCCTTTTGTCTCCTTCATACACATAGAACAATAAAGACAATTTGATTCAGGTTAGAACATAAGTAAGAAGGTGTGTGGTGTGGAGGTAGGTGTGCTGGAAAGTGTGAAAAAGAACACCTTGAGATGGTTCGGCCATATGGAACGTATGGGAAGCGAGACAATGACTAAGAGGGTGTACGAGAGCGAGGTGGTAGGACAGAGAGGGAGAGGTAAACCGAATGAGAGGTGGAAGAATGGAGTGAGGAAGTATGTAGATGCAGGTGGTGCTGGTTGGGAGGAGGGGCGTCGACTGACTTGGGACAGAGGTGCCTGGGGGCGGTTCGTTCATGGCCACCCCTCTGGGGATCACGGCGTCAGGCAATAGACAGATAGATAGATAGAAAATAATTGCTGTAACACGAAAAGCTGAGGAAATGGATTACTGTAAGAATGAGCTTTACTGAGAAAGAGGAAATAGAATAAAGATGCCCCAAAGGTCAAACGAAGATATATGTTGCAAGAATAATGATGAACACGACATAGGAAATACCGAGAGTAAAGTAGGAAAGGAATTAAGGGGAGGTTGTTAGTTTGTTCCCTTTTTTTTCTCTCTTTTTTTCTTTTTTTTCTATATTCCAACTTACTTCCTCTCGGGCATAGGCTGAGAGCCTTAACATTCACCGCTTTACAATGAACAGTGAAGCCCGTGAGGTCTTGTTCCAGTCTAGGGAGTGAGACATGTGAAGCACGTAGAGTACAACGAGCACCTGCCATCTTGCCTTCACATGAGGCACGGTGCTCACTCATGGCCCGAAACGACCCCATCTCTGAAGCCACCTCGTTCCCGTGCTTCACTGTCTCACTCCCTACACTCGGACTCTCACACTTACACACACACAACGCCACCTGTTGAGCAGATAACTCACCAGGCATTGCACCCCTATAGCATATTTTGAATATGGGAATATTCATACAGTGCTATTTAATCAGGGAACAATGAGGGTATTTTATTGACGTTTCGGTGGGCTTGTGGTAATGCACTGATACTAGGTACAGCACAAATTCCATCCCAATAATATCTTCCCATTGATACATCGGGATTTGAACCCGGGACCTTTGGATTACCAGGCCAGTGGCAAGACCACTCCACCACACCTCCCGCCTATCGCCTAGACCTCCATCAAGCTTAAAATTACACCCTCTAGCCCACCTTTCAAGATAAATGTGCACATTTTGTTGGTAGAAATATTCCTCTTATAATACACACGCCAGGACAAAATCGACACCTAAATGGCACGAAAGGTCTTAAGATTGACAGAAATGGGTCGAAAGGTCTTAATATCGCCAAACTAACGGGGCTAACATCTTAAAATCTCGAAACTAATAGGGCTAAACATGAAGGAGAAGGGGGTTTGGAAAGCAAAAAAGGGGTCGGTTTTTCTGACCACCCTTCTCTCTCATGTTTAGCCCCCATTAGTTTTGAGATTATAAGACGTTCGGCCCATTAGTTTCCAGATTCTATGACCTTTCGCCCCATTTCGTTATCAATATTTAAGACTTTTCGTGTCATAGGGGTGTCGATATTTTTCCCGGCGAGCGATAGCGAGCCTGTAAGTTACGAGGAACTGGCCAAATATATCTTGAATGGGGATCCTGTTTTTTTTTTGTTTTTTTTTTTTGTTTTTTTCTTCCCCCAGTCTTAGCCAGAATAACATAATGGGACATGGTGTTACGGAAACGGTTAAGGGGAGATCTCCACTTGAGGGATTTTTTTCTTGACCCCTTTCTCCCTCATGTTTAGCCCCATTGCTTTTGATATTTATAAAACGTTTGCCCCATTAGTTTAGCGATTTTAAGAACTTTCACCCCATATTAAGACCTTTCGTGCAATTCAGGTGTCGATTTTATCCTGGCGAGCGATAGCGAGCCTGTAATTTAAGAGGAACCGGCTTTCAGCCGGGACATTTTTCTACCGAAAAATGTACAAATTTATCTTGAAAGGGGGTCTAGGGGGTGTAATTTTAAGATTGATGGAATTCTAGGGAACGAACTAAAAACCTCCCCTTAACACGCTCGTACAGTTCGGCCACAATTACATCTATCGACCCGCTAGCGTAAGTAACCGATAACTTGGCGGCCCGTATAATTTGGCCCCACCTCTATACTGCGTGCGTGAAGAATGACCGACCGACCTACCTACCTACCTACCCTACCGTACCTGGCCTGCACAGATTACACACCTCTGGGGCCAAATACAGGGTGAGTGGGGTTAATGAAAAATGACTTAAAGGGGTCCTGTTTGTTTTTTGGGTCTATAGGTTAATTTATTCATTCATTTTTTAGTTTCCTCGCTAGACCTCCATCAAGCTTGAAAAATCACCCCCAAGACCCCCTTTCAAGATAGATTTGTACATTTTTCGATAGCAAAATTTCCCGGCCGAAGGCCGATTCTTCTTAAATTATAGGCACGCTATCGCTCGCCATGAACAGATCGACACTTAAATGGCACGAAAGGTCTTAATACTGACAACGAAATGGGGTGAAAGGTCTTAAAATCGCCAAGCTACTGAGCTGAACGTCATAAAATCTAAAAACTAATGGGTTAAACACGAGGTAGAAGGTGGGCCAGACAACACGGTCCATCTCCCCTTAATGGGTTAAACACGAGGTAGAAGGTGGGCCAGACAACACGGTCCATCTCCCCTTAATGGGTTAAACGAGGTAGGTGGGCCAGACAACACGGTCAATCTCCCCTTAATGGGTTAAACACGAGGTAGAAGGTGGGCCAGACAATACGGTCCATCTCCCCTTAATGGGTTAAACACGAGGTAGAAGGTGGGCCAGACAATACGGTCCATCTCCCCTTAATGGGTTAAACACGAGGTAGAAGGTGGGCCAGACAATACGGTCCCTCTCCCCTTAATGGGTTAAACACGAGGTAGAAGGTGGGCCAGACAACACGGTCCATCTCCCCTTAATGACAAATGACTTAATCAACTACACTGCCTGCCTTAGCTCGTGTTAACAAAATAGTGTGGAGAATAATAACGTGCGGTAGTTTGTATCGGGTGTTATTATATTGTATACCGGCTTAATGTATATACAGTATATATATATATATACTGTATTTACTGTATATTCAAAAATATAAATGAATATTATAAAATACCAATACAAAGTACTGCTTGCGTGTCTGCCTGCAGCATGCATGTTTTTTATAAGCTTCGACCAGCATTAAGTATATAATATAATCTCTCTCTCTCTCTCTCTCTCTCTCTCTCTCTCTCTCTCTCTCTCTCTCTCTCTCTTTATATATATAGTATAATATATCTCTACTACCGTTATATATACAGTCTCTACCGGTATATATACAGGTATATATATATATATATATTTATATATTTATATATATATATACCAGTTAGGTAATTGCATGCGCGACTGTGTGAGAGATAGAGAGAGAGAGAGAGAGAGAGAGAGAGAGAGAGAGAGAGGTGGGGGGGGGGGGGGTGAGTGGGGATGCATTGAAGAGGAAGTGTAGGAGGAAAGGGGGTTTGGGGGGAAGGGAAAAGGGGGGGTGGGGGCAGGGAAAGGGGGGGTGTGGAGGAAGGGGGGGGGGGGTGGGAGCAGGGAAAAAGGGGATGGAAAAGGGGGGGAGGGAAAGGGGTTGAAAGGGGGGTGTTGGGGAGGGAAGGGGGTGCTGGGGCGGGGAGGGAAAAGGGGGGTGGAGGGAGGGGAAAGGGGGGTAGGGTGAAGGGAATAATATAAAGATATATATAGATGATGTGAATTGAAAAGGCGGAGACATTAAAGTTTAAGCTTTAACCCAATCTGTACCAGCGACGTGTTATATATTATTCTAGCTATGTCTAGACGATTTTATGCAGCTTAGGAAGGATCTTGGTGTTGAATGCGATAGTTCAAAGCCTTATAATTACCAGAGATGTTTCCTAAACTGAATAAAATAGATTTTTAGTAGCCAGATTACAATACAAAGGCTATGTCGACGTTACAGAAGGGGTTAAGAGAAGTGTTATAGTTGTATATGTAAATTCAGCATGTAATACACTTCCACATTCATGTAAAAACTATCGATAACGCTACCTCCAATAATAAGGCATGTATGACTAAAGAAAGAAGAGGACGAGGAGAGATAGGCAGACAAAAGGAGAAAAGAGAATAAAAAGAGGAGAGGAGAAAAGTAGAAAAGGGAGAAAAAGAGGATAAAAAGAGGAGAGAAGAAAAGTAGAAAAATGAGAAAGGGAGGATAAAAAGAGGAGAGGAGAAAAGTAGAAAAAGAGGATAAAAATAGGAGAAAAAGGAGAAAGGGAGGATAGCAAGAGGAGAGGAGAAGCAAGCAAGAGAAAACGAGAGGTGAGAGAGAATTTATTGCATCAGGGGGGGAAGAAAATGGGAGAAGTAAGTGGCAGCGAAGGAAGGATGAAGGGGAGACGCAAGCAAATATATGGTATCGAAGAATGCCAGCCATTCAGGGGAGACGATAGCAGAACTGTGAGAGAACGAGAGGGGGAGGAAAAGGTTGATATAACATAGAACAATGTAGGAGTAGGTGTTAGGAGGGTGAAGAACAGAGCAAACTATAACAGAACAGTGAGAGAACAGAAGAACAAGTTGATAGCACGTAGAACAATGTAGGAGTAGGTGTTAGGAGGGTGAAGAACAGAAACAAAAATAAATATATGAATACATAAATATATACGGTATATATATAAACATATTAATAAAATCTCGTAATGCATAGGGCGCCGAATAACGTGAAATAAATTACGCTCTTCGAAAGTTACGAATACTTTCAAAGAATAGTGTTAGCAATTTTAATTACCTTTTTGAGGATTATGCCGTGTTTTGACAATCTATTTTGGCTATCATTAGACGGCTTTATGCAGCTTAGGAATAGTTTGTGGGCATCAAAGAGGTAAACACTATCTTGATTAACTTTTTAACTTCCACAAATTTGTTCTAAGCTGAATTAAATCGTCTAATGATAGCCAGAATAAACTGTCGTCAAAGGGTTAAACTATTTAATTAACCCTTTCTGTACCGGCAACGTCTTTATATATTTTACTCTGGCTATATTTAGACAAATTTGTGCAGTTTAAGAAGGATCTATGGTAGAAAAAAGGGTTAAGTGAGATAGTTCGAAATCCTTTAGTTGGTGGAGGTCCTTTATAAACTGAATAAAATCAATGAATAATCGCACAAATGAAATCAAAGAGACGTCGTCGGTACAGAAGGGGTTAAAGTCATGAGCAAACTACGGATAGCGGCCATGTAACTGGTGCAGGATGATTGTAATGGGTATGAAAGGGGGGTGGGCGGGGGGGGGGGGGTGCTTCAGGCCGCTCTCCTGCACCTGGGTTAACCCCTTCAGGAGGAGGAGGAGGAGGACGCGTTACGACAGTCTATTCTGGCTATCATTAGACGATTTTATACAGCTTAAACCGGATATGTGAAAGTTAAGGGGAGACTGACCGTTTGTTTGGTCTGTTAATTAATTTATTCATATAATTTTGTAGTTTCTTCCCTAGACCTCCATCAAGCTTAGAAAAACACCCCCTAGACCCCCTTTCAAGATAAATTTGTAAACAAAATTGGTAGAAAAATGTACCCCTTGAAATTGCAGGCTCGCTATCGCTCGCCAGGAAATAATCGACACCTAAATGGCACGAAAGGTCTTAAAATTGACAACGAAATTGGACGAAAGGTCATAAAATCCCCAAACTAATGGAACCAACGTCTTACAATCTCAAAACTAGTGGGGCTAAACATTAGGGAGAAGGGGTCCAGAAAAACGGTCTGCCTCCCCTTAAAAGGATACAGACGGTCTCAATCAATGCTCTGACTGCCATAATATACCCTCTCTAATATGAATAAAGTCGTCTACTAACAGCAATACATAATAAGAGTAATGCTTCTAAGATACTAAGAGAGTTAAATTAAGGTGTATCATTAATGTACCGGTATTTAGTTTGTTCCCTACGTTTTCATCAAGCTTAAAATTACACCCCCTAGACCCCCTTTCAAGATAAATTTGTACATTTTTCGGTAGAAAAAATTCCCGGCCGGAGGCCGGTTGGTCTTATATTACAGGCTCGCTATCGCTCGCCAGGAAAAAATCGACACCTTAGTGGCACGAAAGGTCTTCAAATTGACAGAAATCGGGCAAAATGTCTTAAAATGTCCAAACTACTAGGGCGAACGTCTTAAAATCTCAAAAGCAATGGGGCTAAACATGAGGGAGAAAGGGGTCCAGAAAAAAATCCCTCCAGTGGAAATCTCCCCTTAAAGTTATCAACAAACCAATGATAGCTTCCATGTAGCTGGTGCGGGCTTATTGTAGTGGTATTAATGGAGGTGCTTCAGGCCGTTCCCTTGCACCTGGGTTAACGGAGGGGAGGCATATATTTATTTTCCCACCCAGTTTCGTCATGGCGCACGTTTAACCCTTACAGTACGGGATAAGTTATTATTATTATTATTATTATTAGTAGTAGTAGTAGTAGTAGTAGTAGTAGTAGTAGTATTAGTATTATAATTTTTTCTATCATTGAAAGTATTTCTGAGAGTCAACAAATTTTTGGAAATATAATTACTTCTCTGGTTTCTAGACGTCCTTCCTAAGCGGCATAACATCGTCTCATAACCAGAATATATTGAATAGTGTTGTCACCCGTACTGACGTGATTTAGAACATCTTAAAGACATGCCCCCAAGATCGCCCTTCGAGATAAATCTGTGCGTTATCCGGCAGAAAAATGCTGCGTCCGAAGGCCGGTACCTCCTAAATTGCAGGCTCGCTATCGCTCGCTAGCTTGTGAAAGTTGCCCTATCCTCTTCCATCTGTAAGTAGATTTATGTACCCCTTTAGTACCGGTGACCTCTCTCTCTCTCCTAGCTCATCCTATTCTCATCTCCTCCTCCGTCCTCTCCTTCTCTCCTCCCCGGTTCCTCTCTCGCTCTCTCTCCTCCTCTCCCTCCCTCTCCTCCTCTCCTCTCTCCTCCTCACTCTCTCGCTCTCAAATCTCACTCTCTCCCTCATCTTCATTCTCTCTCCTACTCGTGTTCCTCCACTCTCTCTCTTCTCTCTCGCTCTCTCTCTCTCACCCTTCGGCCCGAGTCTCTCGTCTCTCCTCTCTCCTCTCCTCTCATCTCTCTCATCTCTCCACTCGTCTCTCTCCTCTCTCTCTCTCGCATCTCTCCTCCTCTCGTTCTCACTTCTACTCGTCGCTCTTCTCCTCTCCTCTCTCATCCTCACCTCTCTCTCCCTCCGTCTCGAAACCACCTCGCCCTCTCTCGTTCCTCCACTCTCCCTCCTCTCCTCTCTCGAGTCCTCCTCACCTTCTCCTCTCTGCCTCCTCATCTCTCGTCTATATATATATATTATATATAATATAATAATACTGCTATATATATATATCATATATATATACTGTATATCTAAATATACGGTATATCATATAATACCGGGTATATATAGCTATATATGGCGTTTATATGGTGAGTATGTTTATCTGCTCAACAGGTGGCGTTGTTGGTGTGTGTAAGTGTGAGAGGAGAGTCCGAGTGTAGGGGTGAGACAGTGTAACAACGGGACGAGATGGCTTCAGAGATGGGAGATGGGGTCGTTTTCGGTCGGCATGAGTGAGCCCGTGCCTCATGTGAATGCGAAATTGTGCTCTACTAGTCTTCAGATGCCTTACCACAAAAGCCCCCCGAAATGCTAAAAAATACCCTCATGGTTCCCTGATTTAATAGCCGGTAGAATATCCCATATTTAAATATGTATAGGGGAGCAAGCCGAGTGCGTTATTGTATAGGTGCGTTTTGAGATGAGGGTCCTAGACTGGAACAAGACCTCACGGGCTTCACTGTTCATTGTAAAGCGGTGAATGTTAAGGCTCTCAGCCTATGCCCGAGA
>CM064509.1:65833896-65873896 GCA_032716605.1 Paralithodes platypus
AAAGACCAGGTGACATTGGTTTTATTGTTAGCATGGGGGTTAATTAATGAGTATGTATAGTGTATGTAGGTGTGTGTGTGTGTGTGTGTGTGTGTGTGTGTGTGTGTGTGTTACATAAAGGACTTGTCGAAGCACTGTATTATGCCTTTGTATATTATTAGTGGATTTCTGTATTTATTGGTGATAAGCGTGTTAAAAAAAATCGAGGACTTTTCATGACTAGTGGGAAAAAATTTGGTTAATAAGAAAATGCAACCAGGCCGAAAATGCACGTTGGAGGAGGGGGTAATATCTAGTCATGGGGGCGGACGCGATGAATATGGCCTGAGAGATGAGACACGAGAGAGAGCGAGGGGGGGAAGATCGAGACGATAGAGAGAGCGAGAGGAGAGAGAGAGCGGAGGAGGAGCGAGAGAGAGAGGAGAGAGAGAGAGATGGCGAGGAGAGAGAGAGCGTAGAGGAGAGAGAGAGAGAGAGAGAGAGAGAGAGAGAGAGAGAGAGAGAGAGAGAGAGAGAGAGAGAGAGAGAGAGAGAGAGAGAGAGAGAGAGAGAGAGCTACCCAGAGTTACACAGATACTCAGACCACACAGACCTTGCAGTCCCTACTAGGTGGTCTGGCCGTAATTACTAGAAAGATGGACAGTTTATAGTAGAATAGGACGGCATACTAAAAGGCTCTCTCCCCATCCACCGCTTCCTCTGGCTAATAGTATCTTACCGGAAAATAGGATGAAGTGTAACCTTATATATATGCCCATAGAGAAAGCTTGTATGTATATGATGGACAACACATTGTCTGAATGGAAATTTACACTTACATACCTACTGAGTTTTAATATATGCATTCATATTAATCCAATGAATGAGAGAAAGAAAGAAAGAAAGAAAGAAAAAGAGAAAGGGAAAGAGAGAAAGCAATAAGAGAAGAAAAGAACGAAGAGGTTCAAGAGATAAGAATGAACGAAAAGACGAAAGAGAAGAAAAAGGGGAAACGAAAGAAAGGAAAAGTCAAAGAAAGAAAGAAAGAACGAAAGAAAGAACGAAAGAAAGAATGAAAAACAGAAAGAAAAGAAAATAAGGTAGTGCTTTGGAAGAGAAAAACACAGGGTAAACAAAAGGAGAAACAGACAATAGCTGTCAGCAAAACTAGGAACGCTATTTTCTGTTTTCATGCGTTGATAGAAAAAGGCTTCCCCTGGTGTTACTATGGGAAGCTTGTACCAACCTACCACCTGTACCCTGGGTCCTGTACACTCTAGTCTGTATGTACACTCTGGTATATCTGTGTGTACAACCTGGTATGCATGTACAGTTGCCCACATAAGTTCCGTTCCTCGTCGTGACCTTATGTATGGAAGTAAAATGGTATGAACGAATTGCGGGGGTGGTTTCTTTTAATTTTCAGTTGACTAATCAGATGAGTTAACCACTGCGTAAGAAACTACCCTCGTGCATTATATTTCAGGATTCACTTCGTTTATAATAGTATACGGTATAGCTAACGTGAGGTGATCAATATTCAAGATTAAACAGTGATAGAGTTGTGTAGGCTCTGGATTCACTTAGTTATTTATATAATATACGGAATGGGTAGCGTTGGGTGATTAATAGTCGGTAATCTCGGTATTATTTCTGCTGACAGTAAATTGGTTCCCTAAGCTGTTGATGTTACGATACTTAATGGGAAGATATCAAAATGAAGATGAGGGATATGATAATTTACCGCCAACTGAATATAAACATGCTATAGTCAATTAATGAACAAACAGTGATAGAGTTGTTGGGGCGGGAAGGAGGTTAAGAGTGAAGAAATTGCCAATGCAGCTGGATTGACTTTACTGCCCTTCTCATAACTCGTAAGTCTGAAAAAGCTTACCGGTACTATAAATCAATCAGCGCCAACCCCGCCCTTGCTTAAGGGGAGGTTTGGTTTATCTGGACCCCCTTCTCCCTCATTTTTAGCCCCATTAGTTTGCGGATTTTAAGACCTTTTTCGCCATTTAGTTGTCAATTATTTCCTGGCCATGATAGCTAGCCTGAAATTTAGGAGGATCCGGCCTACGGCCGATATATTTTTCTACCGAACAAATGTACAAATTAATCTTGAAGGTGGGTAGTGGGGGTTTTCTCAATGCTTGATGGATGTATAGGGAGGAAACTAAGAAAATATAATATAAATAATTAGATATATAAACAAATGAATACAAAACTAAACATAAATACTACCCCTTCTCCCGCATAACTCCTAAGTCTAAATAACCTATCGTAAATCAATCGGCGCCAACCTTGACCTACCTTAAGACGACCGATTATTGCATAGCGACTCCCTGATTATAGGAATTGTGATGAAGAATTACGGTATAAGTGAGAGGTGTAGGAGTTGCCTTCGATGTAGTGATTACTGATAGTAGTCAATGCAGGTACAGTCGGCCAATTAAGGGGGAGATGGGTGTATTTTTTGGTCGATTATTTCATAAAATATTTATTTTTTAGTTTCCTTCCTAGATTTCCATCACACATAAACAAATAACATCCATTAGATCCCCCTTCTAGACTAATTTGTGCATTTTTCGGTACAACAAATGTCCCGGCCAAGGGCCGATTCTTCCAAAATTACGGGCTCACTATCGTTCGCCAGGAAAAAAATCGACACCTAAATAATACGAAAGGTCTTAATATTGACAAAGAAATGGGGCGAAAGGTCTTAAAATCGCCAAACTAATGGGATAAAAGTATACAAATCTCAAAAGTAATGAGGCTAAACATGAGGAAGAAGGGGATCTAGAAAAACGACCCATCTCCCCTTAAGTGGTGTCTTGGGCACTAAGTATTTTATGATCAATAATTGGTATCAGCAATTCAATATCTAAATTTTATTTATCGATTTCGAGTGAGATATACAAACATATTCCGACACCTAATCACCCTATTCAACATCTGACAGACATTCATACAGCACAGAACGAGCCAAAGGTAATGACAGTGGAGACATGACTTACTTGCGCTACCGTACATTCCCTTATAATAATTCGCGGGTCTCCAATGTTTTTGTGTGTGCAATTATAACTATGGATTGAGTTTTGGGTGGAACTTACTTTTCAATAAATAGTATGTCAATTGTACTTGATGTATACAGTAGAAAGTGATATTCTTAAGGCGGGATGGGCCGGTTTTCTGGACCACTTTCTCCATCATGTTTAGCCCCATTAGTTTTCAGATTTTAAGATGTTTGCCCCATTAGTTAGTCGATTTTAAGACCTTTCGCCCCATTTCTTCGTCAATATTTAGACCTTTCGTGCTATTTAGGTGTCGATTTTTTCCCTGGCGAACGATAGTGAGCCTGTAATGTTGGAAGAATCGGCCTTCGGCCGGGACATTTTTCTACCGAAAAATGTACAAATTAATTTAGAAGGGGGATCTAAGTGATGTTTTTTTTTAATTTGGTGGAGGTCTAGGGAGGAAACTAGAAAAAATAATGAATACATGTAAAAATCGCCCAAAAAGTGAACCATCCCCCCTTAAATTCGTTTCCAGAGGTATGCTTCCATAATTAGAAAACGGTGAGGTATAAGATTGGTTATGAATGACTGTACACTCGCAAGCCAAAATAGACATACACCCATTTGCATCTCTGAATGTCTGATGTTACCTAATCTTGTATTATCTCACTTGTCTTCAATACACATTTAAGGAAGGGGGGAAGGGGGGGGGGGGGGGGGTCTGAATCCCCCTCTCCCTCGTGTTTATCTCCATTAGTTTTGAGATTTGAAGACTTTTGCCCCATCAGGTTTGGGCGAGTTTAAGGTCTTTCGCCTCACTTCTTTCTCAACATTAGAACCATTCGTGCCAATTAGGTATCATTTTTTGTTCTGGCGAGCGATAGCCAGCCTGCAATGAAACGACCGAAAAATGTGCAATTACATTTTCTCAAAGGGGGTTTAGACGTAATATTATATGCTTAATAGAGGTCTAGGGAGGAAAATAACAAAAATATACTGTGCGTAATATACTGTATATATACTGTATATATACTGTATATATACTGTATATATATACTGTATATATACTGTATATATACTGTATATATACAGTAGAATAACAAAATAATAATACATACTTACAGTAAGTAAATGAATACATACACATAATATCAATGTCTCCCTAAGTGCAAGATACTGTATATGAGTTGCCTTCCAAGTAGTGTTTATCGATATTAGTTAAGGGGAGGTTTTTAGTTGATTCCCTAGACTTCCATCAAGCTTAACATTACACCCCCTAGACCCCCTTTCAAGATAAATTTGTAAATTTTTCGGTAGAAAAATATCCCGGCCGAAGGCCGACTCCGTTTAAATTACAGGCTCGCTATCGCTCGCCAGGAAAAAATCGACACCTAAATGGCACGAAAAGTCTTAAAATTGACAGAAATGGGGCGAAAGTTCTTAAAATCGCCAAACTAATGGGGCAAACGTCTTAAAATCTCAAAAACAATGGGGCTAACCATGAGGGAGAAAGAAGTCAAGAAAAAAAATCCCTCAAGTGGAGACCTCCCCTTACTGCAGGTCCACTCGCCAGACAAATGGACATGAATGTCTAATGTTACTTCCTTGTTCAATACATAATATTTATATCAATGGAATATGGGTTTTTTATATTATGGATCGTGAATGTATTGAGGTATAATAGAATTCATAAGTATTAACGAAAGGTTTTTACCAGCTCTCTCTCTCTCTCTCTCTCTCTCTCTCTCTCTCTCTCTCTCTCTCTCTCTCTCTCTCTCTCTCTCTCTCTCTCTCTCTCCTTTTTTTTTTTATAACAATGAGGGTATAATCACACGATCCTTTCTTATTATGTGGTCCGGCAGTTTCTGAATTAGAGTGTTGTAATTATCCATCCACCTAAATTTGTCTACCTTCACCTTAGTTGCCGATACCGATGCGAAAGAACCCCGAAATGTTACCGCAAACATAAAACAAACTCGCCGACAAAAGCGCACCTGTGACACCGCATTCCGTATAATTCAATAGTGCGTTTTCTATCTCGAATTCCCTTATAGTTCAATAGTCCGTTCTCTTTTATCCCGAATCCTCTTTATAATGTGATAGTACGTTTTCTGTTAACCTCAATCTCCCTTATCATTCAATAGTACGTTTTCTGTTAACCTCAGTACGTTTTCTGTTAACCTCAATATCCCTTATCATTGAATAGTACGTGTTTTTTTATCCCGAATCTCCCTCATAATTCGATAATACATTTTATATTATCCTAAATTCCCTTATAATTCAATAGTAAGTTTTCTATTATCCTTAGTCCCCCTTATAATTCAATAGTACGTTTTCTGTTGTCCTGAATCCACCTTATAATTCAACAGTACGTTTTCTGTTGTCCTGAATCCACCTTATAATTCAACAGTACGAGTTCTATTGTCCTGAATCCCCCTTATAATTCAACAGTACGTTTTCTGTTGTCCTGAATCCCCCTTATAAATCAACAGTACGTTTTCTGTTGTCCTGAATCCACCTTATAAATCAACAGTACGTTTTCTGTTGTCCTGAATCCACCTTATAAATCAACAGTACGTTTTCTGTTGTCCTGAATCCCCTTATATTGCAATAGTACGTTTTTTATTATCCTGAATCCCCCTTGTAATTCAATAGTACGTTTTTGATTATCCTAAATTCCCCTTATAATTCAATATTACGTTTTCTATTATGCTATGCCCCCCTTATAATTCCACAGTACGTTTTCTATTATCCTGAATCCCCCTTATAATTCCATAGTACATTTTCCATTATTCTAAATCTCCTTATAATTCAATATTATCCGGAAACCCATCGAGCTGTATAGAGCGCTGTTCCCAATTAACCATTTGTGATTTTCAGGCTATCAGGATGGTTGAGGTAAAGACATCGATATTAAGAAGAGGAGGCTGACCTTTTTTCTGGACCCCCTTCTCCCTAATGTTTAGCCCCACTAGTTTTGAGATTATAAGACGTTCGGCCCATTAGTTTGGCGATTTTAACACCTTTTGCCCCATTTTATTGTCAATTTTAAGACCTTTCGTGCCATTTAGGTGTCGATTATTTCCTGGCGAGCGATAGCGAGCCTGCAATTTTAAAGGGGAACCGGCGTTCGGCCAGGAAAATTTTCTACCGAATAATTTACAAATTTATCTTGAAGGGGGGTCTAGGGGGTGTTTTTCTAAGCTTGATGGAGGTCTAGGGAGGAAACTAAAAAAATATATGAATAAATTAATTAATAGACCAAACAAACGGCCAGTCTCCCCTTAAGCAGAAATACTAGCTAAACTACGCTCGTAGTACATTGATAAATACAGAAAGCCAAATTCATCATCATTTCTATCCATCAGAGACTCCCATCAGTATTGCATTTCTGTGCTATGTCGATGTGTACGGCTCCAACTTCCATATAGCCTTGAAACTCGCCAGTGCTCTCCATTCCATAACAGGACGTACGATATAGCGCCGTTCCCAATTTTAGAGATAGCGCTCCTTCCAATATCAACGGGGGGAATCAATTCTTACGTCGCTCCCTATTGTTTGCATGCTCACATATACGTCGCTCCCTATTGTTTGCATGCTCACATATACGTCGCTCCCTATTGTTTGCATGCTCACATATACGTCGCTCCCTATTGTTTGCATACTCACATATACGTCTCTCCCTATTGTTTGCATGCTCACATATACGTCGCTCCCTATTGTTTGCATGCTCACATATACGTCGCTCCCTATTGTTTGCATGCTCACATATACGTCGCTCCCTATTGTTTGCATGCTCACATATACGTCGCTCCCTATTGTTTGCATGCTCACATATACTCGCGATCCTCCAAATTAAGGGGAGATGGGCCGTTTTTCTGGTCCCCCTTCTTCTTCTTCTGCCCCATTAGTTTTCAGAATTTAAGATGTTCGGCTCATTAATTTGGCGATTTTAAGAACTTTCGCCCCGTTTCTTTGTCAATATTAAGAATGTTCGTGTCATTTAGGTGTCGATGTTTTCCTGGCGAGCGATAGCGAGCCTGTAATTTCAGATGAGCCGGCCTTCGGCCGGGACATTTTTCTATCGAAAAATGTACAAATTTATCTTGAAGGAAGGTCTCAGGTGGGTGTTTTTAAAAAGTTTGATGGAGGTCTAGGGAGGAAGCAAAACATTAGTAAACAGATATATAAATGAGCAAATAAATATACGCCCATCCCCCCTTAATAAATATACGCCCATCCCCCCTTAATAAATATACGCCCATCCCCCCTTAATAAATATACGCCCATCCCCCCTTAATATATATACGCCCATCCCCCCTTAATATATATACGCCCATCCCCCCTTAATAAATATAAGCCCATCCCCCCTTAATAATATACGCCCATCCCCCCTTAATATATATCCTCCCATCCTCCCTTAATATATATACGCCCATCCCCGCTTAATATATATACGCCCATCCCCCCTTAATAAATATACGCCCATCCCCCCTTAATATATATACGCCCATCCCCCCTTAATATATATACGCCCATCCCCCCTTAATATATATACGCCCATCCCCCCTTAATATATATACGCCCATCCCCCCTTGATAGGTATACGCCCATCCCCCCTTGATAGGTATACGCCCACCCCCCCTTAATATATATACGCCCATTCCCCCTTAATATATATACGCCCATCCCCCCTTAATAAATATACGCCCATCCCCCCTTAATAAATATACGCCCCTCCCCCCTTATGAAGTCCACCGGGATTCACTAGAGAGCCTGTAGTAAAAAAGAGAGAGAGAGCGGACAACATATTCTTCCTTGGACGCCATTTTGGTGCCCTGAATATCAAAGGAAGTGGGTGATATATTATTTTTGATCATTTAGAATTTGGATCCGAGGCGCAAGTTGATCTCTCCCGTACCGGAACTGCCGAATGTTAACCCTGTTCAGTACCGGTGACGTTCTATTATATTCTGGAAGCTATTAGACGATTTTATACAGCTTAAGAAGGAGGTCTAGCCATTAAAAGGCCACAGATTATCTCAACTTATCCTTTTTAGCTACCATATATCTTGCTTGTAAGCTTAATAAGATCCTCTAAATATAATTGAAATCGCATTTTGAAATACGTCACCGGTACTAAAGGGGTTAATTATGGGTAGGGGTATATATACGAGTGTAAAGGGAGGCGATAGACACCCGTGGCACCAATATGGCGGAGGTTGGCCGATCTCTTGTTACCATAGAGTCTGACAGGCTATCAAAGGTTGCTGTGGAAGAGGCATTTCTTCTTTTCCGTGTCAACCCTTACAGGATCATGGGGCTAAACATGAGGGAGTAGGGTGGCCATGAAGAAACAACAACCATTAAGCCACGTACCCACCGAAGAAATTCAGTAGGCACACTTGGAAATACAACCCATGGTAATACCCGCGAGGAATTCAATATTGTGACCGCCCAAAAATATTATACCTCTGGTGCTGCTGTTTCCCGTGACCCTCCTCTAAGGAATCCAATATTCTTGACTCTTGGGGAGACGCGCCCCCCCCCCCCCCCCTTCAAGTCCTGGAGCGATATTTTTTTCTGCAACCCCGTTTTATTCGGTCGTGCGTGATATTAGTTTAACTCTCACCTGAAAATGTATCCAACAAAAGTGAGGACATACATACATACATGCATACATACATACATTCTCTCTCTCTCTCGCTCTCTCTCTCTCTCTCTCTCTCTCTCGCTCTCGCTCTCGCTCTCACTCTCACTCTCTCTCTCTCTCTCTCTCTCTCTCTCTCTCTCTCTCGCTCTCTCTCTCTCTCTCTCTCTCTCTCTCTCTCTCTCGCTCTCTCTCTCTCTCTCGCCCCCCCCCCACACACACACACCCTGGAAACTCTCTCTCTCTCTCGCCCGGTAGACGAAGCCAATTTTGTAGGTGGTGGGTGGTTGTCCTGTCTGAGACAAAATTCACGCCGATAAAACAAAATAATGGCGAAAGCTGACCGCGATTTTGGAAAGTGGCATATTTTACGGGTGGATAAATAATTATATAGAATGGGATTTCAATATTGTTGCAGTTGTTTAGAAAATGAAGTTAAAATCATAATCCTCAAGACATACTAATCTTTGGAACACACGTTGGGTAGCCTATGATAATATAATAGTAGTACTAAAGAAAATTAAGTTTATATTGATATTTAGGTTGCTTCCTAGACACCCATCAAGCTATTATAAAAGTACCCCCAAGAACCCCCTTCGATATATATTTGCATCTTTTTCGCTATCGCTCGCCAGGAAAAAGCACGATACCTAAATGGCACGAAAGGTCTTAAAATTGACAGAAATTGGGCGAAATTTCTTAAAATCGCCAAACTAACGGGGCGAACGTCTTAACATCTTAAAACTAATGGGGCTAAGCATGAGGGAGAAGGAGGTTGGAAAAATAATTTCTTAAGTGAAAAATTTCCCCTTAAAGTCATACTCCTCTAGGAACAATGACTTTGATCACTCGTTGGGTTGAAATACATAATCGTAATACATATGAAAATATAGCTTATGTTTCTGTATTATAGTGGAAAACCAAGCCAATATGCTTGGATATAGGTGGATTGTGTTCCTCGCGTCAAAATTCTCAGACAGAATGATTTGGAGAAACCTGAGCGTAGGTTTCGTCGATGGAATACTTTTGGTTGGTAAGAATATAGAAAATAGGTTTGTAGCTTCTTCAGAATAAGTAAATGTGTGTGTAATGTTGATTTCCATATATAATTTTTGAGTTAACCCTTGGAAGATCTTGACGCGTTTTGGCAGTTTCTTCTGGCTATTCTTGGGAGATTTTATGCAGCTTAGGAAAGACCTTTAGTAATCAAAGGGGTAAAGTTGATTTCAATAAACTTTTGGCTCACGCTGATCTCTCCTTTACTTAACTAAAAATCGTCTAGCAAGCGCCAGAATAAACTGCCAAAACGCGTCATAATGCTCCGGGGGTTCAATTCTGATCAGTCCGTATTTCCCGAGAAGGGGTGGCCATGAAAATTAGGCGTTTGTCACGAATCGCTAGATCAAGTTGCCCGGGCTTGACATCTACCAATAAAATGTTGACAGTGCAGGCTCGATCCGCCGACTCTTTGATCAGCAGCCGACGCTCTGCTGACTATGCCATGGCTGTCATTACGGTCACTTTATATTCGACTATTTGTTTTGTCTTGCCTCTTCAAAACCCTGCCTTTGTTCAATGAAGATATCCAAAGTAAACAGGTAGATACAGTTAGGATTTAACATGGAGGTATTTTCTTGACCCCCTTCTCTCTCGTGTTTATCCCCACTAGTTTATGAATTTGTAGACCTTTCCCCCCATTTCTTTGTCATATATAAGACTTTTCGTGGCATTTTGTTGTCAATGTTATTCCTGGCGAGTGCTAGCTAACCTGTAATTTAGGAGGAACCAGGCCGGGACATTGTTCTCCCGAAAAATGTAAACAAAGAAAAATCGAAAGGGGACATTGGAGTTGTGTTTTAAAGCTTGATGGAGGTCTAGAGAGCAAACTTTGAAAATATATAAGTAAATAAGAATAATAACAATATATATAAAACAAATACAAATAAAATAGGAATACATTTAGAGAACACGTCCTGGTATGCTGAAAAGGTTGAGGATACAAGAGCATATCCCCAAGATGTATTTCCTAGCCAGAAGCCATCGTCACATCTTGCATTTAACCCTCTCCGACTATATGACGCGATTTAGAGCCATTTGGGGATAATTTAAAGCCTTTGTTACCATCAGGGGTATTTAGAAACCTTTAATTTAGTTACTTCAACCTCTGCAGTTATCTTTGAGTTAGCTGTGGGCAGAAAACTAATTTTGGAGAGGTACCGGTAATTATAAGAGTGAGAGAACTCTATTTATTATTGCTAATCTGGCAACCTCTGAGTCATATGTGCGTGAAAGGGTTAATCGGCGAATTGTAGAAGCCTGAAATCCACCTCAACTATTATCACCCTTCCCGGGATTTGTGTTATCTAAACAAAACTCTACAGGGGAGATGGGTCGTTTTTCTAGATCCCTAGCTTCTCCCTCATTTTAGCCCCATTAGTTTGTCGACTTTAAGATCTTCCGCCCCATTTCCTTGTCAATATTATGGACCTTTCGTGCTATTTAGGTGTCGATTTTTTTCCTGGCAAACGATAGGGAGCCTGTAATTTTGGAAGAACCGGCTTTTCTACCGAAAAATGTACAAATCAATCTAGAAGGGGGATCTAATGGATGTTTTTTTAATGTTTGATGGAGGTCTAGGAAAGAAATAAAAATAATAAATAATAAAAATATATATAAATAAATGAGGAAATAAATAAGCCCCTCCACCCTTAATACAGTTTGTGTGGCATATTGCAGATGCCTGGAAATGATCTAGGGTATCGCATATGCTGAACATATGAAGCTGAACGGTCAGGCTATGGAGATCGTCAGCTCTTTTAAGTATCTGGGCAGTGTGTTGAGTAAAGATGGGACTATGGATGAAGAAGTGCGGGAGAGGGTACAACAGGGGAAGAGGGTTGTAGGAACGCTAAAAGCAGTAACAAGAAATAGGGTGGTCAGTATGGAAGTGAAGAAGTCCTTGCATGACAGTGTGGTAATCCCGACACTGACTTACGGAAGCGAAGCATGGACGTTGGTTGAGAGGCTCAGACCAAGAGTGAGAGCAGTGGAAATGAATTACTTAAGGAGTGCGTGCGGAGTTACATGGAGGGATAGACAGACTAATGAGGAAGTAAGAAGGAGGTGTGGTGTGGAGGTAGATGTGCTGGAAAGTGTGAAAAGGAACAACTTGAGATGGTTCGGCCATATGGAACGTATGGAAAGCGAGAGAATAGAATGACTAAGAGGGTGTACGAGAGCGAGGTGGAGGGACAGAGGGAGAGGTAGACCGAAAGAGAGGTGGAAGGATGGAGTGAGGAAGTACATGAACGAAGGCGGTTCTGGTTGGGGGGAGGGGCGTCGACTGACTGGGGACAGAGGTGCATGGGGGCGGTTCGTTCGCGGCCACCCCTTCGGGGATCACGGCGTCAGGCAATAGATAGATAGATAGATCGCATATGCCTAACCCGAATTGGAAACCGATTGGTGCGTTTGGAATTTCAGTCCTGCACAATTATATATTAACTGTTTCAAAAATACTTGTGAATTTTGACCATCATATTTTGAGAACTACAATATCACTGATGCACCAAGATACTGATGGTGCCTAGTATAAATACCAATTAATAATGTTATTCGCATCAACCGACAAACACATATTAGCAAACATTTATATACATACACACATGCAATTACACATACACACCTTCACATACAAATACACACATGCAATTACACCACACATCTGGACATACACATACTGTACGTTGCGTATTTATAAGCCTTCCACTTCCATTCCTTGATTTTAGAGCTGTCACTCAACTCTGGAGGAGGCACTTGTCACAGGCAGTTTTGGCTCGTCTCCCTCATCCACATTGAGAACAAAATTGCTACATACACTGTCATTGAGAACAAAATTGCTACCTACACTGTCATTGAGAAAAAATTGCTACATACACTGTCATTGAGAACAAAATTGCTACCTACACTGTCATTGAGAACAAAATTGCTACCTACACTGTCATTGAGTTAGACGAAATTAGCTGTTAGTCGGGAGGAATGTAATGCCAAGGAACGACAACAACAAAACAGTGGATAGAACAGTATGGCATTAGCTACCGTACGATGCAATCAGGCTGTACAGTTCCAAGTTCGCCCGACTTGTGAGCATATCAGAAAAGGTCTTCCCTGCATGTACTCTCTGGCAGCGTGTCGATACTTGCCTTGTATCGGTATTCTAGTTAAAATATATATTCTTTTTAAAATATATTATTTTTTTAAAATATATATTCTTTTTAAAATATATATTCTTTTTTAAATATATATTCTTTTTAAAATATATATTCTTTTTAAAATATTTATTATTTTTAAAATATATATTCTTTTTAAAATATATATTCTTTTTAAAATATATATTGTTTTTAAAATATATTCTTTTTTAAATATATATTCACTTTACTTTCCTTGTATCTGTATGGTTTCACAAAATATTTTAGTTCCCTCGCTAGACCTCGATGAAACTTGAAAAAACAACCCCTAGACCCCCTCTCAAGATAAATTTGTAATTTTTCCGGAAGAACATGTCTCGCCCGAAGGGCGAATCCTTTAGAAATAACCGGCTCGCTACCGCTCGCCATGAAAAAATCGACACCTAAATGGCACGAAAGGTCTTAAAATTGACAACGAAATGGGGCGAAAGGTGTTAATATCTCCGAAGTAATGGGTCGAACGTCTTAAAATATGAAAACTAATGGGGCTAAACACGAGGTAGAGAGGGGTCCAGAAAAAACGACCCATTTCCCGTTAACCTTATAGCTTCCAAAATAGGCCACTTGTGAGTTTGGAGCAATAGGAAAGTTAGAAGTATGGACATGGATATTTAGCAGAAGAAAAAAAATATATATAATTACGGTTGTAGTCCATTTATATATACATAACACCAAATTAAACATGACTTCTATCTATCCGAAACTTACATTATTATTGCATTTCTGTTCTATATCGATGGTTTACGGCTCCAACTAACTTATAGTTTGGAAACTCGCAAGGGGTGGATTCTCAAACGCAAGACCGAACCACCAAACAGCATTAACCCCTCTCTGTACCGGCAACATCTTTAACATTTGATTTCAGCTACATTTAGACGATTTTATGAAGCTTAGGAAGGATATATGGCAGCTAAAAGGATTAATGGAGATAGTCTGCGGCCTCTTAATGAGTAAACATCCTTCCTAAGCTGTACAAAACCGTCCAATAGTTGCCAGAATATAATGAAATGTATAGCACCGGTACAGAAGGGGTTAAGGGGAGATGGGTCGTTTTGCTGGTCCCCCTTCTTCCTCGTGTTTAGCCCTATTAATTTTCAGATTATAAGACGTTCGGCCCACTAGTTTGGCGATGTTAAGACCTTTCGCCTCATTTCTTTGTCAATATTAAGATTGTTTTCGTTTGATTTAGGTGTCGAATTTTTCTTGGCGAGCGATAGCGAGCCTGTGATTTAGGAGGAATCGGACTTCGGCCGGGATATTTTTCTATCTACAAATTACAAATGTATCTTGAAAGAGGGTCCTGGGGTGTGTTTTGTAATGCTTGATGAAGGTCTAGCGAGGAATCTAACAAAATATATGAATACATTTATTAGATACAAAATAGTCAGCCACTATAAGCCCCTCAAGGGTGGCTGTTTAGTTAGCTCCCTAGATATCTACATAGTTTATACGCAATTAATACCCCCAAGAGCCATCGTCGAGATAAATTTGTATATTTTTCGGTAGAAACATGTCTCGGTCAAAGGCCGGTACCTCTTAAATTACAAGTTCGTTATCGCTGAGCAGGATTAATCGGCACATACTGTAAATGTCACGAAAGGTCTTGATATTGATAAAAGACATGGGACAAAAAGTCTTAAAAACGTCAAACTAATGGGGCGAACATCATAAAATCTCAAAAGTAATGAGGCTACACACGAGGGAGTTAGGGGTTCAAAACCCCTGCCTATAAGTAGGTCCCACGGGCCCCACGCCAGGTAATATATGCCACAACTGGGCACGCTCATTAAGGAGGGGAGGCAGGGTAGAGGGACAAATACTAGGGTAGCCATAATACCAGATAACCAGGTAGGGGGGAGTTATGGGGGCAGGACACTCAACCAGTAGACCAGTTCAATCAGTACCGGTAGCTCTCAACCAGTAGACCAGTTCAATCAGTACCGGTAGCTCTCAACCAGTAGACCAGTTCAACCAGTAGCTCTCAACCGGTAGACCATTTCAATCAGCAGCTCTCAACCAGTAGACCAGTTCAATCAGTACCGGTAGCTCTCAACCAGTAGACCAGTTCAACCAGTAGCTCTCAACCGGTAGACCATTTCAATCAGCAGCTCTCAACCAGTAGACCAGTTCAATCAGTACCGGTAGCTCTCAACCAGTAGACCAGTTCAACCAGTAGCTCTCAACCGGTAGACCATTTCAATCAGCAGCTCTCAACCAGTAGACCAGTTCAATCAGTACCGGTAGCTCTCAACCAGTAGCTCTCAACCGGTAGACTATTTCAATCAGCAGCTCTCAATCGGTAGACCATTTCAACCAGCAGCTCTCAATCGGTAGACCATTTCAACCAGTAGACCATTTCAACCAGTAGCTCTCAACCAGCCATTATACCAGATAACCAGGTCGGGGAACGTTACTAATTAGTGGTGGGTCATTTCCTTCCTTTACTATAGGATCAGGTAACGTGTGATGCTTAATTCTTCATGAACCAGAATAAGTAACTGAAGATATACTACTATTTTCTTCGTCAGATTAGGTATAGTAAGATTATTAATTCTTCAAAGATAAGGCCAGATAATGTACACTGACTCTGTTTCTTCTCAACTGACAGTAAATTGCAAAGTTCCCATCAAGATTTCTCAGTTATTGTGAAGATTGTGCAGTGAAACATGGTGCTAATTATGTAAACTTGGTCTTAATAGGATGCAGAGACAGAGTAGTTTCATATTATTTCATTAAGAATAGAGAAATTAGCTGCTAAGGGATCAAATTTACCGTCAGTTGAAATGAAACAGAGTATAGTTAATTAGGCAAATTTATTGGTTTGCTAAAATATCAGGCGAGTTACAAGAATCATGGAAATTCTAGTTTGCGTAGGATCTGGTAGATTATAATAATTCATTTTTGTGGGGCCATATTTGTAGGTCACGTAACATAATTAATAAAATATGAGAGGTACCGGTAATCATGTTTGTGCAATTGACCGAGAAATTAACGATCTTTACACTGGCGAACTGTATTTAATATTTAGTGAACCGAAATAATCGGATGAAACATACGTCTGTGAGGTATTATCACAAGATTTCGACCCACTTCCAGAATGTTTATAGCGTTGGTGTAAGCATTGTGTTTTCCTCGAAGCTACACTTGCCCACATAAGTTTGAATCCTCGTCGTGATCTTATGAATGCAATTAAAATTAGTTTGAATTTGAAAATTAGTTTTATCGGTTGACTAATCATAATTGCATGAGCAACTACACTCGTAATTCAATGATGCGCATTACATTTCTACGTATAAGACCATGAAAAGGAACAGAACTTATGTGGGCAATATGTAAATTATTATTTAAGGTTGTATTGCTTATCACAGGCAATATTCTTCGCTTGGTATAAAAAAAAAAAAAAAAAAAAAAAAAAAAAACACATACACCATACCGGAGGGGTTAAGGGGAGATGGTTCATTTGTATGCCCCCCCCCCCCCCCCTCCTCCCTCATGTTCAGTTCAATTATGTTTGAGATTTTAAAATGTTCGCTCCATTAGTTTTGTCGATTTTAGACGCTTCACCCCATGTTTTGTCAATATATTTAGACCTTTTGTGCCATTTAGGTGTCGATTTTTTCCCGGCGAGCGATAGCGAGCCTTTATTTTATATTAGGAGGAACCGGTCTTTGGCCGGGAAATTTTTCTACCTAAAAATGTACAAATTTATCTTGAAAGCGGGTCTAGGGGTTGTTTTTTAAGCTTGATATAGCTAATATAGATAATATAGATATAGATAATAGCGAGGACACTGTAAAAGAAGTTAATACATAAATAGATAGCCCCCCAAACCAAGCACTACCCCCTTGATATGATAAACAGACTTGTGGTGTCGTATTCTTCCGTTCGTTATCAAGAAATCGCCGGCCAATTAAGCAAACTTTTCGCAAGATTACGCGGGTGTTTTTTTCGCAAGATTACGCGGGTGTTTTTTTCGCAAGATTACGCGGGTGTTTTTTTCTGGACCCCCTTCGTCCTCGTGTTTAGCCACATTAGTTTTGATGTGTTAAGAAGTTCGCCCCGCTCGTTTCGTGATCGTAATACCTTTTGCCCCATTGTTATGTCAGTGTTAGTATTTCCGGGCGAGCAATAGCAAGCCTGCAATTTTAAGCCTTCGGCCCAGACATTTTTCTACCGACAAATGTACAAATTCAACTCGAGGGGGGTTTCTTCAGAGTACTTGTTATAAGGTTGATGGAGGTCTAAGGAGCAAACTTCTAAAAAGAAATCCCTTAAGGGGGTAGTGCTTGGTTTTTGGTCTATATATTTATGTATCAATATATGTTTGATTTTTCTCGCTAGACCTCCATCAAGCTTAGAAATACACCCCCTTGAACCCTTTTCAAGATAAGAATTTGTACATTTTTCGGTAGAAAAATGTCCCGACCGAAGGCTGGTTCCTTCTAAAATTAGAGGCTCGCTACCGCTCGCCAAGAAAAAAATCGACACTAAAGGTCTTAATATGGACAACAAAATGAGGCGAAAGGTCTCAACATCGCCAAACTAATGGAACGAACGTCTTAAAACCTCAAAACTAATATATGCTAAACATGAGGGAGAAGGGGGTCCCGAAAAGCGAGTACTACCCCCTTAATACAAAGAGAGTGTATTATAATCGTGTCTACCGTAATTATTATATCACATAATGTCTGCAGTTACAAGGAAGAGTGGATTCTTTTGTAGTTGTCCTTTGTTCTCCTTGCTTGTAATGCCAACGCCAAACGATGCTGGGTGTAATTAACTCTTAGTACGATTTAAGGGGAGATGGGTCGTTTCTATTTGTTTGGTTTATCAATTAATTTATTCCTGTATTTCTTAGTTTCCTCGCTAGACCTCTATCAAGCTTAGAAAAATACCCTCTAGACCCCCCTTCAAGATAAATTTGTAAATTTTTCGGTAGAAAATATTCCCGGCCGAAAGCCGATTCCTCTTAAAATTTCAGGCTCGTTAGCGCTCGCCAGGACAAAATCGACACCTAAATGACACTAAAGGTCTTAATATTGACAACAAATGGGGCGAAAGGTCTCAAAATTGCCAAAAACCAAGCCCTAACCCCTTAAATTAGTTATGAGAGAGAGATGCCGAGACACCGGGTTATGATGTCTCTGTACTTGGTATAATAATCAAGCTGTCTGATGTAACCCTTAAGAAACTATACCATTGTCGTTTGATCTGCTCGTGTCATCAATTATTAAAACTAAGAATGTCACCGATCGTTTGAGAAGAGTTGAAATGTGTGGGGGTGTATTGTTATTATTATTATTATTATTATTATTATTATTATTATTATTATTATTATTATTATTATTATTATTATTATTATTATTATTAATATTATATATATCGAGGATCACTTGTAGTTGTGTTATGTTATTCACCCAAATTGTTCCCTACTAACATCTCCTAACCCTGCCAAGGTCTTAAGGCAGTGCTTCCCTTTCCAATTGTCCCTTACCCACTCTGAACCACTGTTGGACATTTTGGACAGCAGTGATTTGAAGGGCAAGCAAGCTCGAGGGGTCGCTAGAACTGTTGTTGCTTGACTTCCTTTGTACCCCTTTCTACTCTCTCTCTCTCTCTCTCTCTCTCTCTCTCTCTCTCTCTCTCTCTCTCTCTCTCTCTCTCTCTCTCTCTCTCTCTCTCTCTCGTGCGCCCCTGCTTGCTTGTTATATTTTGAAAGAGCAAATGATATTCAATGATAACAGTAAATACATAGGTAGATACAAAGATAAATAAATCAACTTGATTGATAATAGATAGCTAGATATATAAATAAATAGATATATATATATATATAATGAGAGATTGAAAGACGTAAATAGAGAAATAAAGCAAAGAGAGTATGTAACCGATGCGCACATAGGCAAACCAAAAACAACTCAGGTTCGACGTCAAAGGCTTTTTAGAGATCCACTAAGTGACACAGGAATCAATATTGTCCCAACCCAGATAGCTGCCAATCTGCATCCTCCACAAACAAATAGATTGGCTCATTATATGAAGGATTTACTATGAATCATATCAAAGATTGTATATTAGTAAATAATATAATGCATATATCTTATACGGACAAACACACGGATGCGAGCATATAATATAATGCATAGGTAGATATTATCTTATACGGACAAACACACGGATGCGAGCATATAATATAATGCATAGGTAGATATCTTATACGGACAAACACACGGATGCGAGCATATAATCTCCGTCCAACTTCTTCGGCGGAAATAATTTATATATATTTATAAAAGATGGTTTAGATAGATAACCCGGTTCCGGTATATACAATGTTAGCTTACGTCTGATGGAACGGGGTAAGGGGAATTACCTTGTAAAATATTTCACGTGCACGATAAATTGACTGCCTCCGCTCTCAGAGGGCTAACAACACACGAGGGTTCCAGTAAGGGGAACGCTTACTTTAAATATTGTCAAAATATGGTACAATTTGGCTCTGTGATTATTTTTTGATTTACGTAAAACTCCGTAATATGACCCTGTGTATAGGTCTTGTGTGTGTGTGTGTGTGTGTGTGTGTGTGTGTGTGTGTGTGTGTGTTTAGTATTATACGATGTTATGTAACTTTTGTTATGATCTCTAGCTGTTGTGAGTATAAAAATACGTTCGATTGACTCTGCCGATATATATTTTGTGTAACCCTTTAAGTTTGAGATTCTATCCTACGATAAGATCAAACTTCCATCTCGTGGTACACTCTAGCCCACTCATAAACATCCACAAACTTCACCTATTCCTAATTATGGAAATATATCTCTGACAAAACAAAATCTGAATTAGATTGTCTATGCATCAAGTAAAACACTAATTTTCTTGACAAGCAGGTTCTCTCCAAAAATAATTCCAGATAGTTATAATTGCACAAAGAAAAACATGGGGCGTCCACAATTATGTATATATTTATTTGTATTTATATATGTATTTGTTTATTTATGCATTTGTTTATTTACTTACTTATTATATATATATATATATATATATTTATTTATTTATTTGTTTATTTACTAAATTTTTATTTATATATATTTATTTACTTATTTATTTATTTATTGTTGAGCGTGCTAGAGACTATGGCCTCCCACTGAAAGACCCCCTCCACTTAAGGGGGGTCACCGGCTTTTGTTTGATCTTTTTCCCCTTTTTTCTCTTTCCCTGGCTTGTATCCATTCGGCCCCATTCAGCCAACTGTTTCAAGACGTTTATCCCCATCCAGGTGTCGATTTCTTCCTGGCGAGCGATAGCGAGCCACCATTGTATGGAGAAGTCCGGCTTCGCCGGAGAAATTTTTCCATCGAAAAATGTACACATTTAGTTTGCTGTCAAAACAAAAATAAATATATGCTGGTTCGCTACCGCTCGCCAGGAAAATATTGACACCTGGATGGGGGTAAACGTCTTAAAACAGTAAGCTGAATGGGGCCGAATGGATACAAGCCAAAGAGAGAGGGAGAGAAAGAGAAAAAAAAAACGAGGTGGGCCCCCTTGAAAAAGAAAGCGTTACAGATGATACCGGTAGCGTTTTATTTACACCGTTATCTAAGGGGAAATTTCGCCCGACCTTCGACCGTAAGAAGGTTGAGTTAGTGCGGCAATATCCAGAAGGAGGGGGGGGGGGGGATGCCGCCGCCACGCTCCGGGGCTTGGGGGGGGGGGTTCTGGACTCCCTTCTCCCTCATGTTTAGCATATTAGTTTTCAGATATTAAGACGTTAGTTCCATTACTTTGTCGATTTTAAGACCTTTCGCCCCATTTCTTTGTCAATATTAAGACCTTTCGTAGCCTACCATTTAGGTGTCCATTATTTCCTGGTGAGCGATAGTGAGCCTGTAATTTTAGAAAGAACCGGCCTCCGGCCGGGAAATTTTTCTACCGAAAAATGTAAACACATAACTTAAAAGGGGGTCTAGTGGGTGTTATTCTAAGCTTGATGGAGGTCTAGCGAGGAAACTAAAAACTACATTAATATATAAATACATAGACCAAAATACAAGCACTATCCCCTTAAGTTGTTGACAGATACCGGAGTGGTGTTGTGGGGTCGAGTTTGGACTTTATAGTGGTCCTCCATTATGCATACAGCGTTGACATTATAGTGGTCCTCCATTATGCATACAGCGTTAACGTTCTCTACAGTCTTTCTTGAGCTGAAGTCCGTCAGTTGGCAGCTGTGGAAGTTTTTACTTTTGTTTTGTCTTGATAGCGTAATGCATAACTGCACGGAATTTGGTGATGGGCTGGTCTATCAGAGTGAGAACTGAGCGATCTCTGCCATACCCATAGCTTACTCTGACTGTTCCTTTTACTTATATATTTTCTAGATCTCAAGTGACGGCGTCTCTTCCGTGGATTGACCTCCCAATCTACCAAGATTGGAAGCCAAAGCGTCACATTTTTCCTTTACCCCTCAACGTTCTCTTCATAATTGCTGAGGGGCACAGGGCCCTGGGTGGGTCTTTGGTTTCCCGGGCGTTTCCGCACCCTCCTCAGCTCCCCGCCATGGAGTGGCTTCGGTCACCCAGGCTTTATTGTGGTCGGCAGGGAGGGTTCTGTGGGGGCGCTCGGTTATGGCCTTGGCCTTGCTCGGGGCCTTGGGGCTGTTCGGCCAGGCAGCTTGGGGAACAACAACAACAACAACAACTGCGCGGAATTACGATGTGAGTATCCTAGGTTCGAGTCCTTGGAGTGCCACATGTGTTTGTTGATATCATTAATTGAGTTTTGAAGTGAAGTTGGTTGGTGGGAAAAATATAATAATTTTTATGTTTTATATATATTTTTTTTTAACAAGTAGCCTAGTAAGGACCATTAGTTCTGTTGTTGCTTGTCTTCCTTCGTATTTTTGTTTGCATTCCTTTGTAACATAAATGATATACCGGTATGTATAATAGTCATACAGCGGTTTAAAGCACACATAAATGGTTGAAGCAATACAAGCCAGAGAAAGAGAGAAAAGGAGAACAAGATCAAAAAAATCCGGTGCCCCCCCCCCCTTAAAGTGAAAGGGTTATCTTCTTCCCAGACACCCCCCCCCCCCCCCCCCCCCCCCACCCAGACCCTCGCCGCTCACGTTTACCCGCTGTCGGCTTGTTTCCCCCGTCGCCTTACAGGGGAGATGGGCTGTTTGTCTGGTCCCTTTTCTTCCTCGTGTTTATTCCCATCAGTTTTGAGATTTTTAGACGTTTGCCCCATTACTTTATCGTTTTTAAGACCCTTTGTCCCTTTCTTTGTCAATATTAACACCTTTCATGCCCTTTAGGTCTCGATTTTTTCCTGGCGAGCGATAGCGAGCCTGTAGTAGGAAACGGCGTTTGGCCGTGACATTTGTCTACCGAAAAATGTACTCATTAATCTCGAAGGCGGATCTAACGGATGGGTTTTTTTAAAGTTTGATGGAGGTCTAGGGAGGAAACTAAAAATTACATGATTGTATAAATAAATAGACCCAACAAATAATCACTGTCCCCTTACGCTCGCAAACACCGCATTTTTAGCCTCGATCCGGGAAAATATTGTGGGAGCTCCGGGGTCGTATCGCGCGTTGCCGTAAATCGAATTAAAACATGAATGGTTCGCGTTATGAGGACGCTGCCGGAACCGCGGGAATAAATTGAATACGGCAAGCGATTTACGGCGATTTATTACAAGACGAAACCACGAAATTAAATAATATACAGCGTGAGATATATGGCAAGACGGAACCACGAAAATACAGCATGAAATATAAGGCAATTAATCACTAGACAGAAACACGAAAATAACATGAATACAGCATGAAATATATGGCAATTAATCACTAGACAGAAACACGGACATAAATTGAATACAGCAAGACATTTATGGCGATTTATTACCAGACTGAACCATGGGCATATATTGCCAGACGGAACCATGGGCATAGGTTGTAATACAGCAGTAGTTTTATAGCAATGTATAATAAGCCGGCACTTTGGCCCGAGTGGAAGTGTGTGTGTGTGTTTTGAAGAGGATTGTGGAGCATATCTCCTGTTCGGTGCTTGAGGTACTGAACGCTAGGGCATCTTTATTCCTTCTGTGCATATATATATATATATATATATATATATATATATATATATATACATAGAACATGCTTAGCCCCATTTGGTTTAATATTTTAAGACGCTAGGTACATTAGTTTGGTGATTTTAAGACCTTTCACCTTTCTTTTTTTGTCAATATTAAGACCTTTCGTGCCATTTAGGTGTCGATTTTTTCCTGGCGAGCGAAAGCGAGACTGTAATTTTAAGAGGAACCGGCATTTTTCTACCGAAAAATGTACAAATTTATCTTGAAGAGGGGTCTTGGGGGTGTTTTTTTAAGCTTGATGGAGGCCTAGTGAGGAAACTAAGAAAAATATATATGTAAATATATATGTAAATATAATATAGACCAAACATAATAAGCCTACCCGCCTTAAGACTAATAATTGTGTAAATCTGACGTTACCAGACGAGAATTGCTGACAAATAAATGCCTGAAAAAGTGGTAGTGTGGCACCGGTTATATATCAGTTCCAATCCCCTTTCCTTTTTATTTCTTGGCCGGTTTTCTGGACCACTTTCTCCCTCATGTTTAGCCCCGTTAGTTTTCCGATGTTAAGATGTTTACCCCATTAGTTAGTCGATTTTAAGACCTTTTGCCCCATTTCTTCGTCAATATTTAGACCTTTCGTGCTATTTAGGTGTCGATTTTTTCCCTGACGAACGATAGGGAGCCTGTAATGTTGGAAAAGCCGGCCTTCGGCTGAGACATTTTTCTACCGAAAAATGTACAAATTAATCTAGAAGGGGGATCTAATGGATGTTTTTTCTTTTTAATTTGATGGAAGTCTAGGGAGAAAACTAGAAAAATAATGAATACATGCAAAAATCGCCCAAAAAGTGAACCCTTAAGCGTTTTACCTGGCAGTGAGTGCTCGCTTACATTTCCCGGTGTTCCCAGATATTTTTCCTAGCGAGATGGGGCATAGCACAAACATTAGTCTACGTATCCTAGTCTGGTCTACCCTGATCTAAAGTACATTCATACTAATTGGCCTGAAATATTATTCCCAGGTCTCTATAACTCAAGACGGGCTAGAGCAAATGAGCGGTAAATGTTCACACCTATTCCCTGGCTAACTCTTCCTAAATGGTAGACATGTTAGCTCGATTACTCTAGTCCTCTTTGAGTTGTAGAGGTTATTGGTCAAGTTTGTTGGCCTAATTATATTGAATTAACTATAGTTTTACATTACTCTCATGCATTCCATTCAATATAATATATACATTATGTATTAAATGATTAGGCATAACAAACATCACAGTGGTAGTGTGTGTGTGTGTGTGTGTGTGTGTGTGTGTGTGTGTGCGTGTGTGCGCGTATTTGTGTGAGTGTGTGTGTGTGTACGCGTATTTGTGTGAGTGTGTTTGTATGTGTGTGTGTTTGTGTGTGTGAGCATATGTGTGTGTGTGTGTGTGTGTGTGTGTGTGTGTGTGTGTGTGTGTGTGTGTGTGTGTGTGTGTAAGTGTGTGTGTAAGTGTGTGTGTAAGGAGTCCAACAGATGATAAGCCCTTACCAAACTATGCGCCTTGTATCAACTAGGAGGGAAAACAAATATTTGACTCTCTCGCGGTAAAAGAGGGTCAAGCTCCGAGAAGCTTTCAGGGAAAAAGATTTGTGTGGTCGGAGAATACATCTCGCGCGCGCACCCACATATACACACACACACACACACACTACTAATAGTAATACTAATTATAATAATAAGAAGAAGAACAATAATTAAAAATAAACATTAATAATAAATAAATATAGATTAAAAAGGCAATATTTTTGAGGCTACTAAACTCGGATACATAATATCGGACAGAGTTGCAATTGTGATGTGATAATGCAAGAGTGTTGTACCAGATATACATAATATTTAATCTTCTTAAATTTGAATGGGAATCGAATGGCAAACATATAGGATTGCGATTAAGATTAATGGTAACATAAAGCCTCTCTCTCTCTCTCTCTCTCTCTCTCTCTCTCTCTCTCGCTCTCGCTCTCGCTCTCGCTCTCGCTCTCGCTCTCGCTCTCGCTCTCGCTCTCTATCTCTCTCTCTCTCTCTCTCTCTCTCTCTCTCTCTCTCTCTTTCTCTTTCTCGCCAACTCGAGTATATCCCCGGAATTGACCGCAAGGTCTTTGATATGCTAACTATTTATTGTAACTCCTTATAACTCTCTCTTGTGGCTTTAATAGCATCTCTTGAATATTATCAAAACAAAGTACCTGATAGGACCCCAATAGCTTGACGCACGTAAATTATTGCTACCTCGACCGATCCCATTAAGGGGAGATGGGTCGCTTTTCTGGTCTCCCTTCTCCCTCATGTTTACCCTCATTAGTTTTCAAATTATAAGACGTTAGTTTGGCGATTTTAAGTCCTTTCGCCCATTTATTTGTCAATATTAAGACTTTTCGTGTCATTTAGGTGTTTATTTTTTAATGGCGAACGATAGCGAGCCTCCAATTTAAGAGGAACCGGCCTTTGGCCGGGACATTTCTCTATCGAAAAATGTACAAATTTATCTTGAAGTAGGTTTTTGGGTGGGTGTTTCTTTAAGCTTGATGGAGGTCTAGCGAAGAAACTAAACATTATATGAATACATGAATTAATAGACCAAAAAAACAGCCACTGTCCCCTTAAAACACACACACACACACACATACATACAGTACATACACACACGCACACGCACACACACATACACACACACACACACACACACACCACCCCGACAATGAGTGGTGCTGATGAACCGATAATTAGCGTGCGTTAGGGTAATTATAACTGCCAATATTTACCGTTCGCTGATGGTCATTTAGTTATTAATGATGGCTAACGTCACGGGGACAACTTTTCGCTCCTAATAATGCATAGTTTTTTTCTCACAAGTTTCACAATATTGAAATGAAACTTACCAAGACTCTACAGTATACAGTTAGTTTGATATTTTAAGACATTCGCCCCATCAGTTTGGCGATTCTAAGGCCTTTCGCGCCATTTAGGGGCCGATGTTTTTCCTGGCGAGCGATTGCAATCCTACAACTTAGGGGGGTTCTTGAGTGTATTTATCTAAAGTTTGATGGAGGTGCAGGCAGGAAACTGAAGACAAAAAAAATAGTGCATAAAAACAAATTATTCTACTACTACTACTACTACTACTAATACTACTACTTATAATAATAATAATAAAACTGTCCTTAATTAAATCCAGTATTGCCCCGATAACGAGTGGCTGATCAACCGATAATTAGCGTGCGTTAGGGTAATTAAAGGTGTCAATAATTACTGATCACGGATGGTCATCTACCCCTTTTAGTACCGGGGACATGTGTTTCCATCACGGGGGGCAAGGGGTGGGGGGGGGGGGGAGGTCAGTCAGTCTTCATCGTCAGGACAACATTTCTGTCCTAATAATGCATAGGTTTTTTTGTCACAGTTGCACAGTAGATTAATTCTACCAAGACTCTCCAATGTATAATCCAAAGCCAGCATCATTAATCATCAACTGTACTGTCCCATTACAAAAAAAAAAAAAAAAAAAAATATATATATATATATATATATATATATATATATATATATATACAGTATATTTAATAGATTAAGTAATAAAGTAATAGATATTGACCTTTGTAATAAGACAAAATAATGTAATATAAACGTATGAAACTCCCATAAAACAAGCATCCCTTCACACCCGTAGCGCGCGTGGCAAGTCATAAATTATTCTCTCACACACACACACACACACACACCCACACCCACACCCACACCCACACCCACACCCACACCCACACCCACACCCACACACACACACATACACACACACACACACACACACACACACACACACACACACACACACACACACACACACACACACACACACACACACCCACCCATCAAGAAAATTAAAGCAATAAATCATGGTTTCCACACAACATCTTCCACGTTCCCCACCCCGAAATTTATTGTTGTTTTGCAAGTGTCGCTGTACAGTAGGCGGAGGGACACGTAGGTATTTTTTTCTGGCAATTTCTTGGGGTAAGTTCATACGTGGGACCTTAGGCATTTTATAATTTATTGGAACACTTAAGGGAAGATTTGTATTTGCTTATTATTTTTATCATTATTATTCTTTCTTTTTGTCTTTCTTTCTTTCTTTCTTTCTTTCTTTCTTTCTTTCTTTCTTTTCCTTTTCTTTCTTTTCCTTTTCTTTCTTTCTTTCTTTTCCTTTTCTTTCTTTCTTCTTTCTTTCTTTTTTTTATTTTTTTTTTTTTTTTTTTTTTTTTTTTTTTTTTTTTTTTGTTTTTATTTTTCTTTTTTTTTTTTTTTTTATTTTTTTTTTTTTTTTTTGTCTTTTTATTTTTTTTTTTTTTTTTTTTTATTGTTTTTTTTTTTTGTTTTTTTTTTTAAATTTTTATTTTAGTTTATTTTTATTTTTTTTTTTTTTTATTTGTATTTTTTATTTATTTTTTTTTTATTTTTTTTTCTGTTTTTTTTTTGTTTTTTTTTTTTTTTTTTTTTTATTTTTTTTTTTTTTTTTGTTTTTGGTGTTTTTTTTTTTTTTAATTAATTTTTTTTTTTTTTTTTTTTTTTTTTTTTTTATTTTTTTTTTTTTTTTTTTTATCCTTATTCTTTCCACCATTCTTCTTCTTTCCCTTAATTCTTGTATCCCTTTTCTTCCTTCTCCTTCTTCTTTCTTTCTTTCTTATGTTATTTTATTGTTTTTGGTTTCCTCCCTAGTCCTCCATCTTGGAGGAACCAGCCAATTGTTGCCGAAAAATGCACAAATTGATCTCGAAAAGGGGGTTCTAGGGGGGAAATTAATGATCAAAGTAAGTTAATATATACAAAAATTCTCCCCTAATATATTTTAACACTAGTTTCCGATAACAATGCAACGGAACCCGAATAGGACGCCAGAAAAAGAGTTAAATTGTCGATGTAGTTTCCGGTACCAAATCCAAAACTCTTCCGAAGTGTTGTCATAAAAAAAATATCTGGTAGAAAATTCTAATTATTTATCCTTTTCATTCTTTCGTTTCTTCTTTAATTATTTATCCTTTATTATGATTGGTATATATGTTTATTTATTATGTATTATTATGTTTTTCTTCTTATATACTTGCTGTCGTATATATTTCTATGTATTTATATTATATTCAATATATATTTATTTATACTTGTCTTCACATCTGCAAATTTCCATCCCTAATATATATAGCTGCTTTTTTCCTGTTTTCTTTTTGTTTTGCGTTTTCTTTATATATTCTTGATGATCCATTTTCTTTGGGATTGAGCATGTTTTGGTGGGTCACTCTATCAATACAGCTTTTCTATATTATTATTCGATATTTTTCCTATTTTTATCAGTTTAGCTTGTAATAGAATAATATGTAAATCAATATAATAATTGAATTAATCGAAACAGTACCACTTTCATAGAAATCTTGTTGTTGTTTTCACACTTGAATTGTGGTTACTTTTGCCAGAATGTTTTAAGTGCCTTGACAGAGAGCTTTCGTGTTCTCCAAAGGCTCTGCCAGGAACCTACAGTAAATGTGTTATTCAGTTTATGTATACTTAAGAGGACTCCCTTCTCCCTCATGTTTAGTCCCTTTAGTATTAAGACTTTAAGACGTCTGTTCCATTAGTTTGACGATTTTAGACGTTTCACCCCATTTCGTTGTCAATATTAAGACCTTTTGCGCCATATATTCCTGGCGAGCGATAGCGAGCCTGTAATATTAGGAGGAATCGGCCTTCGGCCGGGACATATCTCTAGCGAAAATTTACAAATGTATCTTGAAAGGGGGTGTAGGGGGTGTTTTTTTAAAGCTTTCTGGAGGTCTAACGAGGAGACTAACAAATAAGTTAATAAATATCTAGATAGACCCCAAAAACAAGCACTGCCCCTTAATGTATTATAATTATATGTTAATTTGGCTAAATAAACTGTCCCTACCTACCAACCAACTGCTTCAAGCGAGGGGAAGAAAGCGCGAAATGAAAGCCGTAAATTCCCGCTCCCGAATGAGTTTAGTCTGGTGTCGAAACCGAAACTTCTCTTTTGGGAAGTTCGCAGCACGCGTTCATTTGGCGTTGGTGGCCCTAATTTGTCGCTCTTGAGGGTCTCGTTCGGTTTTGTTTGCTTTCTGAACTTATCCTTTTTACTCCTTGAAGATTATGACGCGGTTCGACTGTTTATTCTGGCTATTATTAGACGATTTAGTTCCGATTAGGAAGGGTATATGAAAGTCAGAGGGTTAGTTTGATAGAATATTGACGCTTTCGATGCGCTACAGATCCTTCCTAAATTGTATATAATCGTCGAATGATAGCCATAATTAACTGCCAAATTGTGTCATGATCCTCAAAAGGTTAATTATTTTGTGTTTTCATTATTATTTTCTCAATTTTAAATCTAAATATTGTTTCTTTATGTATGTGTTGTTCTATCTATTTGGCTTTTTCTGTATTTATTCTTCTGATGCGTGTTTCTTTATACGGTATATTAATGTCTTCATCTTAACTCTATTTTCTTTTTACTAATTTAATCTTGCTCTCTTTATTCTTTGGTGATCTCATTCTACTCTCCCCTTCTACTCTCTCTCTCTCTCTCTCTCTCTCTCTCTCTCTCTCTCTCTCTCTCTCTCTCTCTCTCTCTCTCTCTCTCTGTGTTTGTGTGTTTGTGTGTGTGTGTGTGTGCGAGAGAGAGAGAGAGAGAGAGAGAGAGAGAGAGAGGTAGAGAGGTAGAGAGGTCATAAATATCCTGAACCAAGTTATCAGGGATCCAATACCTCCTCCTCTCTGACCGTTTCTCTATGAGCTTCTCATCCTATATATTTCTTCTCAGGATTTATGGGCTCAAGTGAAAAATAAAATAAAATATGATAAACAAAACAAAACAAACAACGAATGATGGTATTGGAAGAAAGGCGAAGTATGGAGATAAACAATTAGGTAAAAATTAGGATAAACAATGTATGTAAACAATGAGGATAAACAATATGTATGTAAACAACTAGGACAAACAATGAGAATAAACAATGGATGTCAAACAATGAGGTAACAATGACGATAAACAATATGTATGTAAACAATGATGATAAACAAGGAGGATAAACAATGATACACAAAGGTTGAAAACAGGATAGGCCCTAAACGATGAGAATAAACAAAGATGATTAACAAAGGGTAATCAATGAGGGTAAACAAATATAAGCAATGATAAACAAAGGATAAACAATGGGGCAATATGATAATAGAATGAGATAGGGGTAGATCAGTAAGTAGCGGTTGTTAGTTAGGTTAATTAGGCTATTAATCAGATTATTGAATGATACACACACACACGGTACATGCATTGATACACACAGACACGGATACATACATACATACACACGATACATGCATTGATACTCACAGACACGGATATATACATACATACACAGGATACATGCATTTATACATACAGACACGGATACATACATACCTACATACATACATACGGTACATGCATTGATACACACGCTACATTAATACTTGCTCACTCATTTGCATTCCTTCCTCTCTTTAATTATATACTGTATGTGTATATATATATATATATATATATATATATATATATATATATATATTAATTAGAGAGGGAGAAAGTGTGTGTGTGTGTGTGTGTGAACAGAGAAAAATAGAGACAACATACTGATGGCGGGAGAGTGAGACCAAATCGATAAAGAAAAACATGGAAAAGAAAACAAGGTAGAGCAGTGTCCCAATAAAGAGCAACAGTCGAGTGAACTAACCTAGAATGCAAATTCATCAAAAACAACAAGAACAAGAGTGAGACGAGCGGTAATAAGCCTCTCGTCGGCGAAAACAAAAATATATATAAAAAGTATAATAGGGCCAAAAAGGGAAGAAGAAGATAGCACTTCCTGAGAGCGTGGGAATCGTGGGTATAAGGGAGTGTGTGGGGACCTGCTGACAGTAATGGTGGCTATCAGGGAGAGAGAGAGAGAGAGAGAAAGAGATGTGCTGTGATGGTCTTGTTAGGTGTCTCTGTTTTATGTGTCTGTCTGTGTGTCTATCTGTTAGGTGTCTGTGTCTGTGTGTCTATCTGTTAGGTGTCTGTGTCTGTGTGTCTATCTGTTAGGTGTCTGTGTCTGTGTGTCTATCTGTTAGGTGTCTGTGTCTGTTGGTAGAGGCGAGTATATATGTATGTGTGTGTGTGTGTGCTTGTTTGTTTGAGTGTGTCTAAGTTATTTGTCTTATCAGTATATTTGTTTTGCCTGTGCATTTATTAACGTAAGTAAGGGATGCATTTTACCTGCATATCAATTAGTATATTTATGTGAATATAAATGACTGTGCAAATTTGGTCTTCTTTTATACAAATAAACAAATGTGCCAGTGGTATCGCTAAGGGAGATTAGGACGGATTAAAGATTATACCGAAGGGCGGCGCGCTCATCGGTGCCATTTGCAGGTAGCGAACTCTACAAAACTCTACAAAAAAAAAAAAAAAAAAAAAAAAAAAAAAAAAAAGAGAGAGACACGTAAAGATGTTAATCAAGTAATTTCAAGCTGGTTCCTACACCTTCGATGATTAAAGGGATAATTTTATTATTACTATTAATATTATTCAGTCAGTCAGTCAACAGCCAGCCCTTACTCCCACAAGGGGCGTGGAGGATCAGCAAGAAACACGAGAAAGGAAAAAGAGGTGACAGGGGAAGAACACATACAAATTCGCCAAGTATTATTATTATTATTATTATTATTATTATTATTATTTTGTTTATAATTATTATTGTTATCATTATTATTTTCTGTTTAACTTAGTTTTGTGTCCCGGCCGAAGGCCGGTTCCTCCTATATGACAAGCTCGCTATCGTTTGCCAGGAAAAAATCGAAGCAGAAATGGCACGAAAACTATTAAAAGAAATGGGGCGAAGGTCATTAAATTGCCAAACTAATGTAACGAACGTCTTAAAATGTCAACACTAATGAAGCTAAAAGTGAAGGAGAAGGCAGTCCAGAAAAAAAAACTTTCTTCCAATGCTCTGAACCTTGGTAATCTTGGGTGAATGAATGCAGTGACGCGGGTCGATCCCTTCATTAATCACCGCCTCGTGAATAATTCTACAGTGACCTACATAAGTTCTGCTCCTCTATGTGATGTTATACGTGGAATTTAATGCGCAGTGAATTACGAGTGTGGTTTCTTATGCAATGGTTAACTCATCTAATTTGTCGACTGATAATTTAAAGAAACCGCACTCGAAATTCATTCATACAATTTTTCTTTCATACATAAGATCAGGACGAGGAGCAGAACTTATGCGAGCAACTGTACGCAGGTACGCTATTAACTAGTCATTCGTTTATCTATACGCACGCAGAGGCACGCGACCATAAGCATACGCGCACAGAGGCACACGATCATAAGCATACGCACACAGAGGCACGCGATCACAAGCATACGCACACATGAATACCTGTACAGTCAAGAACATAAATCGCGCGCACTCATTTGAAACCGTATCGAACGCAAACGAGGCATCACAATACATCATTATAGCCCAAATGCTTCAAAACTTGGGCGTATTTATTTTTTCATTTACGTACCGGGTATCTTATCATCTTTTTAGTTTCCTCCCTAGACCTCCATCAAGCTTTAAAACAAAAACACGCCCAAAGCCCTCCTTCAAGATAAATTTGTGCATTTTTCGATAGAAAATAGTCCCGGCCAAAGGCCGGTTTCTCTTAAATTACAGGCTCGTTATTGCTCGCCAGGAAAATATCGACACATAAATGACACGAAAATTCTTAATATTGCAAAGGAATGGGTCGAAACGTATTAACATCGCCAAACTAATGAGTCGAATGTCGTAAAAGTTGAATACTTTTAGGGGTAAACATGAGGAAGAAGGGGGCCCAAAAAAATTAGCCATCTCCCCTGAAAGGTTCAAATATTGGAAGTGGTGTACCTTTATATATAAATACTATGGTGAGAACTGTACCCCTTCTGAATGGTGAGAACTGTACCCATTCTGAATGGCCATGTACTGTATATACGGTAACACAACATTATATACAGCGATCCTATTATCATCCTTAAATAAAGTAGACGTGCCGTATCGCCCAAAATCAAAACGGCATACCCAACTCTGCGAAGGATTACCATCTATCTATCTATCTATCTATCTATTGCCGGACGCCTTACTCCCCTTACGAGGGTGGCCATACACAGAATGCCCCCAAGCGGACCTATTCCCTGCGAGAGGGACAACCCGAGCCAGTTAAGTGAAGGACTTACAGGATTGACCACTCAATTCAGGATCTGTCGGACTCCGAGGCTCTCTGTGTATCTTGTTAGCACTATTTTTCTACAGTGGTGTTCGGCTAATCCATCCACTAACCTGCCTTACCCTTAGGTAAGCAGTACGGATTTGTATCAGGTTTACTCCCCTAGACAGGTTGCCAACCAAGGCTGACGAGTCCCATCCACCCGGATTTGTATAAGGTTGTCTCTCCTACTGTAGATGAGTTGCCGACCAAGGCTAAAACAAACATATTTTGGACCTAAAATCATAATTATTGCACAAATTCAATTTTTCTTTTTATTTTTTTTAATTACAGTCGCATTCACGCACCGAAGGTTCGTGTGAAGTTTGGTGAAAATCCGTCGAACGGTCTAGGAGGGGTTATCGGAACAGACAGACAGACAGACAGACATTTCGGCCGGCATGTACCACTATACGGGGGGCGATACCACTGCTTAGTGGATAACTGATGGGGATTAATGGAGATATGAGTTGTAATTATAGGGAATGTGAGGATCCATATAATAGTGCAAAGGGAAACAAGTACAAAGGAAATGTCACTGATACTTTCATTTCAGAGCACGTACTGTCACTTAATGTTTGTTAATTATATTTTGAAATGTTTACAGTCAAGAGCATGATTGGCGACACACCTACTTGAGTCAATATCAAGGTTTAGTATAGCCCAGATGATTCAGATATTGGCTTTAAGGGCGGATGGTTAACTTTTTGGTCATTTTGTTTTCAGTTTTTAATTATTTTTTATAGTTTCCTCCCTAGAACTCCAGCAAACTTAGATCCCCCTTCTAGATTAACTTGTACATTTTTCGGGAGAAAAATTTCACGGCCGAAGGCCGGTTCTTCCAAAATTACAGGCTCACTATCGTTCGCCAGGAAACAAAAATGACACCTAAATAACACGAAATGTCTTATAATATTGACAAGGCAATGGGGCGGAAGGTCTTAAAATCGGCAAACTAATGGGGCAAACATCGTAAAATTTGAAAACTAATGGAGCTAAACATGAGGGAGAAGGGGATCTAGAAAAATTACCCATCTCCCCTTAAAGGTTAAAACTGTGACGTGTGACTGTACACCCGAACATTGTATTACCCCCTTTCCCCCCCCCCCCCCCCCCACTCACTCACATTCTAATACACGCACACAAATACATGCTAATACACACACACACATACACACCCACTCACATTCTAATACACGCACACAAATACATGCTAATACACACACACACACACACACACACCCACTCACATTCTAATACACGCACACAAATACATGCTAATACACACTGACACACACACACACACACACACACACACACACACACACACACACACACAGAGAAAGACATTCAATTCCACAAGGCACTGGAGTATGCAAATTAAGTAACAATGGGAAGAAGAACATCACGAGAAACACTGTGTACTACATTACGTATTTAACTTTCTGTGAGGGTGAAGTGTTTTTTATTATTCTAGCTATATTTAGACGATTCTATTTAGCTGTGGAAGAATTTGTGGTCGTTCCAAAGGTGAATTAAGATAGCGTGTCTCCTTTTTATTGCTAGAGATCCTTTCTAATATTAATAACAACACATTCATACTATCTAGCATTTGTGGTAGTTCCAAAGGTGAATTGATATAGTTTGCCTCCTTTGAATTGCTAGAGATCCTTTCTAATCTTAATACAATTGTTGTCTAATACTATCTAGCATAAAGGAAGAGGACGTTACCTGTACCTTTGAATGGATTAACCCCTTCTGTACCGGCGATGTCTTTACATTGTATTCTGACTACGGTACTATTAGACGATTTTAGTCAGTTGAAAAAGGGTCTCCAGCAATTAACAGGCTTCGAACTATCTCACTTAACCCTTTTTACTACCACAGATCCTTCTTAAACTGCATAAAATTGTCCAAGTTGTGTGAATTTGAACTAAAAGGACGTCGCCGGTACTGAAGGGGTTATAATGTATGCTGGTTTGTATTTGCGTTACAACTACATATGTGAAACTTTGCGTTACAACTACATATGTGAAACTTTGCGTTACAACTACATATGTGAAACTTTGCGTTACAACTACATATGTGAAACTTTGCGTTACAACTACATATGTGAAACTTTGCGTTACAACTACATATGTGAAACTTTGCGTTACAACTACATATGTGAAACTTTGGTTGGTTATTCTGGACACCCTTCCCCCTCATGCTTAGCCCCTTTAGTTTCACATTTGACGCCGTTTGGCTCATTAGTTTGGCGATTTTAGGACCTTTCACCCCTTTTCTTTGTCAATATTAAGACTTTTCGTGTCATTTAGCTGTCGATTTTTTTTCCTTGCGAGCGATAGCGAGCCTGTAATTTAGGAAGAACCGGCCTTTGGCCGGGACATTTTATCGAAAAATGTACAAATATATCTTCAAGGGGGTCTTTGGGTTGTTTTCTTAAGTTTGATGGAGGTCCAGGGAGGAAACAAAACAAAAATAATAAATAAATAATAATAATAAATAATAATAAATAATAATAAATAATAATAAATAATAATAAATAATAATAAATAATAAATAAATAATAAATAATAATAATAAATAATAAATAAATAATAATAAATAATAAATAATAATAAATAATAAATAATAATAAATAATAAATAATAAATAATAAATAATAATAAATAATAAATAATAAATAAATAATAATAAATAAATAAAAAATAAATAAATAATAATAAATAATAAATAATCAATAAATAATAAATAATAATAATAAATAATAATAAATAATAATAAATAATAATAATAAATAATAAATAAATAAATAATAAATAATAATAAATAATAAATAATAATAAATAATAATAAATAATAAATAAATAATAATAATAAATAATAAATAAATAATAAATAAATGATATCGACCCAAAAATGAACCCTCCCCCCTTCAAAGTATTCTGGTGTGTATTTATGTTATAACTTTGCCTTAACCACCTGGAGTCGACCCGGGCTAAGCTGATTATCACGGCCAATGTCAACGGGCGACTTTTCTGTGTTAGCTTAAGGGAGAGGGGGGGGGGGGGGGGGGGCGTTTCTGGACCCTCTTCTCCCTCATGTGTAGCCCCATAGTTTTGAGATTGTTTTAAAATTCGCCCCATTAGTTTGCCGATTTTAGGACCTTTCACCACATTTATTTGTCAATGTTAAGACCTTTCGTGCCATTTAAGTGTCGATTTTTTCCTAGCGAGTGGTAAGCCTTAACATTCGGAGGAAGTGGCCTTCGGCTGCGACATTTTTCTACCGGAAAATGTACACAATCATCTTTGGGGTACCGGTATATATATATATATATATATATATATATATATATATATATATATATATATATTTTGATTAAGGCTTCAGAAAGGTCTAGGGATCAAACTAGAAACCTCCCCGTAACCCATTGAGTACCGGTGACGTCCTTTTAATTATAATATGGCAACTATTAGATGATTTTTGTCAGCTTAGGAAGAGCGTCTACCAATGAAAAGACTACTTACTCAATTAATCATTTTAGCGACCATACATCCTTCGTAAGCTTCATAAATTCGTCTAAATGTAGCTGAAATATACTAAAAGGACGTCAGCGGCACTGGAAGGGTTAAACCTTACCTAGTGTAACCGTATGTAGCTGCTAGTGGCACCGAGGAGCGCGACGCCCCTCGTTGTTGGTTGTAAACAGACACGTTCATCACATAACTTACTGGCTAACTACAAACGATTGTCTTCAACTTTCAGAGATTCCTTTACAATATCACCTAACATATATATATCCTGGGAAAATCACATTCTTTCATTAATTTCATTTGGGGGTTATTGGTGTTAAGAACGATGATAACAATAATACACAACTTAAGTTTTAGGCCATAACAACTGTCAAGGCAAATATCTTCCAGCCAGTTCGGGTAATTATTTTACATTTTCGAGAAGAAAAAAAAAATATATATATATAAATATAACGCATGGCATTGCTTCCATAATTCTGTAACCCTATTTGGGCCGAGGGAAGTCTTTTATTATTTCTCATGTTTCGATCCATTAGTGTGGAGATTTAAAGTCTTTTCACCCCATTAAGGTGTTTATTTATTTTCTTGGCGAGCGATAGCAATCCTGTAATTTAGAAGATATCGGCCTTCGGCCGAGACATTTATACATCGAAAAATTTACAAATTTACCTGGATGGGATTTGGGTGTCATGTTTTTAGTTTGAAGGAAATGTAGGAAGGAGTTTTGATAGCTTAGAGGCAATTTCATATGGCTAAAGCGAACATTCCATCTATCTATTGCCGAATGCCGTGATCCCCGAAGGAGTGGCCGCGAACGAATCGCCCCCATGCACCTCTGTCCACGTCGGACTAGATAGTGTCAAGCAACCGACAATGGGAAACTGACCTTTATGGTATTGATGGAGAGTCGCTTCAAATGGTAGATAAGGGGAGATGGGCATTTGTTTTAGTTTTTTAGTCTTTTAATTAATGTATTCCTTTATTTCTTAGTTTCCTCGCTAGACCTCCATCAAGCTTAGAAAAATACCCCCTAGACCCCCCTTCAAGATAAATTTTTAAATTTTTCGGTAGAAAAATGTCCCGGCCGAAGGCCGATTCCTCATAAAATTTCAGGCTCGCTATCGCTCACCAGGAAAATATCGACACCTAAATGGCACGAAAAGTCTTAATATTGACAAAGAAATGGGGCAAAAGGTGTCGTCAAACTAATGGAACGAACGTCTAAAAATCTAAACACCAATGGGGCTAAACATTAGGAAAAAAGGTGGGGGGGGGGACCAGAAAACCGACCCATCTCCCCATAAGTGCAATTCCAGGAGAGCCCGTCATTATAATAAATCTGATTTCGAGGCCATAATATAATCCCTTAAGGCCAACGACAAAACGGGGGGAGGGGGGGGGGGTCTTTTGTATCTTGTGTTTTAGGCCCCCCCCCCTCCCCCCCTCCCCCAACCCGCTCTCTTGATGAATGGTAATCTGGCCTAAGCTTAGTTTAATGAGCAAGCCTTTTAAGCTCGCACAATGTTTCGTTACACTTTAAGAGAGAGAGAGGGGGAGACTGAGAGAGAGAGAGAGAGAGAGAGAGAGAGAGAGAGAGAGAGAGAGAGAGAGAGAGAGAGAGAGAGAGATCTGAGTAAACTCCTGTAGGATAACATATGTCACTGTCTTCCTCCATCACGGTGAAATTAAAGTAAGATGGCGCGCAGGAAAAGTATATATATTTTTGTTTTTACCTGTATCATTAGCCCCTTGAGGATTATGACGCGATTTGACAGTTTATCGTGGCCATTGTTATACGATTTTATGAAGTTATCATCTAGGAATAATATGTAATACTTGTGAAAGGTTAATATGTAATACTTGTGGGAGGTTAATATGTAATACTTGTGGGAGGTTAATATGTAATACTTGTGGGAGGTTAATATGTAATACTTGTGGGAGGTTAATATGTAATACTTGTGGGAGGTTAATATGTAATACTTGTGGGAGGTTAATATGTAATACTTGTGGGAGGTTAATATGTAATACTTGTGGGAGGTTAATATGTAATACTTGTGGGAGGTTAATATGTAATACTTGTGGGAGGTTAATATGTAATACTTGTGGGAGGTTAATATGTAATACTTGTGGGAGGTTAATATGTAATACTTGTGGGAGGTTAATATGTAATACTTGTGGGAGGTTAATATGTAATACTTGTGGGAGGTTAATATGTAATACTTGTGGGAGGTTAATATGTAATACTTGTGGGAGGTTAATATGTAATACTTGTGGGAGGTTAATATGTAATACTTGTGGGAGGTTAATATGTAATACTTGTGGGAGGTTAATATGTAATACTTGTGGGAGGTTAATATGTAATACTTGTGGGAGGTTAATATGTAATACTTGTGGGAGGTTAATATGTAATACTTGTGGGAGGTTAATATGTAATACTTGTGGGAGGTTAATATGTAATACTTGTGGGAGGTTAATATGTAATACTTGTGGGAGGTTAATATGTAATACTTGTGGGAGGTTAATATGTAATAATACTTGTGGGAGGTTAATATGTAATACTTGTGGGAGGTTAATATGTAATACTTGTGGGAGGTTAATATGTAATACTTGTGGGAGGTTAATATGTAATACTTGTGGGAGGTTAATATGTAATACTTGTGGGAGGTTAATATGTAATACTTGTGGGAGGTTAATATGTAATACTTGTGGGAGGTTAATATGTAATACTTGTGGGAGGTTAATATGTAATACTTGTGGGAGGTTAATATGTAATACTTGTGGGAGGTTAATATGTAATACTTGTGGGAGGTTAATATGTAATACTTGTGGGAGGTTAATATGTAATACTTGTGGGAGGTTAATATGTAATACTTGTGGGAGGTTAATATTAATACTTGTGGGAGGTTAATATGTAATACTTGTGGGAGGTTAATATGTAATACTTGTGGGAGGTTAATATGTAATACTTGTGGGAGGTTAATATGTAATACTTGTGGGAGGTTAATATGTAATACTTGTGGAGGTTATATGTAATACTTGTGTGTGGGAGGTTATATGTAATACTTGTGGGAGTTTGTAATACTTGGGGAGGTTAATAT
>CM064509.1:65878896-65936396 GCA_032716605.1 Paralithodes platypus
ACAGTCGGCCTAATAAGTTATGTCTCGGCACCGAGTATATTTTGATCCGTAATTGGTTTCAGCAATATATAAACTTGATTTATTCGTTTCGAGTGTGCTATACAAACCTATTCCTACACTTACCCACCCTATTCAACATCTGACAGACATTAATACAGCACAGAGCAAGCCAAACGTAATGACAGCTGGAACATGACTTATTAGCGCGACCGTACCTACACATACCCCCACCAGGGTCTTGGAGTGACTGGCTACGTGATACATCCAAACTGCAGAAAGAGACAAATGTTCGGATCGGGAAAAGGATTGGTTCCGTCGGCTTTACGTCATTGGCAAAGTCGTAAAGCAAGCAGACACACATTCCTTCTCGCGCGCTCTCTCTCTCTCTCTCTCTCTCTCTCTCTCTCTCTCTCTCTCTCTCTCTCTCTTTCTCGCTCTCTCTCTTTCTCGCTCTCTCTCTCTTTCTCGCTCTCTCTCTCTTTCTCTCTCTCGCTCTCGCTCTCTCTCGCTCTCTCTCTCTCTCGCTCTCTCGCTCTCTCTCTCTCTCTCTCTCTCTCTCTCTCTCTCTCTCTCTCTCTCTCTCTCTCTCTCTCTCTCTCTCTCTCTCTCTCTCTCAATGTTAGGCATCGTAAGTTTCCTGATCTGATCTAGGGACTAGCCTACATATACTGTAGTTTAGGAGTAAAGTCGGTTGGTGGAGGTAACATAATAAATAGTAGATTAGACAAGTAAAGCAAGAGTGACATTGTTACTTAACGTACCCTTAATGCTTGTTTTTTGGTCTATATATTAATTCATTCATTCATTTATTTTTTTAGTTTCCTCGCTAGACCTCCATCAAGCTTCAAAAAGCACCTTCTAGAATCCGCTTCAAGATATGTTTGTACATTTTTCGGTAGAAAAGTGTCCAGGAAGAAGGCCGATTCCTCCTAGAACTACAGGCTCGCTCACAAATCGGCACCTAAATGGCAAGAAAGTGCTATATATTGACAAAGAAATGGGGCGAAAGGTCTTACAATCGACAAACTAATGGAACGAACGTCTTAAAACTTTAAAGCTAAAGGAACTAAACACGAGGGCGAACAAGCAACTACCCCCTTAATTAACGTAGCATAAATAAAGGTGAATGCAAAAAATTTGTTGTTTAATAAATCCACTTGAGTTGCTTATAAGAAGGACACTTATCTAAACAAGTACTATGAAGCAATTGATTATTATTATATGTCGCGGATTAAGAGGACAGTGGCTATATTTTGGTGTATGTATTTAATTATATATTTATTTATTACTTCCTCGCTAGACCTCCATCAAACTTTTTTAAAAACGCCCCTAAACCCCCTGTCAAGATATATTTGTATTCATTTTTCGGTAGAAATTTTTTGTTCTCTTGAAATATGATATACATGGCTAAGACCCCCCAAAATGACAGTCTTTATTCCGACCCCCCCCCCCCCCCCTGTTAATTTCACCCTGAACTAAGCTGTAACCTGCTCTCGGAGTCTGCAATCAGGAAAATACAAACGAATATACTGTAATAAATAAGAACATTTTATCTACAAATCAGTGTAGCAATAACATAGATAAGCTAGAAGGGTACTCGGTAGAGCACATACCTCCACCATCGATGATGGAGGTATGTGCTCTACCGATCGCTTCCTAATTGCAATAATTTCTTCCTTGGCAGAAATCCTATCTGTCCACCAAATTTCGTGAAAATTGGGTTATACATTTTTGAGATATCTTGTTTACAGACAGAGAAACATATATTCCGTCTAACTTCGTTGGCACAGGTAAACAACATTAATTAATAACCATGTAACATTAAATGAATACCAAAATAGCCGTGAAATAATGGAATGTCCCAACCACTAAACAAGAACCTTAGTTATATAGTCAGGAATCGCGAGCCGAAAAATGTTGGCGTCTTTATTCCTGCCCGCTATTATTCTCACCGTGACCAACCTGCACTCCCGCAGTCCGGGCCATTTATTACTACCTGGGCCTCCGGTTTGTTTTGTGCAGGCCGGTTCTATAGTCTATTCGCTGTAAGTAGTCGATAAATCAAGACCTCTATCCTCTGTAACTCACAAAAGGCTAGAGCAAATTAGCTGTAAATTTCCACATCTATTACTTGACTGACTCTTCCCAAATAGTAGAAGTACTAGCTCGATTACTCTAGTCGTTTTTGAGTAACAGAGGTTGGAGGTCATGATTTATCGCCTACTTACAGCGAATTAAAGACTACTCCATAGTGATCATAAGGTGCAGTGTGATGAGAGACTTATAATTTATGGCAGCAAGGCGATCTTAAGTTACAATGCGGTGAGAGGTAGCATTTACGACGTAGCTACTGATTAACCCCTTCAGTATTTGAGGATGATTTCTACCTTTGAGTCTAGCTGGTACTAGACAATTTAATACAGTTTAGGAAGTATTTCATATTTGTTTTCACCAACCAACTTCACTACTAAACTCAATAAACGAAATCAACAAATACATGTGGCACTCCAAGGACTCGAACCTAGGATACCCACACCGAAATTCCGCGCATTTATGCATTACGCTATCAAGACAGTTAAATTGAGAGTCAGAAGGTTAACTGATATATAATTCACATCCCATTTGCTCTAGCCCTTATTGTGTTACAGTTGGTTGGCCTAAAGTAGACTATAACATACGAAACGATAGTGAACTTCAGATTTATACATATATATATATATATATATATATATATATATATATATATATATATATATATATATATCTCTTAATGAGTATGTTTGGAGACATTCAGACGAGCCGCAGTAGTTCCATATTTACGAAATATTAATAGTGGTTTGCGGAAAATAACCTCATGTCCAGGTAACCTCATGTCCAGGTAACCTCATGTCCAGGTAACCTCATGTCCAGGTAACCTCATGTCCAGGTAACCTCATGTCCAGGTAATATAGAGCGGTGTGGTGTGGGAAGTATTAAATGCTTTGGTCGCGTGGTGGAAGGTAGTACAGGCCTTGTATTATACTGAAAATGGTTTATGTTTTATTATTATTATTAGTATTTATATTAGTAATACTATAATTATTTTCATATATATTTTGTTGTAGGGAAATTAGTATTTGCTCAGAAAGTATAATCTTCATGATTGTGATGCCACGTCCTCTACAAGCACCATACACCACGCCGGTTACCTCTTATGTTTGGTTTATGTCGCCATCAATTACCAGGATAGATTACCTGCCATATTCTGTGTCTGGGAGGTTCGCATGACAAGTATTGAACAAGTGTAATTGGGGCGTGTATAGATTTAACCCGTGTCATACCAACACATATCATCACCAATAAATACATGAATATATACAGAGAGAGAGAGAGAGAGAGAGAGTACCCTTATAATATAATGTAATATTATTGTATTAATTACTTGTATCTAAAGGCTCGTGAACTATTCAACACATTCTGTCTGTCTATTAAGGGGAGGTATTTAGTTTGTTCCCTAGACCTCCATCAAACTTAAAATTACACCCCCTTGAGTCCCTTTCAAGATAAATTTGTACATTTTTCGGTAGAAAAATGTCCTGGCCGAAGGCCGATTCGTCTTAAATTACAGGCTCGCTATCGCTCGCCAGGATAAAATCGACACCTGAATTACACGAAAGGTCTTAATATGGGGTGAAAGTCTTAAAAAAGGGGCGAACGTTTTATAATATCAAAAGCAATGGGGCTAAACATGAGGGAGAAAGGGGTCGTCAAGGAAAAAAATCCCTCCAGTAGAGATCTCCCCTTAAACTATAAAGTATATATCATAGTCCCAACACCCGGCAATAACAGAGTAGTCGGGATCACTGACGCGACAGATCCAAAGACAACTCACAGCTTTGATATATATATAGACAATTACACACCTGCTGCAGTGGACAGAGGTTGAACAGCGGCCAATGTATCGTGCGAGGCATTATTTACATACTAGGATAAACAAAAAGTGTGTTATTAAGGGGAGATGGACGTATTTATTTAACTCATCTATGTACAGCATATTTTTATTATTTTATTAGTTTCCTCCCTAGATCACCATCAAACTTAAAAAACACCCGCCCAAAACCCTCCTTCAAGATAAATTTGTACATTTTTTCGATAGAAATGTCCCGGCCGAAGGCCGATTTATCTAAAATTACAGGCTCGCTATCGCTCGCCATGAAAAAAATACACCTAAATGACACGAAAAGTCCTAATATTGACAAAGAAATGGGGCGAAAGGTCTTAAAATCGCCAAGCTAATGGGCCGAACGTCTTATTATCTGAAAACTAATGGGGCTAAGCATGAGGAAGAAGGGGGAGCCGAAAAACGACCCATCTCCCCTTAATGAGTGAGGCAGTCGGAAATGATGATGATGATGAGGGATGTTTGAAGTCTGTAAGCACGAGCCAAGTTATCACATTATTAGAAGAAGAAAAAAAAAAAAAAAAAAACGTCTATGCCAATATTATCAATTATCACGTCAATTATCACGTCTATGCCAATATTATCAATTAATAAGAAACACTTCAGAGGAAGCTATGGCAGAGATCGCTCAGTTCTCACTCTGATAGACCAGCCCATCACCACTGTTCACGTTTCACCTAGTACATCTTTCTAAACCAAAATGTTGTATTGTGTAAAGGACTCCTCTTTAAGGGGAGATTTCCACTTGAGGGACTTTTTTTTTTCTTGATGACCCCTTTCTTCCTCATGTCTAGTCACATTGCTTTTGAGATTTTAAGACGTTTGCCCTAGTAGTTTGGAAATTTTCAGATGTCCGCCCCATTATGTCAATTTTAAGACCTTTCGTGCCATTTAGGTGTCGATTTTATCCTGGCGAGCGATAGCGAGCCTGTAATTTAAGAGTAACCGGCCTTCGGCCGGGACATTTTTCTACCGAAAAATTTACAAATTTATCTTGAAAGGGGGTCAAGGGGGTGAAATTTTAAGATTGCTGGAGGAGTAGGAAACAAACTAAAAACCTCCCCTTAATTAAATGGTGTTTGTTTCCATTATTTATTAAGCAGATTTAAGAGACTTGGCTGATCACAAAAGGTACATTTTTAGAGCGATAACCTTGTGTTTAGTGTCACGGGGCTGGCAACACTATTTATTACTGCACATTCAAGGGGGAGGTAGTTACTTTTTCTGGGCTCCTTTCGCCCTCATGTTTAGCCCCACAAGTTTTTACGACAGACTTTTGTTACATTAGTTTGGCGATTTTAAGACCATTCACCCCATTTATTTGTCAATATAAGGTCTTTCCGTGCCATTTAGATGTCGATTGTTTCCTGGCGAGCGATAGTGAGCCTGTAATTTCAAGAGGAATCGGTCATAGGCCGGAACATTTTTCTACCGACAAATTTACAACTTTAAAAGGGGAGGTCTAGAGGGCGATTTTTAAGCTTGATGGAGGTCTAGCGAGGCAACTAAAAAGTAAACAAATATATGAATGATTAACCCAAAAAATAAACCCTATCCCCTTAACGGTCCCAAAATTATAAGTCATCGTAAATAGGCGTAGTTCTTTTCAGTCCCCATGTTGCTAAGGTTATGGGTAGTGCAGATAGAAATATATACTGTGTTACTGAATGCATTACCGTAATTAATGGTCTTTTACTGTTAATTAGCTATGTACACTGGCGAATTATATTTACCGGTGATTTTCCCTGACACGATTTTATTCATGCTTGTTGGGGCTGAAGGAGCTAAAACACACACACACACACACACACACACACACACACACACACACATACAGAGAGAGAGAGAGAGAGCATTGATTCCTTCACTGCTATGGGGTAATGTTCTCTATATTTTAGCTAATATTCGACGATATTACCCAGCTTAGTAAGGCTTTCTGGGAATCAAAGGGGTAAAGGATATATCAAAAATTCTTCTTCTGAGAGATCGCTATCGCTCGCCAGGAAAAAATCGACACCTAAATGGCACGAAAGGTCTTAATATTGACAAAGAAATTGGGCGAAAGGTCTCAAAATCGCCAAACTAATGGAGCGAACGTCTTAGGGTCTGAAAACTAATGGGGCTCAACATGAGGAAGAAGTGGGACCAGAAAAACGACCCGGCTCCACTTAAATGCAGTACAGATTACATATGATACCAAATACCAATAAACCCAAATACCAATAAACCCAAATACCAATAAACCCAAATACCTACACTAATAACAATGCAAACAACAAAACAAAAACAACAATATAGCGATGCAGAAATATAAAAAACAAAATGAAACACAAAATTTTTTCTCCCTATAAACCAGCGGCGTGTATTCCGCGTTAATTGAGTTTGCTTATTTTAAATCTTTTTTTCTGCAGGCGTAGTAATAACCATTCCTCTTTGGGGCCTTTATCCCGGGAATCAATAGGAAGGTATCGGGAAAGAAAGGGCTCAGGGTTGGGAATTGGGGGATATACGGATTTTTTTAGGGTTTTCGAGTTGCATTTAGGGTATTATGCTTCGGATTTTTGGGGTATTCGAGTAATATTTAGGGTTTTATACTACGGATTTTGGGAGTATAAGAGTAACAGTTAGGGGATTACATTACGTTTTTTGGAGTATTAGAGTAAATGTTGGGGGTTTATACAACGGATTTTTGGAGTATTAGAGTAACGTTAGGCTTGACGGGCGTTCATCTCTGTATGTTTGTTCTTTGGAGCTTGTGAGATAACTCCAACTTCCTTATAGCCTGAAACTCGCCAGTGGTTAATTGAATAACTCGTGATCTACTGTATTGTCAATTAATAACCTTTCTTGCAAATTAGGTGTCGATTCTTTCCTGGCGAGCGATAACGAGCCTGCAACTTAGGAAGGGGAATCAGTTACGTGATGGATACTTTAAAGAGAGATTTATTTATTATTTTGTTTGTATTATATATATATATATATATATATATATATATATATATATATATATATATATATATATAACATTTAAATTGTTAACAACCCCCTTAAACTATCCATCAGCTGACTCCCCATCACCCACCATTTCTCACCCATACGTTCCTGCCCTTCCCCTCCCCCACACATTTCCCCAACCATTTCCCCTCATATCCGCCTTGATGATGGAACCTATATAATAACACTATATAACCCTCGCCCTCACCGCCACCATCATACTGTAATATATTGGTTCTCGGGTTTGTTGTGTTCTATCCCTCGCTCCTTCCCCTCCACTATCGTCTTCATCTGTTCTACCTGCACTGAGTGGTCTCTCTCCTATTCAAGGGAGAGGGGCTGGTTTGGTCTCTCTCCTATTCAAGGGAGAGGGGCTGGTTTGGTCTCTCTCCTATTAAAGGGAGAGGGGCTGGTTTGGTCTCTCCTATTAAAGGGAGAGGGGCTGGTTTTTGGTATATTTATTCAGTTATTTACATAATTTCTAGTTTCCTCCCTAGACCTCCATCAAATTAAAATATAACCTCCATTAGATCCCCCTTCTAGATTAATTTGTACATTTTTCGGTAGAAAAATTTCCCGGCCGAAGGCCGGTTCTTCCAACATTACAGGCGCACTATCGTTCGCCAGGGAAAAAGTTGACACCTAAATAGCACGACAGGTCAAAATATTGACGAAGAATTGGGGCGAAAGGTCTTATAATCGACTAACTAATGGGGCAAACATCTAAACATCTGAAAACTAATGGGGCTAAGCATGAGGGAGAAGAGCGACCACAAAACCGGCCCATATCCCCCTAAACCATTAACCCTTCAGCACGATGATCCCACTTTTACCTGTCATTGTGGCTTAAATATAGAAGACGTTATTGCAGTTTAATCAGGACTATTCAGAAAGTTTGTTGCAATCGTATTTACTCCTTTACGGGGATAGTGGCTGTTCTATTATATTGTGTTGTCTATTTGTTCAGTTATTCATATAATCTGTTTAGTTTCCTCGCTAGATCTCCATCAAGCTTTAAAAAAAACACCCCCTAGACCCCCCTTCAAGATAAATTTGTAAATTTTTCGGTAGAAAAATGTCCTTAACAAATTACAGGGTCGATATCGCTCGCCAGGAATAAATCGACCTTAAATGGCACGAAAGGTCTTCAAATTGACAACGAAATGGGGCGAAAGGTAACCTTAATGAGATCCCTCCCCACTAGTGTGTGTGTGTGTGTGTGGGGGGGGGGTATATGATTGATGGATATTGGGTAAAAGCTCATTTCCGGACTATCAACAGTATATAATATACTATATATATCTATCTATCTATCTATCTATCTATATGCTCAGGCCCAATCCCCATTTTGGGGGTAGCCGACTCAAGACAGAGCAAGAACAGGGAAAACACAAAAACAACATAAAACAACAAATAAACACAGATAAAAAGCACAAACTCACACACATCCAGGTCACCCAGGAGAAGACCCAGAGACCAGGGTCACCAAGGTCGCTCCAGCACTCCCCCGGCCCCCGACCACCCGGAGAGGTTCCGATCTCGGCATATATATAAACCTAATTACCGAAGAAAGTCAAATATAACATATACCAAACTAGGGTTAATAGAAGCCCAGGTAATAGTTACATTGACCAAATTGTTCATGTAACACCGGCTCAAGGGGGAATGGGCGTATTTATTTGCTTACCGGGTATTTATTTAGCGTTTTAATATTTGTTTAGTTTCCTCCCTAGACCTCCATCAAGCTAAAAAAAAAAAACACACAAAAAAAAAAAATGCTCACCCGAGACCACCCTTCAAGATAAATTTGTTAATTTTTCGGTAGAAAAATTTCCTGGCCGAAGGCCGGTTCCTGTTATAATGTACAAATTAATCTAGAAAGGGGATCTAATGGATGTTTGTTTTTAAGTTTGATAGAGGTCTAGGGAGGAAACTAGACAAATTATGAATACATGCAAAAATCGCCCAAAAAGTGAACCATCCCCACTTAAGCCGTTGATATTAATTGTATTGCCTCGCTTGCGTTCGAGGTTTACTTCACTAATGTTACATGTATGGTTATGCTTTTAAACAGATTGATGAACAAAATATTTAGGGATAATTTTGAATTTAAAAACTGAATGACATGTTTTTTGTCATAAACCAACACTCAGTTCGTTAATCTTTGTTCAACATGGTGTATACTGTACAATCGCCAACAGATAATATATGTGGTGGTTTAGTTAGTTAAAATAGGACTTCAGAGGCTATCAACCCTATTGGATTATTTAGCCAGCACACTGTAAGTCAAGAATAGCATCAGCACTGGAGCCCTTTTTCGAGAACCCCAGTCCCTTGTATGTGGTGCAAACATATCTATGACTTCTACCCCTGAGTGTACACCATAAGACATAAATCCTGGCTCACTATGAACTCTCGAACAGCACTATAAACCTCCGAAATGTTAATATTGGGTAAAGCATTAACCTCGTCTCTACCGATGACATACTCTATTCTGGCGACTATTGGACGGTTTTGGTTTTATTCAGTTTAAAAAGGGCCTCCAGCAAATTTACAGGCTTCGAACTACCTCACTTAACCCTTTTCATACCACAGATCCTTCTTAAACTGCCCAAAATCGTCTAAATATAGGTACAATAAACTCAATAAGACGTTGCCGGTACTGAAGGAATTTATAAAAAGATTCACTTAGGAATAGCTTCGAAAAATTAAGGTTCACGATTTATGTCCTAGATTAGTTTTGTTTTCTTTGTGTTAGCCTCTGTCTGTCTGTCTGTCTATCTTTCTTCGTTTTATCTATCTATCTTCCTTCCTATCTATCTTCCTTTTATCTATCTATCTTCCTTTTATCTATCTATCTTCCTTTTTATATATCTTCCTTTCTATCTATCTTCCTTTTATCTATCTATCTTCCTTCCTATCTATCTTCCTTTTATCTATCTATCTATCTTCCTTTCTATCTATCTTCCTTTTATCTATCTATCTTCCTTTCTATCTATCTTCCTTTTATCTATCTTCCTTTTATCTATCCATCTTCCTTTTTATATATCTTCCTTTCTATCTATCTTCCTTTTTTCTATATCTTCCTTTTTTCTATCTATCTTCCTTCCTATCTATCTTCCTTTTTTCTACGTCTTTCATTTTTTCTATATTTTTTGTCTATCTTTCATTATTTGTATCTATCTTTCTATATCTATCTTCCGTTCCATCTTTCTTTCTTTCTAGCTATCTTCCAATCTATCTATCTTCTTTTCTATCTCTACCAATCTATCTATCTTTCTTTTAATCTATCTTTCTTTATATCTATCTACTAAATGTATCTATTAAATTTAGTAGCCATGTATTGCAGTGTGTTCTGAAAAGTTCGTAGTAGTGTTTTGGGATCTGGTCAGTGGATTGGTCAGTTTTCTCTCTTGTTTGGCAGTGTTTCTCTATCCTGCCGTCTTTCTACCTTTCTCTAAGCCGCTTATCCAATCTAATGCCGTCTCTCTCTCTCTCTCTCTCTCTCTCTCTCTCTTCTCTTCTCTCTCTACACGTTAGCAATGTCTTGTGCAGTCTAGTAGTGCTCTCATCTCTCTCTCTCTCTCTCTCTCTCTCTCTCTCTCTCTCTCTCTCTCTCTCTCTCTCTCTCATCTCTCTCTCTTTTGGAAATGTCGAGTTTTTTGTGCAGTCTCCTTATGTACCACTCAGTTCAAGCCCCTCAGACCCTAGTGCTCTCTCTCTCTCTCTCTCTCTCTCTCTCTCTCTCTCTCTCTCTCTCTCTCTCTCTCTCTCTCTCTCTCTCACACGTGGAATGTCGAGTTTTGTGCAGTCTCCTCTATTGTACCACTTCATTCAAGCCCCCTCAGACCCTAGTGCTCTCTCTCTCTCTCTCTCTCTCTCTCTCTCTCTCTCTCTCTCTCTCTCTCTCTCTCTCTCTCTCTCTCTCTCTCTCTCTCTCGTTATATAAAGTTTGTACGGTCTTTCCTGTGTTATATATTTTAATGTTCGCCCCCTCACAGACCCCAGCGGCTGCCTTATATTTATATATATATTTTTTTTTTGTATGTGTTTTTCCCTAGTTTGTTTGCCATGTTCATCTTCTAAATATTTTGTTATTTACCCTTTTTAGTACCGGTTCCGTCCTTTTTAGTACCGGTTCCGTCCTTTTTAACTATATTGAGGCTACTATTACGATTGTATTCAGTTTTAAAAGGACCTCCAGCAATTTGCAGGCTTCGAACTCTCTCCCTTAACTATTTTTTGACTACCACAGATCCTTGTTAAACTGCAAAAAATCGTCTAAATGTAGCTAGAAGTTAATCAAAAAGACGTCGCCGGTACAAATGGGGTTAAGTGATTATTTGTATTCTATTGTTTCCAATTTTCTCTCTCTCTCTCTCTCTCTCTCTCTCTCTCTCTCTCTCTCTCTCTCTCTCTCTCTCTCTCGTTATATGCGTATGGTGTTTCCTGTTCTATATATTTTGTGTTATTAGGTTATTCTATTTATTCCTAATTTCCCCTTTTGTTATTGTTTAGTGATATTTCTGCTCATTTTGAAATTGTTACCCACCTATTGATATTTCTAATGCCCTATGTTCTCTCCTTTCAGGTCAGTACATGATGGGACCCGCAGAAGGATGCTGTCGGGCAGCATAAGGTGCTTAATTTTAGGGGAAGGATTGGGATCGAGGAAGGTAAAGTTCTCTCATTACCTGTGAAATATATTTTATTCATTTATATATATTTTATTTTGTTTTTTTGTTTTGTTTTTGGGGTGGGGCTTTGAATAATTAATGTCTCTCATACATATCTTCCTCAGTTAGTTTACTGTATCAAAACACTTTGTATCAACCTGCTATTATGCTTTGATCGCCAGTTCTTAGTTTGTATCTGTAGCCTACGTATTCTCAGCGTTCTCTTGATTCGTTTTGTATACCACTGTTTCATTGCCTTTGCTTATATATTCCTTTTTCTGCCACCTCCACCTTCTCTCCATCACAGTCATAAATCTAAATATTATGATAAGTATGATGTTGGTAGAAGTGAATTAAAAATATATTGTGCAATATAACTATCTGAAGACCAGCTTATTTTTAGGATTCATTAAATACGATCATTTACAATTATTTACCTCTCTCTCTCTCTCTCTCTCTCTCTCTCTCTCTCTCTCTCTCTCTCTCTCTCTCTCTCTCTCTCTCTCTCTCTCTCGTTATATAAAGTTGTTAGTCATATATTTTTAATTATTATGTTCTTTCCAACAACCAACTCTACTCCTAAAATCGATTAATGAAATTTAACAAACACATGTGGCAGTCCGTGGATTCGAACCCAGGACGCTCACACCGAAAATCAACACCTTATGCATGGAGACCCTCTCATAAACTCTCCCGACCTTTCACCCCTACCTCTTAGTTTAGGTCATCACTTCATTTATATATTTTATTATTTGTTTTATATATTTACATTGTATACGTTAATTTGGTAGGTATTTCTTTGATTACTTCCGCCACCGAAGTTGGACGGAGGTTATGTTCTTGCCTGCACTTGTTTGTTTGTATTTCTATCTTTGTTTGTCTGTAACCAAGCATAACATACCCTGCCCTAAGCTAACCTAACCTAACCTAACATTACGTAGACTAAAATGACTTAGCCTAACCTACCCGAGTTCACTTATCAGTAGAGGCTTTCTCCTAGAACTACAAGCTCGCTATCGCTAGCCAGGACAAAAATTGACATTGAAATGGAACGAAAAGTCTTTCTTTGACTAAGAAATGGGGCGAAAAGTCATAATATCGCCAAACTAATGGAACAAATGTCTTAAAATCTCAAAAGATAATGGGACTAGACATAAGCGAGAAAAAACAACTACATCACCCTAAATTCAACTTGGCCGTGCTTCTTTCAGAGGCCGAGTCATCCTAATACATTTATGTGGGCGAAATTAATTGGGACCGTAATGACTGTGTAGGTGTAAACTTCGTGAAAATGTACAGTATAAGACTGGTGGAGAGAGAGAGAGAGAGAGAGAGAGAGAGAGAGAGAGAGAGAGAGAGAGAGAGAGAGAGAGGTCGCAGATATTGGAAAATCAAATTAAGGCAAAACAAGAACAAAGCCGAGATAAAGGGCTGGACAAAACGTATAGCAATATAATAGCAAGTACAACAAATATATATATAACATTTAGAAAGAGAACAAATTACGGATATATATTATAGAAACATATATATATAGAAGGGAAATCGAATGAACAAATACAATTCCGAAATTATATTAACCCTTTGAATATTATAACGCATTATGACAGTTTATTCGGGCTACCTTTGGACGATTTGTTGCAGCTAAAGCCGGTATCACACGAGAGTTTTTATAGTCAACATTCGATAATCAACATATTTCTGGCAACAGTTCTGGAATATTTTGCACCGGTATTGGAAACTAGACTGATAGTAGATGAATTTAGGTGACCGAAATACTTGAAATGTTGATCTCATAAGATGCCAGACCAGTGTTGAGGATAAATGCTGAGGGAAAAAGCGCTCGTGTGATACCAGCTTTAGGAAGGTTCTGCGGGAATTCTAGGAGTAATAACTATCTCAAAATACCCTTCTGTGCCCTTCCATATACCCTTCTTTAGCTAAGCGAAATCGTCTAATAATAGCCGGAAAACGAAAAATATATGCGTATGAGTATCTAGAAAGGGTTAAATATATTATCATGTATAATACCTTGATCTGTCCTAGTTGTAAATTGTGCCTCATACGCCCGCACATCACGTTGACCATAAACAGCCTTCTGCGGGTCCCCAATAGACAAAGTTGAAAGATGAGGATGAAAGATAATGAAAATCAAATAGTTACAAGGGAAAGCGCGTACCTCAACCTGCCCTGGCGGAGATATGCGCTCTAGAGATCGCCTCGAAAATGAAAATACTGCGTGAACGTCGGTTCATAACTGTTTGAGATGTCTTGCTTTTAGGTTAGGCGTTAGGTTAAGCTAGATCATTTTAGGCTAGTTAAGGGGAGATTTCCACTTGAGGGATTTTTTTCTGGACCCCTTTCTCCCTCATGTTTAGCCCCATTGCTCTTGAGATTTTAAGACGTTCGGCCCAGTAGTTTGGACATTTTAAGACATTTTGCCCCATTTCTGTCAATTTTAAGACCTTTCGTGCCATTTAGGTGTCGATTTTTTCCTGGCGAGCGATAGCGAGCCTGTAATTTTAGAGCAACCGGCCTCTGGCCGGGACATTTTTCTACCGAAAAATGTACAAATTTATCTTGAAAGGGGGTCTAGGGGGTGTAATTTTAAGCTTGATGGAAACGTAGGGAACAAACTAAATACCTCCCCTTAATGTTAGGCTAGGTTAGGTTAGGTTTTCTTCATGTGGATGAGTTTTTGTTCGACCAAGTTCTCCTAATGACCAACCTTGCATTCAGCTGCTTTGTCTTGCATTCGACACACATACCTTACATATCATAGCAGTAACCTAATGTTAAGCTATCCTAGCTATCACTATAAAATCTAGTATTATTTAAAACGAAGGTCCCGCCCCTTTCCTAGTATTTAACAAGTCGTTTTAGATTTATAGAAAACTGACCACAAGTTACACTATTCTATTGCCCCCAAAATACCATTATTGTAAGCATTTTCACTTATACCGGTACTCTATATTATTGCTACAAATAATAATAATAATAATAATAATAATAATAATAAGGTTGAATAACCTTATGAATTAATTTCATCTGGGGGATATCCCCAACTGTAATTAATTCTACAGCACTAAGCGACGAAGGCTATATAGCACTGGAAACTGTCGTAGCATAGCCGAGATTCGAACCCACGCGGCTAGTCGTTACCAACATAGCGCTAGAGCCTTACCCCGTTAGACCACGACAGTTCCAATAATAATAATAATAATGATACTAATAATAATAATAATAATAATAATGTTAATAATAGTGCTACTAATACTACTAATAAAACATTTATATAATGCCTTGGCGTCCTTATCCACAACATTGTACTTGCATTCAACTGTAGGCCTATTGTGGCATATATAATACAAACAATAAAAGATATCATTGCACTGAAGAGATATCATTGCACTGAAGAGATATAATTCAAGCTACTGTAGCCTGTGAAATTAACTACTACGTACTGGTGTAACAACCTTGAGAGAGTGAACATTGATTGGACGAAAACACCCACTCGGGTGTATGTTTAAGGGGGATGAGCGTATTTAAGGGGGGATGAGCGTACTTAAGGGGGGATGAGCGTATTTAAGGGGGGATGAGCGTATTTAAGGGGGGATGAGCGTATTTATTTGTTCATTTATGCATCTTTTTATTATATATTTTAGTTTCCTCCCTAGATCTCCATCAAGCTTTACCCCCCCCCCCCCAAAAACAAAATCCCTTTAGATAAATTTGTACATTTTTCGATAAAAATTGTCCCGGCCAATGTAATTTTAGAGCAACCTGCCTTTGGCCGGAACATTTTTCTACCGAAAAATGTACAAATTTATCTTGAAAGGGGGTCTAGGGGGTGTAATTTTAAGCTTGATGAAAACGTAGGGAACAAACTAAATACCTCCCCTTAATGTTAGGCTAGGTTAGGTTAGGTTTTATTCATGTGGATGAGTTTTTGTTCGACCGAGTTCTCCTAATGACCAACCTTGCATTCAGCTGCTTTGTCTTGCATTCGACACACATACCTTACATATCATAGCAGTAACCTAATGTTAAGCTATCCTAGCTATCACTATAAAATCTAGTATTATTTAAAACGAAGGTCCCGCCCCTTTCCTAGTATTTAACAAGTCGTTTTAGATTTATAGAAAACTGACCACAAGTTACACTATTCTATTGCCCCCAAAATACCATTATTGTAAGCATTTTCACTTATACCGGTACTCTATATTATTGCTACAAATAATAATAATAATAATAATAATAATAATAATAATAATAAGGTTGAATAACCTTATGAATTAATTTCATCTGGGGGATATCCCCAACTGTAATTAATTCTACAGCACTAAGCGACGAAGGCTATATAGCACTGGAAACTGTCGTAGCATAGCCGAGATTCGAACCCACGCGGCTAGTCGTCACCAACATAGCGCTAGAGCCTTACCCCGTTAGACCACGACAGTTCCAATAATAATAATAATGATACTAATAATAATAATAATAATAATAATGTTAATAATAGTGCTACTAATACTACTAATAAAACATGTATATAATGCCTTGGCGTCCTTATCCACAACATTGTACTTGCATTCAACTGTAGGCCTATTGTGGCATATATAATACAAACAATAAAAGATATCATTGCACTGAAGAGATATCATTGCACTGAAGAGATATAATTCAAGCTACTGTAGCCTGTGAAATTAACTACTACGTACTGGTGTAACAACCTTGAGAGAGTGAACATTGATTGGACGAAAACACCCACTCGGGTGTATGTTTAAGGGGGATGAGCGTATTTAAGGGGGGATGAGCGTATTTAAGGGGGGATGAGCGTATTTAAGGGGGGATGAGCGTACTTAAGGGGGGATGAGCGTATTTAAGGGGGATGAGCGTATTTAAGGGGGGATGAGCGTATTTATTTGTTCATTTATGCATCTTTTTATTATATATTTTAGTTTCCTCCCTAGATCTCCATCAAGCTTTACCCTCCCCCCCAAAAAAAAAAATCCCTTTAGATAAATTTGTACATTTTTCGATAAAAATTGTCCCGGCCAATGTAATTTTAGAGCAACCTGCCTTTGGCCGGAACATTTTTCTACCGAAAAATGTACAAATTTATCTTGAAAGGGGGTCTAGGGGGTGTAATTTTAAGCTTGTTGATAATGTAGGGAACAAACTAAATACCTCCCCTTAATGTTAGGCTAGGTTAGGTTAGGTTTTATTCATGTGGATGAGTTTTTGTTCGACCGAGTTCTCCTAATGACCAACCTTGCATTCAGCTGCTTTGTCTTGCATTCGACACACATACCTTACATATCATAGCAGTAACCTAATGTTAAGCTATCCTAGCTGGCACTATAAAATCTAGTATTATTTAAAACGAAGGTCCCGCCCCTTTCCTAGTATTTAACAAGTCGTTTTAGATTTATAGAAAACTGACCACAAGTTACACTATTCTATTGCCCCCAAAATACCATTATTGTAAGCATTTTCACTTATACCGGTACTCTATATTATTGCTACAAATAATAATAATAATAATAATAATAATAATAATAAGGTTGAATAACCTTATGAATTAATTTCATCTGGGGGATATCCCCAACTGTAATTAATTCTACAGCACTAAGCGACGAAGGCTATATAGCACTGGAAACTGTCGTAGCATAGCCGAGATTCGAACCCACGCGGCTAGTCGTTACCAACATAGCGCTAGAGCCTTACCCCGTTAGACCACGACAGCTCCAATAATAATAATAATAATAATGATACTAATAATAATAATAATAATAATAATAATGTTAATAATAGTGCTACTAATACTACTAATAAAACATGTATATAATGCCTTGGCGTCCTTATCCACAACATTGTACTTGCATTCAACTGTAGGCCTATTGTGGCATATATAATACAAACAATAAAAGATATCATTGCACTGAAGAGATATCATTGCACTGAAGAGATATAATTCAAGCTACTGTAGCCTGTGAAATTAACTACTACGTACTGGTGTAACAACCTTGAGAGAGTGAACATTGATTGGACGAAAACACCCACTCGGGTGTATGTTTAAGGGGGATGAGCGTATTTAAGGGGGGATGAGCGTATTTAAGGGGGGATGAGCGTACTTAAGGGGGGATGAGCGTATTTAAGGGGGATGAGCGTATTTAAGGGGGGATGAGCGTATTTAAGGGGGGATGAGCGTATTTATTTGTTCATTTATGCATCTTTTTATTATATATTTTAGTTTCCTCCCTAGATCTCCCATCAAGCTTTACCCTCCCCCCCCCAAAAAAAAAAAAATCCCTTTAGATAAATTTGTACATTTTTCGATAAAAATTGTCCCGGCCAATGTAATTTTAGAGCAACCTGCCTTTGGCCGGAACATTTTTCTACCGAAAAATGTACAAATTTATCTTGAAAGGGGGTCTAGGGGGTGTAATTTTAAGCTTGATGAAAACGTAGGGAACAAACTAAATACCTCCCCTTAATGTTAGGCTAGGTTAGGTTAGGTTTTATTCATGTGGATGAGTTTTTGTTCGACCGAGTTCTCCTAATGACCAACCTTGCATTCAGCTGCTTTGTCTTGCATTCGACACACATACCTTACATATCATAGCAGTAACCTAATGTTAAGCTATCCTAGCTGGCACTATGAAATCTAGTATTATTTAAAACGAAGGTCCCGCCCCTTTCCTAGTATTTAACAAGTCGTTTTAGATTTATAGAAAACCGACCACAAGTTACACTATTCTATTGCCCCCAAAATACCATTATTGTAAGCATTTTCACTTATACTTATATTGCTACAAATAATAATAATAATAATAATAATAATAATAATAAGGTTGAATAACCTTATGAATTAATTTCATCTGGGGGATATCCCCAACTGTAATTAATTCTACAGCACTAAGCGACGAAGGCTATATAGCACTGGAAACTGTCGTAGCATAGCCGAGATTCGAACCCACGCGGCTAGTCGTCACCAACATAGCGCTAGAGCCTTAGCCCGTTATACCACGACAGCTCCAATAATAATAATAATAAATGATACTAATAATAATAATAATAATAATGTTAATAATAGTGCTACTAATACTACTAATAAAACATGTATATAATGCCTTGGCGTCCTTATCCACAACATTGTACTTGCATTCAACTGTAGGCCTATTGTGGCATATATAATACAAACAATAAGATATCATTGCACTGAAGAGATATCATTGCACTGAAGAGATATAATTCAAGCTACTGTAGCCTGTGAAACGAACTACTACGTACTGGTGTGACAACCTTGAGAGAGTGAACATTGATTGGACGAAAACACCCACTCGGGTGTATGTTTAAGGGGGATGAGCGTATTTAAGGGGGGATGAGCGTATTTAAGGGGGGATGAGCGTATTTAAGGGGGGATGAGCGTATTTAAGGGGGGATGAGCGTATTTAAGGGGGGATGAGCGTATTTATTTGTTCATTTATGCATCTTTTTATTATATATTTTAGTTTCCTCCCTAGACCTCCATCAAGCTTTACCCCCCCCCCCCCCCCCAAAAAAAAATCCCTTTAGATAAATTTGTACATTTTTCGATCAAAATTGTCCCGGCCAATGGCCGGTTCCTCTTAGATTAAAGGCTCGTTATCGCTCGCCAGGATAAAATTGACACCTACAGTAAATTACACAAAGTATTAATATTGACAAAGAAATTAGGCGAAAGGTCTTAAAATCGCCAAACTAGTGGGCCGATCGTCTTTAAATCTGGAAAGTAATGGGGCTAAGCATGAGGAAGAAGGGGAATCAGAAAAACGACTCATCTCCCCTTAAAAGGAATGTTTCGGAATATTTCATCAGTGTGTCATATTGAAGAAATAATTATGTATCCCTTTTTACTGCAGGCAATTATACAGCACTCCCAAACCCGTGATCATGCGCCATCATTCATAAACTCAATATAATTGTCTAATGCTAGCCGGGGAAAAAAAATTGTTTAGGAAATCGTGTCCCGGTGCTACAGGGGTTAAGGGGGGCCATTGGATTATTTATTTGCTCATTTATATATAAAAACCCAAATTCCCCATCTATCTACCCGCCCGGAACTCCCAGAGGACTATCCCTTATTCTGCAACAATACAAAAATAAATCCTTCATCTTCTCTCAATATTCTTGGTGTCTCTTTTTCTTCTGCTCTCACTTGGAAGGACCATATTACCAGTCTTGCTAAGGCAGGCTCACAGAAGCTGGGGGTGCTCAACCGCCTTAAGGGGTTCTTGTATTGTGTATTGTTCACATGTGTGGGGAGGATCCTCTCACACCGCACTCCTAGACAAAGTAGAAAGGAAGGCCTTTCGTATCATTAATTCCCGTCCAATCACGGACTCATTGCAATCTCTCTCTCTCCGCCGCAATGTTGCATCTCTCTCGCTATTCTATCGCTACTATAATAATCATTGTTCCTCAGAGCTCTCCCAGTGTATACCACCTCCCCAAGAGTGAAACGTTACTCTCAGACTTTCTTCTATTTAACAGCTTAGCTCTGGAACTCTCTCCCAAAATCAGTCTTTCCCTCTTCCTATGACTTAAATTGCTTCAAACTCAGTGTGCCCAGGCATTTTGGCTCGAACGTCCCTTGATTTTGGCCCTGTCACTCTCTCAACTCTGGGGGAGGCACTCGATGCAGGCAGTTCTACCTTTTGCCTCCCTCATTCACATAGAAAAAAAAAAAATATATATATATATATATATATATATATATATATATATATATATATATATATCGTATATATTAGATATTTTTTTTACTCTCCTCCCTAGACGTCCATCAAGCTTAAAAAAATAACACCCGCCCAAGATCCTCCTTCAAGATAAATTTGTACATTTTTCGATGGAAAAATGTTCCGGCCGAAGGGCGTTTCCTCTTAAATTAGTCTCGCTATTGCTCGCCATGCAAAAATCGACACTTAAATGACACGAAATGTCCAAATATTGACAAAGAAATCGGGCGAAAGGTCTTAAAATCACCAAACTATTGGACCGAACGTCTTAGAATTTGAAAACTAATGGAGCCAAGCATGAGGAAGAAGGGGGACCAGAAAAACGACTCGTCTCCCCTTAAAGTGTCTGCTCATAAAAGTAAAACAGCTGGAGTGTGAGTGGAAAAGGGTTGTGAGCGAACCGACCTGAAGGTGAAATGACCAATAACCATCAAGGTGTGCCCCATTCTCCCTCCCTTCCTATCTTTATTCGTTCCCTTGGCGTTTTCTCTTCTTCGCTTTTCTCTCTTTTCTTTCGTTCTCTTCTTTGTCTTATTTCCTTTCCTTGTTTTTCCTTGGCGTTTCCTCTGCTTCGCTTTTCTCTATTTTCTTTCGTTATCTTATTTGCTTTCTCCTTGTTTTTTCCTTGGTGTTTCCTCTTCTTCGCTTTTCTCTATTTTCTTTCGTTCTATTCTTTGTCTTGTTTCCTTTATCCTTGTTTTTCCTTGGTGTTTCCTCTGCTTCGCTTTTCTCTCTTTTCTTTCGTTCTCTTATTTCCTTTCTCCTTGTTTTTCCTTGGCGTTTCCTCTTCTTCGCTTTTCACTCTTTTCTTTCGTTCGCTTCTTTATCTTATGTCCTTTTTCCTTGTTCCATGTACAGTCGCCCACGTAAGTTCTGTTTCCTCGTCGTGATCTTATGTATGGAAGTAAGAGAGTATGAATGAATTGCGAGCGTGGTTTATTTTCATTATTATCAGTTGACTAATCAGAGGAGGTAACCACTGCATTAAAAAACTACACTCGAAATTCAATCATGCGCATTATATTCTTAACCCCTTCTGTACCGGTGACGTCTTTCTAATTTTATTCTAGCTACATTTAGACGATTTTATGAAGCTTAGGATGGATGTATGGTAGCTAAAATTATTAATTGAGATAGTCTGTAGCCTTTAGATGTATAGACGTCCTTTCGAAGCTCAATAAAATCATATAATAGTTACCAGAAAGTCTGTAGCCTATAGATGGGTAGAAGTCCTTCCAAGGCTGAATAAAGTCATCTAATAGTTACGAAAATATGTTGATAAGGACGTCACCGGTACTGAATGGGTGAACGTCGTTATTAACACCAATAACCCATCAAATAAAATTAATGAAAGCATGTGATCATCCCAGGATTCGAACCCTGGATATCTCATACAGAACTTTCACGCTCTAACCATTACACCATCAAAGACATAAGATCACGGAGGGGAACGGAACTTTTGCGGACAACTGTACCTGCGTAGCCAAGTCTCCTATCCCGAAAGCTCCTAGTCTTCTCCTTCCCAGTGGTGCCAATTTAGCTACTTTCCCGCTAGATCTGAGGTATTTACTTCGATCTAGACTCTAGAGGTAAACTTTTACATCTAGCGACATGAATTCTAGCGATATTTGGGTATTTTGAGTCATTTTAGAGCGATATTTAGGTATTTTGAGTCATTTTTAGAGCGATATTGTAGAAAATGTGGCATTATTTTAGCGATTTTCGGCATTTACTGACTATCTAGCGGACTTGATTTGGTAACCCTGCAGTCCTTCCATTCTCGGCAACCATTCTTTTACGTGTGTGTCCTTTCATTCGCTTATTTTTCCTTCCTTTGCCTCCCTCCTGTCTTGTGTTATTTTTGTCTCCTTGAATCTGCATAGCCAAGGCTTTTCTTCTTATCCCCAAAGTTCATATTTTTCGCCTTCTATTTCCAACCCATTTCTTACGTCTTTGTCCTTTCGTTCGTTTATTTTTCCTTCCTTTGCCTCTCTCGTTGCTTGTGTTATATCTTTTCTCTTTGGTTCTTGTATCTGCATAGCCAAACCTTATTGTATCCGGTATTCGATAAAACCCTATTAATCGTGGTCATGCGCTGAACCTTTAACTGTCTTGGTGGTGTAAAAGTTAGGGTGTTTAAGTTATGCATGTGGTGTCCCAGGTTCGAATCCCGGGAGGATCACATGCTTTCTTTCATTTCAATTGTGTGTGATTGGTGTTGGGAGTGACATTTACAGCCTATTTGTTCTAGCCTTTTTTTTTATTTAGGTATAGACGTTAGGGTTCATAATATTTGGCTTACCAACTTGAAACAGGGTATAGCTTTCTTCACCCATATTTCTCTTTCTTTCTTCTTTCTGTGTCCATTCATTTGCTCTTCTTGTTGTATTCGTTCTTCCTTGTTTGTTTTCTCTCATTGCTGTGTCCCATTTTCGTATTCCATCCATTGTCTCTTCTTGGTGTATTCGTTTCTCCTTGATTTTCTTTTCACTTCCCTTTTCTCTGTCCATGCATTTTCTCTTCTTGTCTTCAATCCTCGTCGCTTCTATTTTCACTCATGTATTTTATTGTATCTACTTTGTATTGCCATTAGTTTTATTAGTTTCCTTTCTCCTTGCTTCTTCTTGCACCCTTCTCTTCTGTGTATATTCCTCGCATTTCTATTATTTTTATCCGTTTGGTTTCGTGTTTTCCTTGCTTCAATACAATCCTTCTCTTTCTGTGTATTGTCTTTATATGCTCATCCTTCTTTTTCTTCCTGTATTCATGTTTTCCTCGTGTTGTTTCTCCTATTTCTTGCATCATCTATATATTTCCATTAATTATAATATCTCTGGGTGATCCTTCTATTTATTATTTATCTACATTCACTTTCTCTTCTTGTCGTCTCTCCCGTTTTCGTTATTTGTGTGTGTCTCCATTTTCTCTCTTTGTTGTGGCCTCTCCTTCTTCGCCTCTGACATCATCTTTGCCAAGCCCCCCCTCTTATCCTCAAAGCCCCCCCCTGCTCTCTCCTGTCATCAGTTTCCTATTTTCGTCCTACTCTTCCACTCTTTTATTCTTTCAATATATGATGCCACCTTTTGTTTACATATTCTGGCTAACCTTAGTTGATTTTGTTCAGCTTTGGAAGGCCCAGTCGTCATTTCCTGGCTTACCAAAGATGATCATACTCAGCTTTGGAAGACCCTCTAACATTCAAAGGGTTAAAAGGGTAATCGAAACTCGAGTCTCAATTAACCCTTTAACTCTCACAGAGTAGGCTACCTATGAACAATTATAGTTATATATGTGTAGGCTATGTTATGTTTGATATTACGGTTTATTAATGTATTCATCAATATATAAATTATGTTGTAAAACTTGCAAAATATACAAACCAAAACTAGGACAAAGACAATATAAAGGCAACAAAACTAAACAAAACAGCTGTGTGGAAAAAACGCTTAAGCAAAATATAATAATAAATAATAGAAGACAATCCACCACATGGGTCATAGGGTGTACATCACTACATGAGCAAGTTAATATGTTTCCCAAGCAAACTAATCGCACAAATAACAACGCACCTTTTCAGTATTAGATTCAAATTATATATTACTAGTACACATAACAGGTTGCAACAATAAATATCTGGATAACAATATACTATAATAACATATAACGCAGGATATACCTTTAAATCGTAATTATTTCTGTTCCATGTCCTATATGTTTGCAAGGAATACAAACAATATTTCCATGTTATTAATTATTATGATTTTTACACCAACCAACTTCACATATAAACTCAATTAATGGAATCAATAAATACATGTGGCATTCCGAGGACTCGAACCCAGGATACTCCCATCGAAATTCCGCGCACTATGCGTTACGCTATCAATACAAAAATTATTTCCATGTTATTAATAATATATCTTCCCAAGAGCATCTGTTAACGCTTATGACTTAACAATCCCTCCTTCACATTGCAGTTCTGCTGATCAAAATTAATGTATACCCCGATCCACATCTCTCTGAAACTCCCTTCCTCAGAGTACATTCCCTCCATCTTTCAACCCACAACAGCTTAACCCCTTCTGTACCGGCAACGTCTTATACATTTGTATTTGGCATCTATACTGATACAATACAACACTAAGACATTAAGGGGAGATGGTTCACTTTTTGGGCGATTTTTGCATGTATTTATTATTTTTCTAGTGGTTTAGCATATCTATACCATTAACTTATAATCAATGTTTACAGAACACTGTGAATTTTGGTTGAGACCAGATATAAAGATAAAAAGAGGACTATAAAGAGTTGGAAAGCTTGCCTCAAAGCCTCTCACACAAACCTCTTAGACTTCTTCCACGATATCCTCAACCTCTACGATGAGAGTAAAGCTGTAGATATTATATACCTTGATTTTCAAAAGGCCTTTGACAAAGTTCCCCACAAACGTTTACTGCTAAAACTAAAAGCGCATGGAATACAAGACGGTGTGTTGAAATGGATAGAAAATTGGCTCAGCGACAGAAAGCAAAGAGTAGTCATAAACGGTAAGGCATCTAAATGGACCAATGTAAGTAGCGGGGTACCCCAGGGATCGGTACTAGGACCAATTCTCTTTCTAATTTACATCAACGACATAGATGAGGGTCTCACCTGTACAATCTCAAAATTTGCTGACGATACAAAAATTGCAAATGGCGTACTCTCAAAAGATCAAGTTGACGATATGCAACACAATCTAGATAAATTGTCACATTGGGCCCAAATTTGGCAAATAAGTTTCAATGCGGATAAATGTAAAGTACTACATATCGGATACCTAAATGAGAAAGCAAACTATTCGATGAATGGCACTGAGCTTAAGAATGTAAACAGAGAAACCGATCTGGGAGTAACAATATCGAGTAACCTAAAACCGAGTCAACAATGTTCAGAAGTTGTTAAGAAGGCAAACAAAATAATTGGCTTTATAGGCAGATCATTTGAGCATAAATCCAAAGACGTAATCCTAACCCTTTACAATTCCTTAGTCCGCCCTCTTCTGGAATACTGCGTTCAATGCTGGTGCCCTTATTAACAAAAAGACATAAACAAGCTAGAACGAGTTCAACGTAGAGTTACCAAAATGATACCTAGCCTAAAGAACAAACCATACGAAGAGCGTCTTAGAGAATTAAATCTATTTCCTTTAACCCAGCGCAGATTAAGAGGTGACTTAATTCAAGTGTTCAAAATCATCAAAGGCATCGACAATATGAACAGTACAGTACAGTACAGAACTCTTTACCCAAGGCTCAATCTAATTACACGCGGGGAAACGGTTGCAAAATTATTGGTAAATCTTTTAACTCACACGAATCTAAGAATTTCTTCTTCAATCGAGTTGTCAACTTGTGGAATGGGCTTCCCCGAGACGTTATAGACTGCAGCACCGTTGATTCATTTAAATTCCGCCTAGACAAATATCTCGCATCAAACCCGCGACTGACTGCGTTTGTAAATGAATAACTTTATTTTATCCTCCCCTCAGTTTCTAACCCATATGTCCCCTACTTTATGTCAAAACCTCAAATTGTGAACGTCGACGCATCTTTTGTGCTAATAAAGAATAATAAAGGTACAAAAATAATACTTGCATTAATATACAGACCTCCAGCTCAACCAGTGCAAACTGACCGAGAAATTTATGAACAAATTGCAGATGTAAGTAACTCACAAGATACTGTAATTTTTGGCGACTTTAATTTACCTGTGACCAAGTGGGGCGATACTCTTACTTCACACTCCGGACATGACTTGTATACGAACTTGCAAGAGAGTTCGCTTTATCAATTTGTTCGAACGCCGACCCGTGGTAATAACGTTCCTGACATTGTACTTGCAACAAAAGAAGAATTAATAGAGAATTTGAATGTTGGTGATGAATTCAGTAACAGCGACCATCGTACGATAACTTTCACTTTAAAGTTTACTAGTAACGAACCAAATAGTAGCATCGAAAAAGTCCCTAATTTCAAGAAAGCAAACTTCCATAAACTTAGAGCTATGTTTAAAGAAACTGACTGGAGCTTTTTAATTAACAATGACATAAATACATCTTGGAAGTTATTCGAAACCACTTACCTAAAAGCAGTGCAAGACTGCATACCATCGAAAATACGGCGTCCAGGCCATAATAATAAGCCCAAATGGTGGAATAAAGATATTTCAAACTGCCTGCTTGCTAAAAAATTTGCTAATGATAGATTAAAATCCTCACAAAATGACGAAGAACGGGTGAAATTTGTAGAGCTACGACTCAAAGCCAAAAAGTTAATTAAGCAAAGTAAAAAGACCCTAGAGTTACATATTGTGAATCAAAGTAAAACAAACCCGAAAGAATTCTATAGTTATATCAGAAAGAAAAAAGTAGTTACTTCAACTGTTGGACCGTTAGTCGATGAAAATGGAGAATACACCAAAGACGAAGTACAAATGAGTAATGCCATCAATACCTTCTTTGCATCAGTTTTTACAACAGAAGACCTCAGTGATATCCCTACACCATCGCCGATTCAGATTGATAATTCAGATGTTCTAAGCAATATCACCGTTACAGAGAGAGAAGTATTGAATTGTTTAGATAAACTCAAGGTAAATAAAACGCCTGGACCTGATACAATCTCGCCTAGAGTTCTGAAGGAAGCTAAGGATGAGCTCTCCAAACCACTGACATTACTATTCAATAAATCCTTGCAGTCTGGAACTATGCCTGATCAGTGGAAGCTAGCCAACGTAACACCGATATTAAAAAAAGGCAGCAAATCCCTACCCAGTAACTATCGTCCAATTAGCTTAACCTCAGTTGTATGTAAAATGCTAGAAACGGTCATACGAGACAGACTCGTAAATCACTTAGAGGAAAATAACATACTTAAAGATACTCAACACGGCTTTCGTAAAAAACGTTCCTGTTTAACAAACCTCTTAGACTTCTTCCACGATATCCTCAACCTCTACGATGAGAGTAAAGCTGTAGATATTATATACCTTGATTTTCAAAAGGCCTTTGACAAAGTTCCCCACAAACGTTTACTGCTAAAACTAAAAGCGCATGGAATACAAGACGGTGTGTTGAAATGGATAGAAAATTGGCTCAGCGACAGAAAGCAAAGAGTAGTCATAAACGGTAAGGCATCTAAATGGACCAATGTAAGTAGCGGGGTACCCCAGGGATCGGTACTAGGACCAATTATCTTTCTAATTTACATCAACGACATAGATGAGGGCCTCACCTGTACAATCTCAAAATTTGCTGACGATACAAAAATTGCAAATAGCGTACTCTCAAAAGAACAAGTTGACGATATGCAACACAATCTAGATAAATTGACATGTTGGGCCCAAATTTGGCAAATGAGTTTCAATGCGGATAAATGTAAAGTACTACATATCGGATACCTAAATGAGAAAGCAAACTATTCGATGAATGGCACTCAGCTTAAGAATGTAAACAGAGAAACCGATCTGGGAGTAACAATATCGAGTAATCTAAAACCGAGTCAACAATGTTCAGAAGTTGTTAAGAAGGCAAACAAAATAATTGGCTTTATAGGCAGGTCATTTGAGCATAAATCCAAAGAAGTTATCCTAACCCTTTACAATTCCTTAGTCCGCCCTCTTCTTGAATACTGCGTTCAATCCTGGTGCCCTTATTACAAGCTAGAACGAGTTCAACGTAGAGTTACCAAAATGATACCATACCATACGAAGAGCGTCTTAGAGAATTAAATTTATTTCCTTTAACCCAGCGCAGATTAAGAGGTGACTTAATTCAATTGTTCAAAATCATCAAAGGCATCGACAATATGAACAATAACAATAACAATAACAATAACAATCATCATGGTCGTTATTAAAAATTATTGTTCACTATCAACCAATCTAATTACACGCGGGGAAACGGTTGCAAAATTATTGGTAAATCTTTTAACTCACACGAATCTAAGAATTTCTTCTTCAATCGAGTTGTCAACTTGTGGAATGGGCTTCCCCGAAACGTTATAGACTGCATCACCGTTGATTCATTTAAACTCCGCCTAGACAAATATCTCGCATCAAACCCGCGACTGACTGCGTTTGTAAATGAATAACTTTATTTTATCCCCCCCTCAGTTACTAACCCATCTGTCCCCTACTAACTTCCTAATCCTGCCACGGACATTAGTTCCAGGGCAGTAATTCCCTTTCCAATGTTCCCTTACCCACTCTAAACCACTGTTTGGACACTTGATCCTCAGTGTTTTGGAGGACAAGCAACCTAGAAGGGTCACTAGATCTGTTGTTGCTTGATTGCCTTTGTACTCCTTTGTACTAACTTCCTAGTCCTGCCACGTTAGTGGCAGGGCAGTAGTTCCCTTTCCAATGTTCCCTTACCCACTCTAAACCACTGTTTGGACACTTGATCCTCAGTGTTTTGGAGGACAAGCAACCTAGAAGGGTCACTAGATCTGTTGTTGCTTGATTTCCTTTGTACTCCTTTGTACTAACTTCCTAGTCCTGCCACGTTAGTGGCAGGGCAGTAGTTCCCTTTCCAATGTTCCCTTACCCACTCTAAACCACTGTTTGGACACTTGATCCTCAGTGTTTTGGAGGACAAGCAGCCTCATTACATTGAGCTCCCAATTTATGTTGATAAATACGCTCAATGTAATGTTGTTGCTTGATTTCCTTTGTACTCCTTTGTACATACCTCCTTGCCCTTTGCCCAGCAGCTGACGCTACTGACTATGTCACGGCTTGTGACATATAGGGTAGAGGGAGGGGTTGAGAGGAGGAAATTGGAGAGGAAGGGTTGAGAAGCAGCATCACACAATTATGTGTAATTTAACTTGGGGTTGGTGACCAGAGTGATCAGTTCTGGTCAGCCAGTCCCACCTGGTGATCACTCCAGGTTAGCAAGGGACAGAATTCGGTGATCACCTAACCGGATGATTAGTCCGGGTCAGAATTCGGTGATCACCTAACCAGTAGATGTAGACGGAGCGCTCCGTCCAGCTCCCTCAACAGGGAGGGAGTAGAGGCTCGAACTACAGACCTAGCAATGAGAGTTGGTAGTTCTACCAACACGCTAGCGTCAACTGGCTAATATTATAAACGTTAATGGATCTATTTAAGCAAACTTTGTTGTTATTATGATTACTTATCTGTTTATCTATTGCCAGACGGACTGATCCCCGAGGGGGTGGCCGCTAATGAATATCATCCATGCATCTCTGTCAGTTGGCGTAAATAATAATAATTATTATTAACTATTATATTATGGATTATCTGTTTTAAGTATAATTGTTCTTAGGTACTCTTGTTTTTTTATAGTTGTATATGTGTAGGCTATGTTATGTTTGATATTACGGTTTATTAATGTATTCATCAATATATAAATTATATTGTAAAACTTGCAAAATATACAAACCAAAACTAGGACAAAGACAATATAAAGGCAACAAAACTAAACAAAACAGCTGTGTGGAAAAAACGCTTAAGCAAAATATAATAAGAAATACTAGAACACAATCCACCACACGGGTCATAGGGTGTATATCACTACATGAGCAAGTTAATATGTTTCCCAAGCAAACTAATCGCACAAATAACAACGCATCTTTTCAGTATTATATTCAAATGATATATTACTAGTAAGCATAACAGGCTGCAACAATACATATCTGGATAACAATATACTATAATAACATATAACGCAGGATATAACTTTAAATCGTAAATATTTCTGTTCCATGTCCTATATGTTTGCAAGGAATACAAACAATATTTCCATGTTATTAATTATTATGATTTTTACACCAACCAACTTCACATATAAACTCAATTAATGAAATCAATAAATACATGTGGCATTCCGAGGACTCGAACCCAGGATACTCGCATCGAAATTCCGCGCACTACGCGTTACGCTATCAATACAAAAATTATTTCCATGTTATTAATAATATATCTTCCCAAGAGCATCTGTTAACGCTTATGACTTAACAATCCCTCCTTCACATTGCAGTTCTGCTGATCAAAATTAATGTATACCCCGATCCACATCTCTCTGAAACTCCCTTCCTCAGAGTACATTCCCTCCATCTTTCAACCCACAACAGCTTAACCCCTTCTGTACCGGCAACGTCTTATACATTCTTATTTGGCTTCTAAACTGATACAATACAACACCAAGTCATTAAGGGGGGATGGTTCACTTTTTGGGCGATTTTTGCATGTATTTATTATTTGTCTAGTTTCCTCCCTAGACCTCCATCAAATTAAAACAAAAAAAACATTCATTAGATCCCCCTTCTAGATTAATTTGTGCATTTTTCGGTAGAAAAATATTCCGGCCGAAGGCCGGTTCTTCCAACATTACAGGCTCACTATCGTTCGCCAGGGAAAAAATCGACACCTAAATAGCACGAAAGGTCTAAATATTGACGAAGAAATGGGACGAAAGGTCTTAAAATCGACTAACTAATGGGGCAAACAACTTAAGATCTGAAAACTAATGGGGCTAAACATGAGGGAGAAAGTGGTCCAGAAAACCGGCCCATCCCCCCTTAAACGATACTCCGAAATATAAATATATGGTAAGCAATAAATATGAAGACTCTATTCTGTACTGAGTTTTTCCATTTTAAATACTTGTTCATTCCTTTTTATTTTATTTTTTTTATTTATTTGTTTTGTCAGACGATGTAATTCCCGAGAAGGAGTTGCCATGATGATTAGGTGTTTATCACGAATTGCTAGGTCAAGTTACCCGGGCTTGACATCTACCAATAACATTTTGACAGAGAGGATTCGATCCGCCGTCACTTTGATTAGCAGCCGAAGCTCTACTGACTATGCCACGGCTCGCGAAAATATGGTGCTAGTTGTGGAAACCTAGCATTAATTATTATGTTTTCTTACACCAACCAACTTCACATCTACACTCAATTAATGAAATCAACAAATACATGTGGCACTCCAAGGACTCGAACCTAGGATACTCACATCGAAATTCCGCGCACTATGCATTACGCTATCTAGACAGTTAACAAGAAAACGTGTATGTGTATAATGACCATTAAGTACAAAACAAAAACACCTGCAAATAAAGTATCTCGCCAGGTGAAACAAGTAAAAATAAATAAAAAAATAATAGCAAACCAGACTATATTGGTTGAGCTTTGTTGATCCACTGCACACGGTCAGTTTACAAATAGTCTCTGTTTCCAGATCGTCTATCACACTAGGAAACGGAACGAGGGACCAGGTTATGTATGTATGTACTGTATATAGGCACATACCCCATAGCTTGAGGTGGCCGACTCGAGACAGAAACCACACTTAAAGTTCCAGTGCTTAGCGTCCGGGACCATTTTCACGTTCCCTCGCCCCTTACGCTGTCTCGTCTGGTAGATAAATTTTACAAGAGGAGGAGGATTCCTAGCCCTCTGCCCCCAGAAGGGAAAAGTAGGACAGCAAAAGAGACAAACAGAAACGGCAAAGATTGGGTAGGGGATGCATATAACCTCACTCTGAATAGGACCAGCCCTCACCAGGTTTTAACTTTTTCAATTATATTACGCCAATTATTATTATATTTTAGCTTGCTTCTGACGATGTCTTTCAACTTGGGATTATGATCAGGTTATGACTATATATATATACTGTATATATATATATATATATATATATATATATATATATATATATATATATATATATCATAGGGTTAAATAATATTAATTTTCTTATATGTTACTATCTTCCTCTGTTCTATATCTCCCTCGTATTTGTCCTCTCATTGCCTAATCCATTTCTGTTCATATTAAACATCTGCATTGCAAAAACAAAACAAACACATAAATAAATATATAAATAAATAAGATAATAAAATAAAATAAGATCAAATCAAATTAAATTAAATATTTGAATACTACCACCATTTGAGAGAGGAGCATTCTATTGCTATTTTTCAGATCACACCCATCATTCTGGTATTCCTCCACTTCTAACTTACTTTCACCATTGTCTCTTTCTAACCCCCATTTCTCCTTATTCCTTCTCTTTTATTGTTTTTCTTTTTCATGTCGTTGTTTCTCACTTCATTTTTGGCAAGCCTCTGTTTATCCCCCAAAGCTCCTGTCCTCTCCTTTCATCCCGTTTTATTAGCTTCCTTCTTCTCGGAAATATAACTTTTTGTTTTTTTTTCTTGGTAATTCTCTCTTTTGTATATCTTTTGTTTTTCCTCTTCTGAAATACGTTTTTTTTTAATTCTCGTTTTTATAACTTTCTTTTTTGTTCCTATTCTGATTTTTTTTTTTTTAATTCTCTTTTTTATAACTTTTCTTTGTTGTTCCTCTTCTGAAATATGACTGTTTTCTTGTTAATTCTCTCTTTTGTATATATTTGTCTTTGTTATTTCTCTCCTTCCACTGCTTTGTTTTGTGTTATATATTTGTTTCCTCTAACTCTGTTTTAATTGTTTCTCTCACTCTTTTTCTTTTCTTTTGTGAGCCATTTTTGTTTCAACGTCAAGCTCCTGCATATCCAAAACATCCATCTTTCCCTTCCTCGACTGTTTCCCTCTTTGAATTATTTTTCTTTTTCTTTTATGTCCTTTTACCTTTCATTAAACTCTTATTATCTTTCTTCCTGTATTATCCATTCTATCTCCATACCGTCTTTTTTCATGTCCTTTTTATCCTTCATTATAACGTATTCTCTTTCTTCCATCATTCTCTATAATGTCTTTGTTCATGTCTTTATCTTCTTCTTCTTTTAACTCTTATTCTCTTTCTCCTTGTCTTCGCCATTCTCTCTTAATAATGTATCTTTTCATGCCTTTATATCCTTCTTTGAACTCTTATTCTCATTCTTCCTATATTCTCTGTTTTCCCTTTCTTCTTTTTTTCATTCTTATTCTCTTTCTTCCTATATTCTTCATTCTACCTTCATACCGCCTTTTTTTCGTTTCCTTTTTATCATTCATTGTAACTTACTTTCATTCTTCTTGTATTTTCCATTCTATCTTCATATTGTCTCTTTTATGTCCTTTTCTTCTTCTTTTAACTCATATTATCTTGTTTTAGTCTCCATTGTATCTTCATAATGCTTCTTTTACCATTATTTTAACTCTTATTCTCTTTCTTCCTATATTCTCTATTGTATCTTCTTAATGTATCTTTTATGTCAATTTATCCTTCCTTATTATCTGAACTTTGGTTGGTCATCGTTTATTTTTTGTTCCCCAATTCTTCGTTTCTGGCGTTCGTTCTATCTTGTCCAACATTTGCTTTCCTAATAATAGCAGTCTTCTTCTGTTTGGTAACTTTTTGTTTTCTTCTCCGACTCTTGCTTGCTAATTCGATTCTTTTATGTATCTCTTCTCCGGCTCTTTCGTTTTTATCTCTGTCCTTTTGTTTATCTCTTTCTTGCTCTTTTGTTTTATATCCACGTCAGCCCCCCCCCCCCCCCTATATTCCTCCTTCCCATTACTCCTGCTGCCACATCCTTTGTTTCCTTCTTCTCCTCCTCCTCCTCTTCCTCCTCCTCCTCCTCTTCCTCCTCCTCCTCCTCCTCCTGTATAACGACATAAATACATCTTGGAAGTTATTCGAAACCACTTACCTAAAAGCAGTGCAAGACTGCATACCATCGAAAATACGGCGTCCAGGCCATAATAATAAGCCCAAATGGTGGGATAAAGATATTTCAAACTGCCTGCTTGCTAAACAAATTTGCTAATGATAGATTAAAATCCTCACAAAATGACGAAGAACGGGTGAAATTTGTAGAGCTACGACGCAAAGCCAAAAAGTTAATTAAGCAAAGTAAAAAGACCCTAGAGTTACATATTGTGAATCAAAGTAAAACAAACCCGAAATAATTCTATAGTTATATCAGAAAGAAAGAAGTAGTTACTTCAACTGTTGGACCGTTAGTCGATGAAAATGGAGAATACACCAAAGACGAAGTACAAATGAGTAATGCCCTCAATACCTTCTTTGCATCAGTTTTTACAACAGAAGACCTCGGTGATATCCCTACACCATCGCCGATTCAGATTGATAATTCAGATGTTCTAAGCAATATCACCGTTACAGAGAGAGAAGTATTGAATTATTTAGATAAACTCAAGGTAAATAAAACGCCTGGACCTGATACAATCTCGCCTAGAGTTTAGAGTTCTAAAGGAAGCTAAGGATGAGCTCTCCAAACCACTGACATTACTATTCAATAAATCCTTGCAGTCTGGAACTATGCCTGATCAGTGGAAGATAGCCAACGTAACACCGATATTAAAAAAAGGCAGCAAATCCCTACCCAGTAACTATCGTCTAATTAGCTTAACCTCAGTTGTATGTAAAATGCTAGAAACGGTCATAAGAGACAGACTCGTAAATCACTTAGAGGAAAATAACATACTTAAAGATACTCAACACGGCTTTCGTAAAAAACGTTCCTGTTTAACAAACCTCTTAGACTTCTTCCACGATATCCTCAACCTCTACGATGAGAGTAAAGCTGTAGATATTATATACCTTGATTTTCAAAAGGCCTTTGACAAAGTTCCCCACAAACGTTTACTGCTAAAACTAAAAGCGCATGGAATACGAGACGGTGTGTTGAAATGGATAGAAAATTGGCTCAGCGACAGAAAGCAAAGAGTAGTCATAAACGGTAAGGCATCTAAATGGACCAATGTAAGTAGCGGGGTACCCCAGGGATCGGTACTAGGACCAATTCTCTTTCTAATTTACATCAACGACATAGATGAGGGCCTCACCTGTACAATCTCAAAATTTGCTGACGATACAAAAATTGCAAATAGCGTACTCTCAAAAGAACAAGTTGACGATATGCAACACAATCTAGATAAATTGACATGTTGGGCCCAAATTTGGCAAATGAGTTTCAATGCGGATAAATGTAAAGTACTACATATCGGATACCTAAATGAGAAAGCAAACTATTCGATGAATGGCACTCAGCTTAAGAATGTAAACAGAGAAACCGATCTGGGAGTAACAATATCGAGTAATCTAAAACCGAGTCAACAATGTTCAGAAGTTGTTAAGAAGGCAAACAAAATAATTGGCTTTATAGGCAGGTCATTTGAGCATAAATCCAAAGAAGTTATCCTTTACAATTCCTTAGTCCGCCCTCTTCTTGAATACTGCGTTCAATCCTGGTGCCCTTATTACCAAAAAGATATAAACAAGCTAGAACGAGTTCAACGTAGAGTTACCAAAATGATACCTAGCCTAAAGAACAAACCATACGAAGAGCGTCTTAGAGAATTAAATTTATTTCCTTTAACCCAGCGCAGATTAAGAGGTGACTTAATTCAATTGTTCAAAATCATCAAAGGCATCGACAATATGAACAATAACAATAACAATAACAATCATCATGGTCGTTATTAAAAATTATTGTTCACTATAATAAGTACTTCACTATCAACCAATCTAATTACACGCGGGGAAACGGTTGCAAAATTATTGGTAAATCTTTTAACTCACACGAATCTAAGAATTTCTTCTTCAATCGAGTTGTCAACTTGTGGAATGGGCTTCCCCGAAACGTTATAGACTGCATCACCGTTGATTCATTTAAACTCCGCCTAGACAAATATCTCGCATCAAACCCGCGACTGACTGCGTTTGTAAATGAATAACTTTATTTTATCCCCCCCTCAGTTACTAACCCATCTGTCCCCTACTAACTTCCTAATCCTGCCACGGACATTAGTTCCAGGGCAGTAATTCCCTTTCCAATGTTCTCTTACCCACTCTAAACCACTGTTTGGACACTTGATCCTCAGTGTTTTGGAGGACAAGCAACCTAGAAGGGTCACTAGATCTGTTGTTGCTTGATTTCCTTTGTACTCCTTTGTACTAACTTCCTAGTCCTGCCACGTTAGTGGCAGGGCAGTAGTTCCCTTTCCAATGTTCCCTTACCCACTCTAAACCACTGTTTGGACACTTGATCCTCAGTGTTTTGGAGGACAAGCAGCCTCATTACATTGAGCTCCCAATTTATGTTGATAAATACGCTCAATGTAATGTTGTTGCTTGATTTCCTTTGTACTCCTTTGTTCATACCTCCTTGCCCTTTGCCCAGCAGCTGACGCTACTGACTATGTCACGGCTTGTGACATATAGGGTAGAGGGAGGGGTTGAGAGGAGGAAATTGGAGAGGAAGGGTTGAGAAGCAGCATCACACAATTATGTGTAATTTAACTTGGGGTTGGTGACCAGAGTGATCAGTTCTGGTCAGCCAGTCCCACCTGGTGATCACTCCAGGTTAGCAAGGGACAGAATTCGGTGATCACCTAACCGGATGATTAGTCCGGGTCAGAATTCGGTGATCACCTAACCAGTAGATGTAGACGGAGCGCTCCGTCCAGCTCCCTCAACAGGGAGGGAGTAGAGGCTCGAACTACAGACCTAGCAATGAGAGTTGGTAGTTCTACCAACACGCTAGCGTCAACTGGCTAATATTATAAACGTTAATGGATCTATTTAAGCAAACTTTGTTGTTATTATGATTACTTATCTGTTTATCTATTGCCAGACGGACTGATCCCCGAGGGGGTGGCCGCTAATGAATATCATCCATGCATCTCTGTCAGTTGGCGTAAATAATAATAATTATTATTAACTATTATATTATGGATTATCTGTTTTAAGTATAATTGTTCTTAGGTACTCTTGTTTTTTTATAGTTGTATATGTGTAGGCTATGTTATGTTTGATATTACGGTTTATTAATGTATTCATCAATATATAAATTATATTGTAAAACTTGCAAAATATACAAACCAAAACTAGGACAAAGACAATATAAAGGCAACAAAACTAAACAAAACAGCTGTGTGGAAAAAACGCTTAAGCAAAATATAATAATAAATACTAGAAGACAATCCACCACATGGGTCATAGGGTGTACATCACTACATGAGCAAGTTAATATGTTTCCCAAGCAAACTAATCGCACAAATAACAACGCACCTTTTCAGTATTAGATTCAAATTATATATTACTAGTACACATAACAGGTTGCAGCAATAAATATCTGGAAAACAATATACTATAATAACATATAACGCAGGATATACCTTTAAATCGTAATTATTTCTGTTCCATGTCCTATATGTTTGCAAGGAATACAAACAATATTTCCATGTTATTAATAATTATGATTTTTACACCAACCAACTTCACATATAAACTCAATTAATGAAATCAATAGATACATGTGGCATTCCGAGGACTCGAACCCAGGATACTCACATCGAAATTCCGCGCACTATGCGTTACGCTATCAATACAAAAATTATTTCCATGTTATTAATAATATATCTTCCCAAGAGCATCTGTTAACGCTTATGACTTAACAATCCCTCCTTCACATTGCAGTTCTGCTGATCAAAATTAATGTATACCCCGATCCACATCTCTCTGAAACTCCCTTCCTCAGAGTACATTCCCTCCATCTTTCAAGCCACAACAGCTTAACCCCTTCTGTACCGGCAACGTCTTATACATTTTTATTTGGCTTCTAAACTGATACAATACAACACCAAGTCATTAAGGGGGGATGGTTCACTTTTTGGGCGATTTTTGCATGTTTTTATTATTTGTCTAGTTTCCTCCCTAGACCTCCATCAAATTAAAAAAAACAAAAACATTCATTAGATCCCCCTTCTAAATTAATTTGTGCATTTTTCGGTAGAAAAATATTCCGGCCGAAGGCCGATTCTTCCAACATTACAGGCTCACTATCGATCGCCAGGGAAAAAATCGACACCTAAATAGCACGAAAGGTCTAAATATTAACGAAGAAATGGGACGAAAGGTCTTAAAATCGACTAACTAATGGGGCAAACAACTTAAGATCTGCAAACTAATGGGGCTAAACATGAGGGAGAAAGTGGTCCAGAAAACCGGCCCATCCCCCCTTAAACGATACTCCGAAATATAAATATATGGTAAGCAATAAATAAGAAGATTCTACTCTATACGGAGTTTTTCCATTTTAAATACTTGCTCATTCCTTTTTATTTTTATTTTTTTATTTTTATTTTTTTTTGTCAGACGATGTAATTCCCGAGAAGGAGTTGCCATGATGATTAGGCGTTTATCACGAATTGCTAGGTCAAGTTACCCGGGCTTGACATCTACCAATAACATTTTGACAGAGAGGATTCGATCCGCCGTCACTTTGATTAGCAGCCGAAGCTCTACTGACTATGCCACGGCTCGCGAAAATATGGTGCTAGTTGTGGAAACCTAGCATTAATTATTATGTTTTCTTACACCAACCAACTTCACATCTACACTCAATTAATGAAATCAACAAATACATGTGGCACTCCAAGGACTCGAACCTAGGATACTCACATCGAAATTCCGCGCACTATGCATTACGCTATCTAGACAGTTAACAAGAAAACGTGTATGTGTATAATGACCATTAAGTACAAAACAAAAACACCTGCAAATAAAGTATCTCGCCAAGTGAAACATAAGTAAAAATAAATAACAAAATAATAGCAAAGCAGACTATATTATAAATGGTGGTTGAGCTTTGTTGATCCACTGCACACGGTCAGTTTACAAATAGTCTCTGTTTCCAGGTCGTCTATCACACTAGGAAACGGAACGAGGGACCAGGTTATGTATGTATGTACTGTATATAGGCACATACCCCATAGCTTGAGGTGGCCGACTCGAGACAGAAACCACATTTAAAGTTCCAGTGCTTAGCGTCCGGGACCATTTTCACGTTCCCTTGCCCCTTACGCTGTCTCGTCTGGTAGATAAATTTTTACAAGAGGAGGAGGATTCCTAGCCCTCTGCCCCCAGAAGGGAAAAGTAGGACAGCAAAACAGACAAACAGAAACGGCAAAGATTGGGTAGAGGATGCATATAACCTCACTCTGAATAGGACCAGCCCTCACCAGGTTTTAACGTTTTCAATTATATTACGCCAATTATTATTATATTTTAGCTTGCTTCTGACGATGTCTTTCAACTTGAGATTATGATCAGGTTATGACTATATATATATAATATATATATATATATATATATATATATATATATATATATATATATATATATATATATATCATAGGGTTAAATAATATTAATTTTCTTATATGTTACTATCTTCCTCTGTTCTATATCTCCCTCGTAGTTTTCCTCTCATTGCCTAATCCATTTCTGTTCATGTTAAACATCTGCATTGCAAAAACAAAACAAACACATAAATAAATATATAAATAAATAGATAATAAAATAAAATAAGATCAAATCAAATTATATTAAATATTTGAATACTACCACCATTTGAGAGAGGAGCATTCTCTTGCTATTTTTCAGATCACACCCATCATTCTGGTATTCCTCCACTTCTAACTTACTTTCACCATTGTCTCTTTCTAACCCCCATTTCTCCTTATTCTTTCTCTTTTATTGTTTTTCTTTTTCATGCCGTTGTTTCTCACTTCATTTTTGGCAAGCCTCTGTTTATCCCCCAAAGCTCCTGTCCTCTCCTTGCATCCCGTTTTATTAGCTTCCTTCTGCTCGGAAATATAACTTTTTGTTTTTTTCTTGGTAATTCTCTCTTTTGTATATCTTTTGTTTTTCCTCTTCTGAAATACAACTTTTTTTTTTAATTCTCGTTTTTATAACTTTCTTTGTTGTTCCTATTCTGATTTTTTTTTTTAAATCTCTTTTTTATAACTTTTCTTTGTTGTTCCTCTTCTGAAATATAACTGTTTTCTTGTTAATTCTCTCTTTTGTATATCTTTTTCTTTGTTATTTCTCGCCTTCCACTGCTTTGTTTTGTGTTATATATTTGTTTCCTCTAACTCTGTTTTAATTGTTTCTCTCACTCTTTTTCTTTTCTTTTGTGAGCCATTTTTGTTTCAACGTCAAGCTCCTGCATATCCAAAACATCCATCTTTCCCTTCCTCGACTGTTTCCCTCTTTGAATTCTTGTTCTTTTTCTTTTATGTCCTTTTATCTTTCATTAAACTCTTATTATCTTTCTTCCTGTATTATCCATTCTATCTCCATACCGTCTTTTTTCATGTCCTTTTTATCCTTCATTATAACGTATTCTCTTTCTTCCATCATTCTCTATAATGTCTTTGTTCATTTCTTTTTCTTCTTCTTCTTCTTTTAACTCTTATTCTCTTTCTCCTTGTCTTCGCCATTCTCTCTTAATAATGTTTCTTTTCATGCCTTTATATCCTTCTTTGAACTCTTATTCTCATTCTTCCTATATTCTCTGTTTTCCTTTCTTCTTTTTTTCATTCTTATTCTCTTTCTGCCTGTATTCTTCATTCTACCATAATACCGCCTTTTTTTCGTTTCCTGTTTATCATTCATTATAACTTACTTTCATTCTTCTTGTATTCTCCATTCTATCTTCATATTGTCTCTTTTATGTCCTTTTCTTCTTCTTTTAACTCCTATTATCTTGTTTTAGTCTCCATTGTATCTTCATAATGCTTCTTTTACCATTATTTTAACTCTTATTCTCTTTCTTCCTATATTCTCTATTGTATCTTTTTAATGTATCTTTTATGTCAATTTATCCTTCCTTATTATCTGAACTTTGGTTGGTCATCGTTTTTTTTTTTTCTTCCCCCAATTCTTCGTTTCTGGCGTTCGTTCTATCTTGTTCAACATTTGCTTTCCTAATAATAGCAGTCTTCTTCTGTTTGGTAACTTTTTGTTTTCTTCTCCGACTCTTGCTTGCTAATTCGATTCTTTTATGTATCTCTTCTCCGGCTCTTTCGTTTTTATCTCTGTCCTTTTTTTTATCTCTTTCTTGCTCTTTTGTTTTATATCCACGTCAGCCCCCCCCCCCTATATTCCTCCTTCCCATTACTTCTGCTGCCACATCCTTTGTTTCCTTCTTCTCCTCCTCCTCCTCTTCCTCCTCCTCCTCCTCCTCCTCCTCCTCCTCCTCCTTCATTTCTCCTATTCCCCTTTCGCTGCTCAATTTAGTTTTGTGTTTTTCTTCTTTCCGGCTTCGTCATGGTTCAGCCCTGTCTTAAGGGGACAGTGGTTATTTTGGGGGGTCTATTTATTAATATATTAATTATTTTGTTTAGTTTCCTCGCTAGACCTTCATCAAACTTTCTTACAATTCGAAAACTAATGGGGCTAAACATGAGGAAGGTGGTGGACCAGAAAAACGACCCATCTCCCCATAAGCCGGTGTCACACGAGCGCTTTGTAAGGCAATATTTTGGAGCAATTCACGCCTGACAGATGAAAAATTAAAGTTGCATAATTGTTAAGCTACCCAACATAATGTAACTGTAGTCTAGTTTCCGGTAACAACATAAAAAGTCTCAGAAATATTGCGAGAAAAAACTTGCTCGTAGAAAATTGCCGGGAAAAGCGCTCATGTGACATCGCCTTAAGCCCCTGTCACACGAGCGCTTGTTCCGTCAATTTTCCATGAGCAAGTTTGTTCTCGTATTATATCGGGACATTTTCGCACTGGGGTATCGGCAACTAGACTGAAGGTAGATTATGTTAGGCGGCTGAATTCTGAACAAGTGTAATTATTGTTTTAAGCTTCCAGACCATAATTACCCGTAACAATTGCTCGAAGAAGGGCTCGTGCGACTCCGGCTTTAATCCCTTAAGCTCCTGTGGTCTTCTTTTCGTTCCTCTCCGGCCTTTCTCATTATTCTTCCCTCCTTCCTTGCTCTCTTCTATTCGCTTTTTTCCTCTACCACTAGTTTCTGTTCAATCTGCATTCTGCTTTTAGTCTTCTGCTTTACTTAATTCCTCTTCGCGTGATCTATTAATTGTATTCACTCCACCGTGTTCCTTTCTTCCTTCTGGCATTATATTAGCGAAGTATTTGTTTAAGGGGCGATTTTCACTTGAGAGGGTTATTTTCTGGATCCCCTTCTCCCTCGTGTTTAACCCCATTAGTTTGGTATTATAAGACGTTTGCCCTATTAGTTTGCCGATTTTAAGACCATACGCCCCATTTATGTAAATTTTAAAACCTTTCGTGCCATTTAGGTGTCGATTTTTTCCTGGCGAGCGATAGCGAGCCTGTAATATAGGGGGAACCGGCTTTCAGCCGGGAAATTTTTCTATCGAAAATTGTACAAATTTATCTTGACAGGAGGTCTTGGGGGTATTTTTGTAAGCTTGATGGAAGTCTAGGGAGCAAACTAAATACCTCCCCTTAAGCCCACAACTCATATATATATATATATATATATATATATATATATATAAATATTTTCATTCATGCATTACCATTTTCGTTTTGTTTACTTTTTCTTTTTTACTTTGTTTACGTTTCTTGTGTCTATAATATCCTTTGTATTTCTGATTTGCTCTTTTCTTGCGCCTTGTTTTGGTCTCCTTCGTTCCTGCCCACGCCAACTTCCAGCCAGCCGCAAATCCATCATGGTCCTCCTCCTCCTCCTCCTCCTCCTCCTCCTCCTTAAGGGGCCCCACCTCGTTGTTTTTTCTCTCTCTTTGGGTTGTATACATTTGGCCCCATTCAGCCTACTGCTTAAGACGTTTATCCCCATCCAGGTGTCGATTTTTTCATGGCGAGCGGTAGTGAGCCAGCATATTTTAAAAATATTTTTGACAGCAGGATAAATTTGTAAACATATCGATAGAAAAATGTCTACGGCGAATCCGGATTTCTCCATACAATGCTGGCTCACTATCGCTCGCCAGGTAGAAATCGACACCTGGATGGAGATAAACGTCTTAAAACAGTAGGCTGAATGGGGCCGAATGGATACAAGCCAGAGAAAGAGAGAGAGAGAGAGGGAGAGAAAAAAAGAGCAGGTCACCCCCCTTACCTTGTACCTCCTTTCCTCCTCTTCCTAACTTGTCCTCTTCCTAACTTGTCCTCTTCCTAACTTGTCCTCTTCCTAACTTGTCCTCTTCCTAACTTGTCCTCTTCCTAACTTGTCCTCTTCCTAACTTGTCCTCTTCCTAACTTGTCCTCTTCCTAACTTGTCCTCTTCCTAACTTGTCCTCTTCCTAACTTGTCCTCTTCCTAACTTGTCCTCTTCCTAACTTGTCCTCTTCCTAACTTGTCCTCTTCCTAACTTGTCCTCTTCCTAACTTGTCCTCTTCCTAACTTGTCCTCTTCCTAACTTGTCCTCTTCCTAACTTGTCCTCTTCCTAACTTGTCCTCTTACTCTGCTCTTAGTTTGGCCCTCTCCGCCACAATGGAATGTTGTGGAGATTGTGTGACTACGTGTACGTCTGTCTGTCTGTCTGTAAGGAGGCTTCTTTACACAATAATGGATGGTTTTATATAGAAGTTGGTCAGGACTTCATTTGGCATCGTAAGTGTTGATAACAAACAATTAGCCATGCTCAGCTGACTCCCCCCCCCCTCTCTCGCTCTCTCTCTCTCTCGCTCTCTCTCTCGCTCTCTCTCTCGCTCTCTCTCTCTCTCTCTCTCTCTCTCTCTCTCTCTCTCTCTCTCTCTCTCTCTCTCTCTCTCTCTCTCTCTCTCTCTCAACTCTTCGGAAAGTAGATACTAGGTGTCGTTGTAAAGGCCTATCCCTCAATAATTCACCTGACCTGACCTATATACTTTTACCAATAAGTAGGTCAGCACTTTTGAACATCAACCTCTAGGACTCTCAAACGACTAGAGTAATCGAGCTAATATTTATACCATTTGGGAAAGGTCAGCCAGTCAGTAGGTGTGGAAATGTACAGCCCATTGGCTCTAGCCTTTTTTGTGTTTAATTAATGTGGTTAAGGGGGTACTACTTGCTTTTTCTGGACCCCCCTCTCCCTCATGTTTAGCATTTTAGTGTAGAGGTTTTAAAAAGTTCGTTCCGTTAGTTTGGCGATTTTGAGACCTTTCGCCTAATTTTTTTGTCAATATTAAAACCTGTCGTGCCCTTTAGGTGTCGATTTGTTCCTGGCGAGCGATAGCGAGCCTCTAATTTTAGAAGGAACCGGCCATCGGCCAGGAAATGTTTCTATCGAAAAATTTACAAATTTATCTTGAAAAGGGGTCTAGGGGGTGTTTTTCTAAGCTTGATGGAGGTCTAGGGGGTGTTTTTCTAAGATTGATGGGGGTCTAGGGGATGTTTTTCTAAGCTTGATGGGGGTCTAGGGGATGTTTTTCTAAGCTTGATGGGGGTCTAGGGGGTGTTTTCTAAGCTTGATGGGGGTCTAGGGGGTGTTTTTCTAAGCTTGATGGGGGTCTAGGGGGTGTTTTTCTAAGCTTGATGGAGGTCTAGGGGGTGTTTTTCTAAGCTTGATGGGGGTCTAGGGGATGTTTTTCTAAGCTTGATGGAGGTCTAGGGGGTGTTTTTCTAAGCTTGATGGGGGTCTAGGGGGTGTTTTTCTAAGCTTGATGGGGGTCTAGGGGGTGTTTTTCTAAGCTTGATGGAGGTCTAGCGAGGCAGCTCAAAAATAAGTAAATAAATAAATATGTAGACCAAAAATCAAGCACTACCCCCTTAAGGTTCAGGATGTCTGGCCTACCTGTTTGAACCAGGGAATAGTACCAGTCTCCTTCATTAACCCTGGGCATTAGTCGTTACCATATTCCGTCCATATGCTCTACAATTATCAGAGGTACCCACAAAACAAAACAAAAAAATACAAATAAATATATACACAGATAGGAAAGGAAAAGTGGGGATTGGGCCTGAGTATATAGATAGATAGATAGATAGATAGATAGATAGATAGACACTCGGATGCCATAGTCTCACTCATACGAATTCCAGGACTTGACCTATTTATAATTATGGAAGTATATCTCTGGAAACTAATATATGAATATAAGTTTCTATAAATCAACTACAAAACTATACAGTATATATATATATACTGTTTATTGAAAATGCTAGTACATCCAAACAGCAATCCAGACACTTATAATTGCATAAAGAATAATATAAATAGATACTGTATATAAATATGGAACGTATGGAAAGCGAGAGAATGACTAAGAGGGTGTACGAGAGCGAGGTGGAGGGACAGAGGGGGAGAGGTAGACCGAATATGAGGTGGAAGGATGGAGTGAGGAAGTACATGAACGAAGGCGGTGCTGGTTGGGGGGAGGGGCGTCGACTGACTGGGGACAGAGGTGCATGGGGGCGGTTCGTTCGTGGCCACCCCTTCGGGGATCACGGCGTCAGGCAATAGATAGATAGATAGATATAAATTCTTAGATTATTCTTATTCTAGAGACTATGGTATCCGAGTGTACAGTCGCTCTCATAAGTCATGTCCTAGCTGTCATTACGTTTGGCTCGCTCTGCGCTGTATTAATCTCTGTCAGATGTTAAATACAGATGTTAAGTAGGGTGGGTAAGTGTAGGAACGTGTTTGTATATTTCACTCGATATGAAGAAATGAAGCTTAGATATTGCTGATGCCAATTATTGATCAAAATATACTTGGTGCCGAGACATCACTTTTTAGCGTAACTGTACGTACAGAGTAAATAAGAGCAAGTTAGGGACCATAAAGTGATGGTGATTTACATGTGAGTATTGATATGTCTTCGTTTATACATTTTAGATGGGATTGTCACTGCCAGTATTTGTTAAAGGTTATAGTATGATGGACACTTCAAGTATCGTGTTCGTACCTGGTGATTATGATAGACACTCGAATTGTCTTTATCATACCTGCTTTGTAATAGGATATGCCATTTATGGAATTGTTCTTGTATTTATTTATCAACCTATTTATATATTTTTGCAAGGCTGTTATCAAATATGTTGCTTTACATTTTTTGTTATATTGCTTTGTCTTGTTTTGTGACTTTTTATTAGACTTTGTATTTGCTTTCTATACCAAGATTATATTTATTTCTAACTTAATTGTTTATTATTGATATTTCTCCCCTCCTTGTGTTCTCCATTTGTATCTATATTTCTCTTTCCCCTTCTCTCTCCCTTCATTCTTACTTCCTTCCTTCCTTACGTCTCTCATCCCCCCTTCCTTCCTTCCTCCCTTATTCCTCCTTTCCCTTCTCAGTTCCTTCCTCCTTCCTTCCTTCCTCTTTTCTTTCCTTCCTGCCTTCCTTCCCTCCGTCCCTCCTTATCCTCTTACCTTCCTTCCTTCCTCCTGGCCAAGCTCCTACATGCCCACAAATACAGTATTTCCTATCTCCATTCCTAACACATTTTCTCTTCTCTACGTCTCCCAAGTAACGCCAGGCTTTGTTGTTGTTGTTGTGTTCACCAAGTTGTGTTGTTGCGTTATGTTTGTTTGTGATAGTATATTATATATAATTACCATGGTGCCATGATACGTTAATAATATCGGATGGTATGTTGTATTATGTTGATGTTTTTAATGTTAATAGTTGGTTAAGGGGAGGTTTTTAGTTTGGTCCCTAGATATCCTTCAAAGTTAAGATTACACCCCCTTGAGCCCCTTTCAAGATAAATGTTTACATTTTTCGGTAGAAAAATGTCCCGGCTGAAAGCCGGTTCCTCTTAAATTACAGGCTCGCTATCGCTCGCCAGGATAAAATCGACACCTAAATGGCACGAGGGGTCTTAAAATTGACAGAAATGGGTTGAAAGTTCTTAAAATCGCCAAAATAATGGGGCAAACGTCTTCAAATTAGAAAAACAATGGGGCTAAACATGAGGGAGAAAGGAGTCAAGAAAATAATCCCTCAAGTGGACATCTGCCCTTAAGATCATTGTATTTACGTCTTCACTAATGCAAATAAATTCGAATGATGTTAGTCAAAACCAGTCATATTGCATTAAATCGCAAATACTGATTATATTATTATTATTATTATTATTATATTTGTTTTGTATTTATATAGTTTGTGGTTCGATATTCTCCATCTGGGTTTCTGAATCATAGACAATTGCCTCTGAAGATTATGACGCGTTTTGACTGTTGATTCTGGCTATCACTAGACGATTTTATACAGCTTAGCGAGGATCTGTGGGAAGCATAAGGATAAAGACTATCTCAATTAACCCTCTGACTTTCGTATACCCTTCCGAATATGAATACAATCATCTAATAAGAGCCAGAGAACTGAAAAGAAAGGTGTAATCGGATCTTGATAGGGTTAAGGTAAATGATATGTGTATGCCATTTGTATTATCAGTCTTATTTTATTGTCATGTACTTTATTACATTATTTTGTAACTCTTCTTCTCTTGCTTTAATTGTATAATTTTATTTGTATTGCTCTGGAATAGTCAAGCCAGGAGATAGTTTCGTTCACCATTACTCGTAACTCGTTCTCTCTCTCTCTCTCTCTCTCTCTCTCTCTCTCTCTCTCTCTCTCTCTCTCTCTCTCTCTCTCTCTCTCTCTCTCTCTCTCTCTCTCTCTCTCTCTCTCTCTCTCTCTCTCTCTCTCTCCCCTACTGCATATTCCATCCTTTTGCTTGTTTAATTAGTCTTCCTCTCTCTCCCTTCATCTTTCCTTACTTCCATTCTTCCTTCCTTTTTGCAACCTCCTTTATCTCCATCCTCAAGCAGAAACATTCCCACACTCCCACCTGCTGATGTCTGACGGGTTGGGAGAAAGGTATCCTGACCAAGATTCGAACCCACTCTCTCCAAATATTTTTGTGAGAGTTGGGCACCGTATCCGCTCGACCTTCCTTCCTGCTTTCCTTCCTTCCTTACTGCCTACCTGCCTTCCTTCCTTCTTTCTTTTCTTCCTTTCTGCCTGCCTTCTTTCCTTCTTTCTTTTCTTCCTTTCTGCCTTCCTTCCTTCCTGCCTGCCTTCCTTCCTGCCTGCCTTCCTTCCTTCCTTCTTTTTTTCCTTCCTGCCTGCCTTCCTTCCTTCTTTCCTTCCTTCCTTCCCTCCTTCCTGCCTCCCTGGTTTCCTTCCGTCCTTCTTTTATTCCTTCCTGCCTGCCTTCCTTTCTTCTATCCTTCCTTCCTTCCTTCTATCCTTCCTGCCTGCCTTCCTTCCTTCCGTCCCTTCCTCCTTCCTTCCTTGTGTCCTTCCTACCAAACTTCGAAAAATAAAACTTCTACATATCAATAAATCCCTCTCTATGAAAATGCTTCGGTAAGGTCTCTCAAACTGTAGCTATAAAAGAATGGGTGGGTGAATGTACACTCTCTCTCTCTCTCTCTCTCTCTCTCTCTCTCTCTCTCTCTCTCTCTCTCTCTCTCTCTCTTTGATAATAATAACCATGCACTATGAACTATAACTGACCGAATGTTAACTTGGTATGTGAAGAAAAAAAATCGTATAAAGCAAGAAATCCAATATAATTTTCGGTATTACATTTAAGTTTATTCCCACTATTAACTTTTTTAGATCCGATTACGTATTTCTTTTATGTTTGTAGGCTATTACCAGACAATTTTATTTAGATTTGGAAGGGTATAGGGAAGTCAGAGGGTTAATTGAGACAGTCTTTACCCGTAAAATTCCAAAAGATCCTTCCTAAGCTGCATAAAATTGTCTCAAGATAGGCCGAATAAACTGTCATAATGCGTCAAAATCTTCAAAGGGTTTAAAGATGACTGGTAAAGAGTAAAGGAGATTGAAGTTAGTTAATCGCCCATAATATAATGCATATCAAGCTAACTATATTGCCGAATTAAGGGAGAGGTAGTCGCTTTCTCTCGATCCCCTTCTCCCTCATGTTTAGCATATTATTTTTGAGATTTTAAGACGTTCGTTCAATTAGACCTTTCGCCCAATTTATTTGTCAGTATTAAGACCTTTCATGCCATGTAGGTGTCGACTTTTTCCTGGCGAGCAATAACGAACCTGTAATTTTAGAAGGAATCTGCCTGTGGCCGGGACAGTTTTCTACCGAAAAATGTACACGTGTATTTTGAAAGGGAGTCCAGGGGGTGTTTTATTATGCTCGATGGAGGTCTAGCAAGGACATTCAAAAATAGATTATTAATAAATAGATAGACCTAAAAACAAGCACTACCCCTTAACTAAATATATATGGGTCCAACGAGTCGCTTTTATAGGCCGGTATATTTTTTGTTTTTATTTTGTTTTCTATATTCCAACTACTCCCTCTAGGGCATAGGCTGAGAGCCTGTACATTCCACCGCTCAACACGGTGAAGCCCGTGAGGTCTTGTTCCAGTCTGGGGAGTGAGACATGTGAAGCATCCACTCCTGGCTCGAAGCAGCTCCATCTCTAAAGCGGCTGGTTGCTTCACCCAAGTGCTTCGCCGTCTCACCCTCCAGACTCAGACCCTCACTCTCAGAATGCCACCTATTGAGCAGTGAACTCACTAGGCATTGTCCCCCTGTAACATATTTTGAATATGGGAATATTCATACAGTGTTATTTAATCAGGGAACAATGAGGGTATTTTTTGGCATTTCGGTGGGCTTCGTAAATCGTGTGGTGAAGTGCTTGAAAAATATATATGCTTCGTTACTAGGCAAAAATATATAATTAATTCAACGCGTGCTATTCTCGCAAACACACACGCGAGCACACATAGCTATAACGTGCACATACACACATACAAATACTCGCATGCAATTTGTCCATTAACATGCATTAGGTTAATTATTTTACTGGTTGTGTATATATACTGTATATATATATATATACCGTATATATATATATATATATATATATATATATATATATATATATATATATATATATATATATATATACTGTATATACTGCATTTATATATACTGTACATATATATTTATACAGTGCCATATATATATATATATATATATATATATATATATATATATATATATATATCGAAGTGCTAAATGCGTTCTTCTCATGTCACCTCTTTTTCCTTTATCGTGTCTCCTGCTGATCCTCCCTACCCCTTGTGGGAGTAAGGGTTAGCTACTAACTGTATATATATATATATATAGTATATACCCTGTATATATAAATGAAAACTGTACTAGTTTTTCTTTCTGTTCTTGTTCTTAATATTTAGTTCAATCCCCCAATCAACACTCATGGCTAAACGTAGCGAAGCACGTTCACAATTTAGATAATTGCTTGTGAGCTTATATGCTTATATGCCTCCGTCTATAATTCGTGTGAAAGTGAAGAAATACCTTAAATTAACAAAACAAGTGTAATAATTTACCAAAGTTGCAAAAGGGACAGGTGATTATTGGCACTGACCGGCTGTCCATTAAATAAGGGGAGATGGCAAATTTATTTGCTCATTCATGTATCTTTTTATTTGTTTTATTAGTTTTCTCCTTAGACCTCCATCAAACTAAAATAAAAACATCCATTAGATCCCCCTTCTAGATTAATTTGTACATTTTTCGGTAGAAAAAAATTCCGGCCGAAGGCCGGTTCTTCCAAAATTACAGGCTCACTGTCGTTCGCCTGGAAAAAAATCGACATCTTAATAGCACGAAAGGTCTAAACATTTACAAAGAAATGGGGCGAAAGGTCGTAAAATAGCCAAGCTAATGGGACGAACGTCTTACAATCTGAAAACTAATGGGGCTAAGCATTAGGGAGAAGGGGGGCCAGAAAAATGACCCATCTCCCCTTAAATTAAAACAACTAAGAGTACTTATACCAAAATTGCCAAAGGGACAGGTGATTATTGGGATTGACGCACCGTACGGCTGTCCATTAATTAAGCCAGTTGCTGTTGATAGGCGATACCTTTTTGCGAATGAACCCGGTGTATGTCGGTCATTACAACACAACCACCACCCATCTGACCCCACTGCCCACCCAACAAGCTATATCAATACTTACACCATTATCCCAAACCTAAAGCTCAGGTCACACTAGCTAGTGTCCCTCAACTGGTCTGGCAGCTAATATGTGTTCAAGCTAACCTGACAGAAATTGGTAACGCTGCCTTTCTATATACTTGTATTCTATTTTGTATTAATTTCACCACACCCCCAAAGACCTCCAATGAAATTAATGAAAGCATATACAGTATGTGATCCACCGGGATTCGAACCTGGGTTATCACATACAGATTTTTAGACACCTTAACCATTACACCACCAATGTTAGATAAAGGCGGCGTCGCACAATTTTCAATTCAATTTCAATTCAATTCAAAAGACTATTGACACAAAGTAATGTACATACATACATACATACATACAGGTGATACATAACAATTATTCAAACAAGCTGTTTAGAAAGGCAGCATAGGATGTATAGAAAGACAATGTTACCAATTTCTGCCAGGTTAGCTTGAATACACTATAACAACCCCCACTATCAACTTTAGCATGACCCACTAAACCTCTCTTCCTCCCAACCATACCTACAACCAAATAGACTCTTTCCCACAATCACCACCTCTGTCCCACAACCATATTATCTTTCCCACAACCACCCCCTCTTTCCCACAACCACCCCCTCTTCCTCACAACCACCCCATCTTTCCCAAAACCACAACCACCTCCTCTTTCCCACAACCACAACCACCTCCTCTTTTCCACAACCACAACCCCCCTCCAATACCAACTACACCATCATTGCTGTTACCATCACCACTACCACAACTCGATTGTGTAACCTGGTGGAAAGTTTAATCCCCTAGTATTTTATTCATCGATACTTAAATGGCAAACTATAAAACTGCTATAGTCTCTGTATCACATTATAGACAGGTTTTCACAATGAACACCCTAGTTGGTTATACAAACTTCGTAAAAGCCGAGTAATTCAAAACAAATTATCCCCTTGAGGACTATGACGCGTTTTAGAAGTGTATTTTGGCTATCATTAGGCAATTTTGTTCAGTTTAGCAAGAATCTGTGGGAGTCAGAGGATCAATTGAGTTGGTGTTGACCCCTTAGAAACCTAGACGTCCTTCCTAAGCTACATACAATCTGATAATGATTGCTAAAATATACTGCTAACACGTGTCATAATCCTCTAGGGGGGGGTAAGATGGAGATAAATCAGTTTCTCGCCAGCTTAAGGGGAGGCAGACCTTTTTTCTGGACCCCCTTCTCCCTAATGTTTAACCCCACTAGTTTTGAGATTATGAGACGTTCGGCCCATTATTTTGGCGATTTTAACACCTTTCGCCCCATTTCGTTGTCAATTTTAGGACCTTTCGTGCTATTTAGGAATCGATTTTTTCCTGGTGAGCGAAAGCGAGCCTGCAATTTTAAGAGGAACCGGCCTTCGGCCAGGACATTTTTCTACCGAAAAATTTGCAAATTTATCTTGAAGGGGGGTCTAGGGAGTGTTTTTCTAAGCTTGATGGAGGTCTAGGGAGGAAACTAAAAAAATATATTAATAAATTAATTATTAGACCAAACAAACGGTCAGTCTCCCCTTAAAAGTTAAAATAACAATAATAATATAAACTGACTATATTGACCTCCACCACTTGAAGAAACCCCACCACCTTTCCTCTCCAGCCTCCAACACCCGGGTATCGAGTTCCTATAATCGGGTTTCTGACTTGCCAATCCAACACCACCACCACCACCGCCAACACAACCACGAGGTCTTTCATCACAACCACCACCACCACCACCACCACCACCACCACCACCACGAGCTCTTTCATCCCAGCCACCGCCGCCAACTCAATAACTCCTGCCCCTTCAACCATAAATATTTACTACGCAAACACTTCACTATCATCGACAACTCAACAACAAGCTCATCCACCTCAACCGTAAATATTTACTACGAAAACTGTTCACCATCAACACTACAGTCAACAAAAAACAGTAGCCCGTTTACGTCAACCACAATCACCGACCCATTCCCTACCACTACCATAAACACCATCAATCAAAAGCCCCTCTATGTCAACCACAATCACCAGTCCATTCCCTACCACTACCATAAACACCATCAATCAAAAGCCCCTCTATATCAACCACAATCACCAGTCCATTCCCTACCACTACCATAAACACCATCAATCAAAAGCCCCTCTATGTCAACCACAATCACCAGTCCATTCACTACCGCTACCATAAACACCATCAATCAAAAGCCCCTCTATATCAACCACAATCTCCAGTCCATTCACTAGCACTACCATAAACACCATCAACCATAGCCCCTCTACGTCAACCAAACCCACCACCACACTCGCCAACCCATTCCCTACCATAAACAAGATCGACCAGAATTCCCTCTATTTCAACCACACCCACCACACCTTTTCCCTATTGTCCTAATGAAGCTCTATACACTAACATTGTCAATAAAGTGCTCCTCCTCGACTTCTTCCCTAACGCTACCACCACCATCATCATCATCATCATCATCATCATCATCACCACCATCATCATCATCATCATCATCATCAGCTTAAGGGGAGATGGGTCGGTTTTCTGGACCACTTTCTCCCTCATGTTTAGCCCCATTATTCTTCAGATGTCAAGATGTTTGCCCCATTAGTTAGTCGATTTTGAGACCTTTCGCCCCATTTCTTCGTCAATATTTACACCTTTCGTGCTATTTATGTGTCGATTTTTTCCCTGGCGAACGATAGTGAGCCTGTAATGTTGGAAGACAAATTTTCTACCGAAACATGTACAAATTAATCTAGAAGGGGGATTTAATGGATGTTTTTTTTTTTAATTTGATAGAGGTCTAGGGAGGAAACTAGAACATTAATGAATACATGCACAAATCACCCAAAAAGTGAACCATCCCCCTAGTGAACCATCTCCCCTTAAGAATGATCAGTGGTAGTTAAAGGGTTATTTGGATAGTTTGTAGTGTTGTCTTAATTGCTAGAGGTCCTTCCTAAGCTGAATAAAATCGTCTATTAGTAGTCATAACCAATGCAAAGGACGTCATGGTGGTGAAAGGGTTAAAGCGATCCCACCCTCGAGTTTCCTCTCGCTCTCTCTCTCTCTCTCTCTCTCTCTCTCTCTCTCTCTCTCTCTCTCTCTCTCTCTCTCTCTCTCGCTCGCTCGCTCGCTCGCTCGCTCGCTCGCTCTCGCTCTCTCTCTCTCTCTCTCTCTCTCTCTCTCTCTCCTACAGCATTCATCGAGTTCCTTGTATCGGGTTTTGGTCATGCAGTCTCTCTCTCTCTCTCTCTCTCTCTCTCTCTCTCTCTCTCTCTCTCTCTCTCTCTCTCTCTCTCTCTCTCTCTCTCTCTCCACCCGGGTTATCGAGTTCCTATAATCGGGTTTCGGCCATGACAATCCCACTTGCGGGTGACCACAGACGGTGCGAGGGATTGCTGAAGAGGGAGGAGGAGGGTGTTAGGAATCGATATAGCTTGGTTGAGAGAGAGAGAGAGTTTAGCCACCCTATGAGGAGGAGCACTTTCTTAACAATGTGAGTATATTGATTGATTGATTGAAATATTTTATTTTAGCCTTTAGTATACAATACAGTTTTGCTTACAAATTATTTGTTAAAAACAAAAATATATAATAATAATACAAAAAAATAAGGCTGAGCCTTTTGAGAGATGTCTCTCGTAAAGGCACCTGGCTATTATTCGATCTATCGAAATGCAATTGTATATAATATCCTTAGTCACAGCTATGTGCCCTGGGAACTACGGGTTGTAAAGAATTGTTTAACTTCCAAAAGGGATGTATGTGGGCAAAATATAATAAAATAAAATAAAATAAATTAGTGGTGATTACCATTGAGTATACACTCACTTCCCAGAGCTCACAGCTGATTGTTTTTATCACAATTACCTATTTAAGACAATTTACAAAATATACTATATATAATGTACATTGTACACCTATTGACTTGATGTTCAAAGGCCATACTCGCAATATACTGTATATAGCTTCATTAGTCCAATAGGGAAAAGGTGTGGTGGGTGTGGTTGAAATAGAGGGAATTCTGGTCAATATTGTCTATGGTAGGGAATGGGTTGGCGAGTGTGGTGGTGATTGTAGTTGTAATAGAGTGTCTTCTGGTTGATGGTATTTATGATAGTGGTGTGTGTGTGTGTGTGTGTATGAAATAAATATATATATATGCTTAAGTAAATAGAGAGAGAGAGAGAGAGAGAATGAGTGACATAGCATATCTAGAGAGAATAGGTGCCAAGGCCACTAACAGCAAAACAAACTCGACAAATGCAAGTAGAACATTAATGCTGTGTTTAGTATTCCTATCCAAAGAGCAACCAAGGAATCTCGGTAGCCTACATTTATAAACAAAAGTCAAACCAATTTCAACTGTCTTATTTTGTGGACAGGTGACCGTAATTGCAGATAAGAGCCAGAGTGATAAATCCACGCGCCGCAAGAGACTTTCAGTGCTATATTATGGTTCACTTGGTGTTGACGGGCAAATGGGCTCTACTTTATTTATAGTGATTGAGAGATGACTTTGAGGTAATTGATAAGCCTGTCCATTATAAGGAGGATAGCTATTTCAATGAGGACGAAATACACACACACACACACACACACACACACACACACACACACACACACACACACACACACACACACACACACACATATATACAGTATATATTCGTATATAATGCGCAATATATCTACATTTCCATAACCACACAAATACCACACTACTGAACCGGTGTAGCATTTAGCCGCGAGCCAATAATTAATAACTCCATGGATTAACAACACGATACACGGGTGGAAAGTTGCCCAGGATCCAGCACATTACCACAACAAAGCCACCAGGTCAAAGGCGAGGCTGGGTTTTATATATCGATATGTAATTTGTGTGAGTGTGGTATAATGGCGGGGGGGTGGGGAGGGGGGGGGGGGGGGGGTAATGTTGGGTGGGATTATTGGGGCCATTACTACAAAGGATGGCATTATACTGGGTGATTCAAACTCGCTTGTTGGCTCTCTCTCTCTCTCTCTCTCTCTCTCTCTCTCTCTCTCTCTCTCTCTCTCTCTCTCTCTCTCTCTCTCTCTCTCTCTCTCTCTCTCTCTCTCTCTCTCTCTCTCTCTCTCTCTCTCTCTCTCTCTCTCTCTCTCTCTCTCTCTCTCTCTCTCTCTCTCTCTCTCTCTCTCTCTCTCTCTCTCTCTCTCTCTCTCTCGGGGGTTGGCCAACCAAGGTTGACGAATCCCATCTACCCATATTTATATAAGATTGTCTTCCCTAGATGGGTTGCCGATCAAGGCTGACGAGTTCCATCCACCCCATGGCGAACAATATTACAAGTGTGATCTTATTTATTTGATTATAATTATTATTATAATTATTGTTATTATTTTTTCTATCATTATTATTATTTTGTTTTATCTGTGTTACTTAAGGGGTGATATCGACTTGAGGGATTTTTTTCTGGACCCCTTTCTCCCTCATGATTAGCCCCATTGCTTTTGAGATTTTAAGACAGTCGCCCCATTAGTTTGGCGATTTTAAGAACTTTCGCCCCATTTCCGTCAATTTTAAGACTTTTCGTGCAATTTAGGTGTCGATTTTATCCTGGCGAGCGATAGCGAGCCTGTAATTTAAGAGGAACCGGCTTTTAGCCGGGAAATTGTTCTACCGAAAAATTTACAAATTTATCTTGAAAGGGGCTCAAGGGGGTGTAATCTTAAGCTTGATGGATATCTAGAAACCAAACTAAAAACCTCTCCTTAATTCAGTGACTCCGAGCAAATTCACCGTTCCAAATGACTGTGCTTGTAAGTTTAGCTCACTGTACCGAGGAATTGGCCTCTTCTATAAGACTGAATCCTGCCCTCATGTCTTAGTTCCGTGTTGTTGTCCCGTGTCACCTCAATAGATCAACACGGGTGGTCTGGAGAACACCAGTATAAGAGTTGCATGGCCAGGATACGCATAATAAACTCCACACGCCCACCAATGCCCTACCCACAAGATACGGATTCGGAATTGACACTATGTTAAAGAAGTTGGACAGGGTTATGTTTTTGCCTCCGTCTGTCTGTCTGTAAACGAGATATCTCAAAAAGTAATGAACCAATATTCACGAAATTTTGTGGGTAGATAGGAAGAAGTGATTTCCTTCAGGAGGTGCACAGTAAAGTATATACCTCCGCCAGCGTAGACGGAGAGTGCCCTTGTACAGTCGCATAATTATATTTGGTTTGTATTTGACGTGGCACTATATACCGTCTTGTTCCTCCACTGACGCTGACTCACGTAAACCAAACACAAACACGCTCACTCACTCAC